>MU224483.1:381988-405245 GCA_018584345.1 Thuja plicata | reverse complement strand
GAGACAAGACAATAATGAATAGGAATTGCACTGTATTCTCATTAATCCAAGTTGTTTCCAGATATCCAGACAATAAACTCAAGAAGTAAACATGAAAAAGAAGTATGCTTTACAAATAAAATCTCCAAACCAATGGTAACTTGTATAGAACCAAACAAAGATAGGAACAAGAACAAGACTAGGAATCTCCACAGGAACCAAAAATAGGAACCTAAAATTAGAACCCTCAAAATAGAAAAGAGAAGAGAAGATATAAGAAGAGAAAAACCCTAATCTTCCTGAGATCTTCACACCTGTCTTTCTTCTTAAAATCTAATCTGCTCAATATCCTTTTCAAAATATCTGATATATTCTATTAATAACTGAGTCCATCTATCTTAGAAAATATCTGCTTTTATCCCTTGCAAATCTCCTTCATTCTTCCACTGAAAAAGTCTCCAATCTGATTCCATGTGTTGAAAATATCTTTGAAATCTGAGAAAATATCTGCTCACAAAACCTCCCGAACAACTCTCACAAATCTAATTTCAAAAGAAATAAATGTGCATTCTGTCTCATCCCTTTGTGCAAATCTGATTTTGTTTGCCCCTTCAAAATCTGACCCTTCTTTACCTGAGAAAATCTGATTTTAACTCTATCTCTGAAAAAATCTAAACATCCCTTGTGTTGAAACATCTCTAGGAATGCAACTCTTAATATTTGAAATAAAATACCTTTGCCAAGTATGCACTTTACCCTTTAAAATCTGCATATCCTTTAAATTTCCTTTGAAAACCCTATTTTCTGCCTATTTTGCCTAGAAACCACCAGATTTTGACAAGTGGCACATGTTGATTCACTGTCATAAACTAGTCCTAACTATGCCTTTAACCCTGGTTAGCCTTTTTCTCTTTGTCTCTAAGTCTCTAAATATTTTTACTAACCACGGTTAAATCTGGCGACCATGCAAAAACCATAATCTCACAATCTATCTGCATCTGGCGACCACACGACCACACTTAGTCTCATAGTCGCGAGCAATTTTCAACTTATCTGACAACCCTTGGTGACCTCGTGACTGGTATCTGGCAGCTAATTTCTATATGGCTACCATGCGACCAGCGGCTATCTCCCTATCGCGACAGTCATCTCCGACATCTGGCTACTTCGTGACTAACCGCTAGCGGTCAATAGCCAAGTCTCAATGGTTTATGCCTGGCATCTTCCGATTGTGTGACTAACCGCTAGTGGTCAGTTGCCAAGTCTCCACAGTTATCTCCTTGAGTGGCTAACATCTCGCGACTGGGCGACCGAAACTTCTCGCGACCATGCGACCAGATGTCAAGTGTCCATTTTCGTCAAAATTTACCTTCCTTCAATTTTGGCACGGAAACTAAGGTAGTCAGATGACTGGGCATGCACGTGGATAGCCTCCTCACCTTCCTTCAAATTCATATGTTTGTGTTTTTCCTTACATGCATTTTGAAATGCTCCTGCAGGATGAATGTGGGATTAAATTTCCATATGGGTTGAAAGCATTTTCAAAATTTGGCTCAAAATATTGTGGTTTATCCATTCCTTCATTCCTCTAGCCCTTAAGAGCCTGCCAAGAGCCTCTGGGCTCTCTTATTTACATATAAAGAATGCATTTTGATATATAAATACCAAAAACAGCCACTGCACAGACAATGTGGTACATTTCACTTTTATTATTTCTCCATTTTGCTGAAGGTTTGAGGAGAACTACTCACCAAATGCATTGTTTTTCTGCTAATGAAGACCACCAATGTGTTTTAATGGTCAGGGTGCCCCTTTCTATGGATTAACTTCTACAAATTTTACTTTAAAACCTTCAAAAAACTTTCCCCAAATGCTAAACTCTGCGCAAGCTATCTCTACAAATACATCTAAAATGTATTGGAAACTTTAAAAAAAACATCCCTCTAAAGGTCTGCATAGCTATCCTAAAGATCACATTAGTTTTGGAAGCATTCAAAAATCATATTTCATCTCCTGCGTTATCCATTGTAATATAATTTTTGCAAAAACTTAATACAAAAACTTAAAATCCATCAAATTACTCTGCGCGGACTATTAAATCAGAATCCTGTTTGAATTATTGGGCTTGGTCTCCCCTCCTTTGGCAACATAGATTATCTCTATATGGTTGGCATTGGTAAGTCTCCTTTAAACTTCACACAGTCTGTAAACTAGCACAGACTTCTCCCTCAAAAATCTGTGCAAAATGTGTGCAAATTCATTTGCAAATGAAAGTCCTCAGCTTGGTATTGTTCTTTGTCTGCGTGGGCTATCCACTTGATGCTCCCAATGTTTTTAACCTGCATTCAATGCTTTTAACAATGTTGGCAGCCCTCTCCTCCTTAACTAGCGTAGGAACATACCTTCAAATTAAAATTTTAAACATCTCCACAGTACCCAGCGCAAGACTTGGTAGTGAAGATTGCATTTGCAATGTTTAAAACCCCTTTTTTTTAAAAACTTCCCCCTTTTAACACCTATTCTGTGCAAACATTAGTAAACACATAAAAAATGTATTGAAATGTTTAAAGTACCTTACTAAAGGTCTGCGCAGAATATATTCTAAAATATGCTGGCTTTTCTTCATTGTTGTATCTGTATTTTAATGCCCATGCTCCTTCCCTTTTAGCGTAGGGTCTCAACATCCATCAGCTACACTTACAATTTGTAATATTTTTAGAACAATACTCTCTTATCTTCTGCTGCGTGTGGGGTCTTGCAAAAGACATTTGCACAATTGTAAACTTGTCTAGAATGTTAGGTGGGATAGTTTATTTATCATGCAGGCATATGACTTCTTCTTTTGTTGCAGACAATCGACCATAATTTACATTATGGGATATTGTATCATTTGAAACAAATCAATGTCTATAATGCACCCATATTTGTAAAAGAGGTCCTCATTTTACCCTTTGTTACATCCCCAATCCATGTCAACACTTCGAGCTTTGAAATTCATCATGGTTACAAAGGTGCACACCCAGAATTAGAGATCCTATTCAGTCAGTGTGGAGGTCACCTGGCACTAAGACACTAATCCCCAAAGTTGACACCTCAGAAAACTTCTCATAGTTCAAACTGAAAATCAGCAGAAATTGCATTCGAACTAGCCTTTGCAAAAAATATAGACTCATGTCATGAGGTCCCACTGTTGATCATGGTAATACTTTCAGCTATATGGAGTATATGCAAAAAGATCTCATTTCAAAACACTCATCCCATGCAAAGTTACAAGCCACTGGAAATGATTGTTTTGCAAACTTAACTT
Source organism: Thuja plicata (assembly GCA_018584345.1). NCBI lineage: Eukaryota > Viridiplantae > Streptophyta > Pinopsida > Cupressales > Cupressaceae > Thuja > Thuja plicata. Next base: position 401,959 of record MU224483.1, on the reverse strand, counting down.
TATTTTGCACTGTTAATCTACATAAAACACCCTTGGAACTGAACTTGAAAACCCAACTGAAGATACCCTTGAAGTCTGAACCCCTGAACATAGATTTAGTTTCATACAAGGATCCTAAAACTATCACTAACTTTCTTTGATGGTCCATAGATCAAATAACATTAATGTGGCGAGTCAGCACCCAAAACACTTTCTGAACCAAAGCACAACATATATGTAGAAATTGGGTTTGGAATCGGTAAGGAAAAGTGATCTATCAGATTGGTAGAAGTCTGCAAATCTGCAAAAGAGTTCACTCCCAGGTCTACAATGTGGAACAACATTCAATTATGTCTAACCTCGAAGTGGGTGCAAATAGGGAAACCATAAAGTATGTCATTTAGTTCTAAATTCTGCATTTTCAGAGAAACTTCATTAAATTGGAAACGAAAAGGCTCTGGCAAAGTGGATAAATGGATTGGTAGGAATCTGTAAATCCTCAGGTGAGTACACTCCTATGTTTTCAATATGAGGGACAAGTCAATTATCCAAAATGTTCAACCGGGTACACATTCTCAAAAGCTCAAAGTGGACAACTTAGCAATTTTGTACTTGAACACTCGGGAAATCAGAATTATTCACCAATGGAATGGTTCTAGAAAACTTGTCATCTGATTTCATAGGGATCTGCAAACTAGAAATATTGGAGTGTGTGACCACTGGAACACAGTACAAAAGGAACTTTCTCAATTGAATCAATTGGTCAAAAGTTATAACGTGTCAAACTGGGCTATTCAGATTTCTAGGCAGAACAAAAATGCAAACAGTTCTGAGCGACCAACTTTGGGAAGTATGAGAACCTATCAAATGGATTGATAATGACCTAAGATCTAAAACATACATTCTATGATATGCACATAACACATTCCCAAAGTGATGGCTCAAGAAACTCAATAGGGTGCAAAGATAATCAGAAGCAAAGTAGGCTCCGGACAACAAAATGACACCTTAGCAATATGCAAAATTAGGTAACCCCCTCAAAATGACTACTCCCTAAACATGTCAGAATTGGAATTCAGGAGTTGGAACCCACTGCATATGCCAAATGAAAGGCATTAGAACCTCTTTCCCAAATTGTACCTCATGAAAATCATTCGGGCATCTTTTACAAGCATTCTAGCTGAGCCTTCTCACACAAAATTTTCAAGGGTATATACTTTTCTTATCTGAAAAATTTAACATGGTCACTCCAAATTTGTTCCAAATTTGAGAGGACCAACAAGGTGCACTAAGCCAAATTGGGCAGCGATTTTTGGAGATCCATATCTCAGAGCTCGTGAGAGATATCAAAGATTTGTGAAGTGTACAAGGACCATCCTGGGAAGGCCTACAAGCACATGGCTTAGTTCTGAGAGATTCCACTTGGATTCCATTTGGTGACCCGATCTCGGTTGGTGCAAAAAGTTGAATTATTGCTTAGTTGAAAGTGGGTCAATGGTGCATCTTTCAAACCATTCTTCGTGGGACCAAACCGTCAGATCCATAAGCTCCAGCTGGTCGGGTAAACGCTAGGGGAGACCTTATTTTTCTTGTGAACCATCAAGAAATTTTCGGTACAAGTCAGACCAAAGTGTTCCCAAGGTTCCCTATGCCAAATTGGGAAACAATAGAAGTAAAAAAATTCAAAAATCCACAAACCATAACATATAACACCATAATTTTAATTGTAGATTATGCCTATTACTTTGGTTCGACAAAATATTTTCAAGGTAGTTTCTTTGAGAGAGAGAGAGAGAGAGAGAGAGAGAGAGAGAGAGAGAGAGAGAGAGAGAGAGAATGCATGACAAAGATACATACATAAATACATAATATGAAAATGAACATACATAAATAAATACTACACATGAACCATTATAATAATTTAGAGAAACATGAGATATCCACTGCATGAGCCATTTTTATAATTGTAATGAATCGTAATTCACTCATATCTTCTTAGTTATATGGTACATAGTAAACTATACAAAATATGGACCCTCAGTATATACAAATCAACCCATGGCCAATTTTATATATAATTTGATCTTCATTCAATATAAAAAATGTCGTCTCCAATTATGCATGTAGACCACTTGATAGTCATTTATATTTACAAAAAAAGTGAAGTTATATTTTTTTGCAAAATTTATATACAAAATTGTCAAAATAATTCTACCATTTTGTAGAATGATTCTTCAAGATGGCCCAAAACTAAATGAGCGAACCTTTTGGATCAGCTCTAACCCTTATTATGTCATGTATTGCCTCATGTTCATATTCATGAAGTTTCCATAAATTCTTCTTACGAGGTCTGCTAGTATACTTTATCAATTCAATATTTGTTGCAACAAGAAGGTTCGAGTAATCAAAATATGTCGATGTGTCTCATAGTCCTAAAATAACCACTTCTTGGATTTTTGGATAGGGTACCTGCATTTCATAGAAGCATAAATTAATACAAAATTCAACATATAAAGTGTAATATAGTGATGGTAAGAGGTCTTAAAGTTGTCAAATAAGAACACATTATATTTTGATATCCTACCTTCTAAGCCATTTCTATGTCACAACAACAAATCCTATTGGGCACTCAATACCCTCTCCATCAATGACTGTATTTGTCAATTTCTTTTTGCCCTCAATACAATGACACAAAAAGTAATCAATCCCTTCCTCATTGTTCACATCTACAAAAACTGCATACACATGACCTACAATTTATAGAGGATAAGTTAACACCCTAAAAACTTAACCACCTAATAAAATGATTTCAAGTAGGTTCAATAGAGTTCATCTCAAAATGAAGAATAATTTGACAAATTACCTGGTTCGACTAGGTCAAATATGTGATCAAAATCAGTTGATGCTTCAAAATGGCTCAATTTTAGTGCTCTAGGAAGTTGATATGTATCAAGCCGTTGCAAAGGTGTATAAGACCATTTGTCAACCCACACTTTTGATTCACATTCCTCCTACACAAAATTCATGCAAGACAAGAAAAAACATGTCATTAATCTTGTATAAATACCCAATGATGTTGCATTTGAACTTCTAAATGAGTGCATGTCACTTTATCCTGTAAGTGTACAAAAATCAAGACAGTTTTCAATGTTAGACTCGCCTATCAACCAAAAAAATCTTTTAACCAGATACTTACCTTCATTACCTATTCCCATCGTAGAGCTGCACCATCGCACAATTCTTTCTATATTTATTAACTCTGCACCACCTTCATACTTCAATTCCTCTCTGGAAAGAGCTCTTTTTACACATGCACCCGCACCATCATGCTTTCCTTTTCCATGCCCCACCTCGGTGAAATTCCAAAAATGTTGAATGCCACTTGTCACATGCATCCTACTCAACCAATAGAACATCCTTGCATTTTTGAATTGTGAGGTGCAATTGTCAAAACATATTATGTGCTGGTTGTACTCAATACCTCTTTCCCTTAAATTCTCATAGAAAATTTTGAAGCAACCTTTCACAAACTATGATGAATGTGTGCGATCATCATTGATGTAGAAGTGATACTCTCTTAAAACCTTTCTATCTACGTCTGTGCTATCATGTGCATGCAAGAATGCTATATGTACAAAGATCGTCACTTGTATAGAATGGAAATACAATTCTTGCACTTCATTCTGAGGTTTAAGCGTATAATTCTCAGAAAAATCAACAATGGAGACAATAGTACCAAGGGGAAAAGTGTCCTTACATATCTTGAATTGCTCATCCAACCACCTAGATCTATTTGAATGATGTATGTACTCATAAACTAGTTTCTCTTTAAACATCTTCATAAAATCAGCTACACATATATCATTTTTCACTAACTCACACCTCTTAATTTATTTTCCATCTTTTAGACTGTAAGTTACTATCTTGTATTTTCCTAAAGAAAATAGTGTGTTTCCGATCTCATTTGTGCTCTCTATATGGTGACATATCCCAAAATTTATCATACCACTGCATGCACTACAAGATCCATTCAAACACATCATCTTATAATAAATACAACCATCATCTCAATTGCATAATACACTTGACATAAAATCTCTTGATGACGTAGGAGGTGCTTGAAGACCACATTCCTACAAAATAGTGTTAGTGTGCAAAGTACAAGAAACATGATGATATATATCATAATGCATGGAAAATTCAATATGTACCCTGCAACAACATGTGGTGCGCGCATGATTAATCTTGACATAAAAGGGTTTTGTCATTTCAGAAATTCTTTGACTAATTTTAATTTGAGGAAATCTTTGTAGGAATCTTTCATAAAATTGTGTTTGTGTTATATCTAAAAAGTGTTTTGGATGTGGCATACGATTTGTAGATCCGATTCTCCTCCTAACAATGTCTCTTTGGTTGGGTGAAGCCCTTGTGTTTTCATGCCAAAAATTTTCAATTAATGTTCTTAATGCATCGAAAAAAACCTTGTCCTTGCGTGAGAGTCTACCCGAGAATGACCAAATAGACTTAGTGTTTGGATCCTCGATTTTGTCTCGCCTGTAAGGCTCTCTGTAATGTCAATCTACCTATCCTTAATGACTTGCTTTTTTTTCTTACTACATGAGATTTTTTCATTTCCTTTCCCATTATAGTTGATGTGAGCACACATCAAGTAATATTAGCATCTTTACTGCATGATTTTGAACCAATGGCTTGTTGTGCATTGAATAGATTTCTCACAATGATTCTCTCAGTACTATTTCCAGATGTTCTCAACCCCACAATTCTCATTGTCTCTCTAAATTTCAGATTCTTAATAATTTCAACAACTACTTGACATCTTCCACTTAGATTTAATTTTTCAAAATAGTTATTCCAAATCTTTTTAACAATTCTTCTACAATTTATTTCTGACATTTTATCATGCATTAGCCTCAAAATATTTTCATCAATGTCAATTAGAAACTTTGGTTTTCTATGAATTATTCTAGGAGGTGTTAACACAGCTGCATGCTCTACATTTTCATGAGATGAAATAGGTTCATTTATCCTCATCATTTAAATTGGTGTATGTTGAACATTTTCATTTTCATTATGTGCATTTTTTCATTAATGACATCGAATTGAAATGGTGTATTAGATGAATTAGGTGCATTTTTCACATTAACATTAACATTTTCATTTTCACCACTTACATTGCATGCATTTGATGATGTACCTTGCCATATTCTCCTCATGCGCTCCCTTTTTCTTTTCTTTTCCATCTCTCGTTGTTCAATTGTTCCTCTTTTGTTATTTCCCATTGTTCGTATTGAATGAACCCTATGAATAATATCATGAACATAGAATAATACGGGAACATCAAATCCAAAAATAAGAAAAAATCAACCATTTTCTTGAAATGAGAACTTACAATGGTAAAATAACATCAAAAACACCAATAAACAACAAAATTTAATCATTGCATACAAAAAAAAATGCAAAAAGTGCAGACCTATCTATTAGTGGTGCAAAACAACAAAAAATAGTAGTGAGACCTTGGGAAAACTTGCAAAGACTATTTTAAGACCGTTGAAGCAAGAAAAGTTCCTAATTCAGCAGAACCCGATCGGGTTATGTGAACATAAAGGCTCAATGCTCCTAATTCCTCATAACCTAATCAGGTTCTAAAAATTGAGAGAGAGAGAGAGAGAGAGAGAGAGAGAGAGAGAGTAAAATGCATAATTTTTACTTCTTCATAACCCGATCGAGTTTTGAAGAAGTGAAAATTGTGCATTTTAATCTACAGAAACCGATCGGGTTATGGAGGAGTTGAAAACATAATTTTTTATTTTTAGAAACCGATTGGGTTATTTGAAATTTAGAAACCCGATCAGGTTATAGCTTGGGAAGAGGGTTGGAAAATGACCCAAAGGCTTGTAGGTTCATTTTCCCTCCATTTTTGTTCTTTTAGACATTTTTTTAATCTTGTAAGATGAATTCTCGACTTTATCTTCACCAGGTTTGCAATTTGTCAAGAGGGTAGATCTATAATTTTCACCATAATCTCATATGTCTTCTTAGCTTTCTATCCATATAAATTTTTCTATTTTTGGACAACATTATCATAGTAAACTTTAATTTTCTTTACGAGTGTCTTGACAGTCCTCACAGACATATGTCTACCATTTTTTTAATAACTTTTGATATACTTAACCAAATTATAAATAAATTACCTATTATTTTTTCACACTTGATTCTATACACTTAAAAAAAAAAAAAATTGATTATTTTGACGCAAGTTATGCCCAGCGCACGAACAGGTACCAAAATTTCAGGATGCGGTCACTTCAAAAAATCACAGAAACAAAATACTCATCAAAAAATTATAAAAAAATACACAACTTCTAGATCTCATTCTTACCTATCATCCTACCAAAGGGATTTGAAAAATACTGAATATAACTATATCTTTTGTACAACACACAAAAACAGCTATATTATGTTTTTTTGAAAAAATCAGGAATAGGTTTTCGTGTGCGCGAGGTTTGACCCTCTTAATATTATCAATTTTTTAAAAAAGTTAGTATTTTTAAAACTAGATTCAGGTTACTAAAATTTTTATTTTTTACACATCTTATTTTTTGAGTGCATGACCCTCAAACGTCTATTCCAAGTTTAGGTTTACCCAATTTCATAAAAATGTGTCCACTTATACCCCCTTTTTGGCTCACAAGTTGGTGCACATACCCATATGTATTACCAAAGGTGTTATAAATCATGAATGTGGCATGAGAAAGCCAATGCAATTCGATAATTGAATCTCTTTTCAAAACACACAACATGCATAGTCTTGGAAAAAGCCAATACCACTTTGTGTGAGGTGAAGGAATATCAAGCGCGGGCAAAGATTTTGATACTAAGCCAAATTAAATCTAGGGATATAATTTTTTTTTATCATCCCCTCTTTGTGTTTTATATGTTTGAATCACTTGAAACTTGACACTTATAGAAACAAAAACACTCTTGACAACACAACACACCTTTAGGAATTAACATTTGAGCTAAACACAATCCAAGTTTTTGTCCAAAAATAGGTGGCAAACTATCTTGGTTTGTCCTTTCATTTTTTTCCCTTAGAAATTTTATACAACAAAAACTCATTGGGATAGCAACTGGTATGGATAACACAAAATTATTGTATGGGAACTAGTATATTGTCATATGGGAACTTTGTCAAAATAGCTTGATCTTTGGTATCTTTGCAATTCATTCACCGAGTTAATTACATCTTATCATAGTAGTTGTCAATTCTTGACCACGTTACCTGGCTTATCATCATCTCTCATCCTAGTTTCTCACATGACCTTTCTTGTCCTACACTTTTTTTTCAAAAATCAATCACAAATCAACTTAGTCACAAGTGTCATCCAATAGGTATTCAGACCTCAAAACACGATACCTTGTACCCCATTCAGTGAATCCTTTCATCATCTCTTTTGAAGCTATTAACAAGTGATTATTCAAAAATATTTGACATTGATACATCATCCTAGTCATTTTGGAATTGTAACCGCAATTGTCTTTCATGTTTCAAATGAGAATTCAAAAAGCCAATCTCGATTGCAAGGGAAAAGCTACCAACGATCTTCTCCTAGGACTATCTTCCTATCAAAAGCCAAGAGAAAATCAGAAAATCCCACAACTAGATACCTTGGTTCCACATTAGTCAATACATGTCTTTGATCAATCAATCCTAGTTACAAAAAGCACATCTACAATGTCATCTTACAATTGGGGATCCCAACATGACGAACAGAGTCACCACACTAGTGTCTCTTCCTCGATTGAAGAACCCATTGAATAAGAGATTAGAAGATGTCAAAAAGATAAACATTTCCAAAAGATGATGCACACTCTTATGCAGCTTGACAAGGACAAGTACTTTATGCATCTCACATCCATAGGTGTCAAACTTCCACCTGACTTTGATATTGAGGGAATCATACAACAAGCAGAGGTGTCCCCCATCGACATCCTTAACCAACAATTGCAAGACATGAGATGAGAATTAAGGGAATTAAAGAAAGAAAAAGAGAAACCTTCTAGTAAGTACTCACTGGAATCTATATGTCCCTTCCCATTCGCCAAGAATTTTCACATGCCACCATTTCCCCCTAAGGTTAAAATTCCTAAATATGACAAATATAATGGGGAGGGAAATCCTCAAGATTGCGTGAGGGAATTCTATGCTCTTAGCATGGATTTTATCCACGAAAGGTCATACTTGATGTGATTGTTCCCATGAAGCCTCAACAACGAGGCCTTGGAATGGTTTACAAAACTATCACTCGATATCCAGACATTTGACAAACTTATGAAATTTTTTATCTAGCACTACTCTTTCAATATCTTACATACTATCACTATGTTGAATTTGTGCAACACTAAACAACACACTGGTGAACCATTTGTCAAGTTTCTTTAAAGGTGGAGAAAAATGTTCGCAAGATATCCTATACATATACCTGAGTTTGATAAAATAAACATCTTCATTAACAACTTTGTTCCTGAAATTAACTATGCGACTCAGATGCAAAAATACACTTCCTTCAGTGACTTGTTTGACAGTGCCACCAGGATTGAGGAAGTCCTTGTTAAGAAAGGTGAACATACCTTGTGTAAAGACACTAAGTCATCTAACAATGACAATGGAAAGGATAAAAACAAATACTGGAATAAGAACAATTATGTGGTTAACGAAGGTATAGTTGAATAACCCAAGTTCAAACACAAAGAACTAGTATTTTATCTCTCTAATAGCATCCAAGCTGCTAAGATTAATGCCATTGTTACAAATTTGACCAAGAATACCCAAGATGCTCAAAAGGACAGTGCATTGTGGATTCCAAGACCTAAGCACAATTTCACTCCTCTTGGAGAACCCCTTGCAGACACATTGAAAATGTCGGTTGCCCACAAGATTATCACACTATCATATTCGAAACCTTGGGAACCAATGGTTAAGCCCAAGTGGTAGAATGATAACCACTATTGTGAGTACCATGAAAAAAAAGGGCATTTGAATAATGATTGTATGAAACTAAGACATGTGATACAAGATTTGATTGACAATGGGACTATCACAGTTGGTGACCACAAGTCGACTGATGATCATAAATATTTTAAACAACCTCTACCCTCCTACGAAATGGGAGAATCTTCAAAAAACCAAGGAGCTAAGGCAAAAAATGCCTACACAAGTACTGAAAATGTGATTCACATGCTCAAAGCCTCTAATCAATTAGTCAATGTCATAATTATTGAGGACAAGGATGCCAATTCGGCCAATTTTTTCACTCGCAATCAGTCCAAGGTTACTTTTAAGGGGCTAGCATCCTCATCCAAGTAAATTGTTGCACCAATAAACAAACCATTGACATCTAAGAAAACCACTTTATCACTCCCAGCTGTGAACTATAACTTGGTTGATTAGATATGATGAACTCTTGCTCAGATTTCCATTATGGAATTGCTTAAGCTATCTCCATTGCACAAGGAGATTATTGAGACAACCCTTTTAGAAACTAATGTGCCCAAGGATCTTGAATTTGATTAGTTTTAGACCATGGTGAATCATTTAACTTCTCCCCATTACTTATCCTTTTCAAAGGAAGATGAAAAAGCACTCAACCACCCCCATAATCAACCTTTACACATTGAAGTTCTAATCCACAAGCATAGGGTCAAGAACATTTTGATAGATGGAGGCACCAACTTGAACATTTGTATGCTTAAACTTGTAATGAAATTAGGTTTCTCAGAACATTTTATCGATCCTAGAAGGAAAATCACTATGAAAGCATATGATGAGGAATAAAGTTCATCAAAAGGGTTAGTAGTGCTTCCTATCAGAGTGGGGCCAATTGAGCGAGATTTCACTTGTCAAGTACTAGATTTACCTCTGGAATACAACAGTCTACTAGGGAGACCATGGATTCACAACATGTAGATGGTCCCTTCTACATACCATCAATGTGTGAAGCATCCAATGGGAAAAACTCTACAAGCTCTCAAGTAACGCCCATGAAGAGCTTGGAAGAAAAGCTGAAAATTAAGAAAATAAGTATGGGAGAATATCAGTTGAATTCTCTACCATCCATGACTAACCTCCCCACAACCCCCTGGTCTTATGGGATTTTATCATCATTATTTCAATGCTCTAGCAGTCAAAAAATGGAAATACATGAAGGGACTGCTATGGTAAAGGCTCACATCTCTCTCTCAGAGGAAAATGAGGCAAAGGTTGTTCTAGCATGGCTTTATAAGGATGAAGACCAAGACCAAAAAATCAATCATGTTGAAATTTTCCCAAAGAAATATGGGGTCGGTTATCTACTTGCAAAGAAAATGGGCTACAAAGGGAAAGGACCCCTGGGCAAAGGTAAAGGGTTATTGGAACCATACATGCTGAATTTTGTAGTCCCATGGAAAAGACAGGGTTAGGATAATTTGAAAAGGGATCCCACCCTTCTGTTAATAATTTTCCTATGAATCCTCACACAAAAGTGTCTGAAGATGGGAGTGAAGAGGAAGCAGAGCTTGTCCCATTATCTTTTGAAAGATTACTTCACATTCAAGATCCTGGATACCAAGGGGAACCTTACATCCTATATTCATTTAGGGACCACTAAAAAACTCTCTTCAAACCAAATGAATCCAAATCTCTGCTATTACAAGAAAATACCCAAATAATGGACGAAGGGACAAAAATAAAGACCAATAAGGTGGCTTATCTATGGACAAGCCCTATTCAGAACAAGGAACATAGTTTGAAGATGGACATCCAAACTAGGGTCAACTTATTTCCATCTCTCACATATTAGATCTCCCTCATTTCACAGATGACCGAGTACATGCCATTAAGGAATCTCCAAATTGCTTCACCCAGACTCAGAAAAGTATGGAACATAACTAAATAGACCATAATGAGGCTCAGCAAGATGAAGATAAAAATAAACCTGGTGAAAAAATAGGTGTCTTTGTGACACTCTCCCAATATTTGGAGATATTTGACCATAGTTACATTTACTATGACTATAAGGACAATGTAGGGAATGAATTAGAAGAGCAAAACCCAAACCGGGGGCAAACTATAGCTCCTACCCATGCGATAGATCTACCCCACTCTATTGAAATAGACTCTAATGAATATGAGTGGGACTCCTTCTCTGATGCCATAATGGATATTAAAATTGATGTCATTCATAAGTATGCTCCCCAGTTAGAACTAGGAGAAACCTCTAATGCCACTCAGAAAACAACCTCTCCTAGCATGCAACTTAGAATTCCTAAGAATATTCTTAAGATAATGACAGAACACCCCTTCCTCCTAACATAAATTATAACTTTGGAGATGGTAATAGGGATATCCTTATGTGGCTCAGGTCCACTTCAAGGTTGAGCTTGTTCCCATAAGGAATTTCATGGAGCGCATGTCTACTTGTGAGGGGAATCAAAGCACTAACACTAGGTCAGTTGGGTCAAACTAATGCAATACTAACAACGACTCCAATGGTGGTGCTAGGACAAGTTGCTATCTAGGTAGTCCTTTGAAGAGTGTCATTGAAGATCTTCTCTTACCAGTTGAGAACCTTGATCTTGATAATATAATGTTATCCTTAGAACCTGTTGGATCTTTACCCCTTATGCATCCTGAGCTTATTGAATGGAACCCAACCGAGACTTTAAATATAATCTCCTCACCAAATGACTACACCTTGGTTTGTTACTTGAATGCCATTGAACCCCTCACCTCTTCCACTAGTTCAATGAGCGTAAGTATGACAAAGGGGGACATCAAGTTTCTCATCCTAAAAAAGAAAAATAAAAATAAAAAAGAGGTCTAACGGTGAAAACCACTTTGTGGTAGTCTCAGAACCCAAAATAGTAAAAAAAAATAGCGTATCCAATGGTGAAAACCTCTCCAAGGCACCGGAGGATGGGAAACCTGATCTCCTACCTAATCATTTTCAAGAATGGTCTTTAGTATTGATAGAACCTACATAGCTGGTTAATCTTGGAAGAACAAAAGCACCTCATTTGATATATTTGGCACAATATTTATCTGAAGAAGAAACACAAAAATTCACTCAATTCTTCATGAGAAAGAAGATCAATTTTTCTTGGTCCTATTCAGACATGCCAGGGCTAGACATGGATTTGATCATGCATCACTTGTAAATTACTCCTGGAATCAAGCCATTCAAACAAAAGCTTAGAAAAATGCATCCCCTTGTGGCACTATTAGTCAAAGTTGAATTAGAGAAATTGTTGAAAGATGAATTCATTCGAGCCATATCATATGTTGATTGGATCTCCAACATTGTGTCTATTTCTAAGAGCGATAAATGAATTTGGGTTTGTACAGATTTCAGGGATTCAAATAAAGTTTGTCTGAAGGATGACTTCCCATTTCCAAACATTGACATGATTGTGGACTTCATAGCTGGTTATGAGATATATTCCCCAAGGGATGGTTTTTCAGGATACAACCAGATAAGGATAGCTCCTAAAGATCAAGATAAAACTTCTTTCACATGTGCTTAGAGCACTTTCTGTTAGAATTTCATGCCTTTTGGTCTCAAGAATGCGGGGGTGACATATCAAAGTGCGATGACCATCATTTTTCATGATATGATGCACAAGAATATGGAAGACTACATGGATGACACCTTGGAAAATTAAAAAAAAAGAATTACTCACCTCGATTAGCTAGAAAATATTCTTGACCGAATGGAACAACTCAAGCTTAGGTTAAATCCCAAAATGTGTGCTTTTAGGGTGACCTCCGGCAAAACTCTCAGTTATATTGTCTCAGCTAAAGGGATCGATGTTGATCTTGAGAAATTAGAAGAAATCATGGAAATGCAACCACCTCAAAATATTAGTCAAATCAGGACTCTACAAGGAAATTTATAGTCAATCAGATGATTTACCTCATAGGTTGGAGACAAAGCTCAACCTTTCACAAATTTATTGCATAAAGAAGTGACATTCAAATGAGATGAAGGGTGTGAGAAGATGATGTAGAGTGGATAGTCATAAGCCCCAAAATCACTAGTTGGTCCTTAAAATCTTCAACACCAAGAGGTAAAGTGCCTCTACACTTATCAAAAGTGCATAAATGACTTGTATCTAGGTTATCACAACCTATCCCAAACATGGAAACCTAATCACTAGGTTCTAGCAAGCCTTCAACACCAACTCCCAATAGTTGGTTACTAAGCACTTACACCAATTTGACACCAACTCACCATGAAATGACTCCAAGGACTAGGGGTGATCTATGCTCAAGGATTTGGTCTATTTAGTTCCCTAAGACAAGGATCAAATGATCCTACTTACCATGTACACTAATTTGTGCATGGTTGCTATGATAAGCCCCTTCTAAGCTTGTAGCCTTTTAAAATGGAAATTTGGGCTTAATATAAAAGTATTCCAAATAAACCTCCAAAAAACTTAGAATCTAGATACCCTTTATGGCCTAAGGGACTATAGAAAATCACCAATGCTTGGAAGTGAAAGGAAAACAAAAAGACACACTATTTTGTCGAAGCAAATAGGGCTAATTAGGCCTCCAAATACACTATAGGTACCCCCTCCATACAAAAAGGACCCAATCCAACACTTGGATCATGTGAGGGAATGAAAAAGGACTTATGAGTCTCAAATTTAGGTCTTGATGAATCTCCTATGGTGATTTATGTGGACTGTACTCAATCCCTTGATTGGTGCACACATGGTCATGTACACCTAGGACATCATGCCAAACCCATCTCCCTACAAGTTACCAAACCAAACCTACATAATCTCAATGAGCATGGTCAATACATGAATTCCACCAAGGGGCATTAGATTCCCATGGTGGAATCGAGAAGGAAACACAATTGTTTGGTGAAACCCTGATTTAGGGCCTAAAGACCAGGAAGCAGGAGTAAAAATGCAATAACTTTCAATGTACAGAAGATTAGTACATGAGACCAAATTAAAATGGAAGATAATTCATAGGGATACCTTAATATATCAGAATTTAATTCCCAACCTTCCATACCTATCCATACCAGTTCACCATTTCTTGAATTTGTGGGAAAATTATTGATTTTTATTGATTTTGAATGCCAATTAAAAAAAATTTCCTACCACCCACCTATAAGGTCTTATTTAGGAATTACCAATTATTAAATACACTTTTTAAACTAATTATCCATTTGGGAATTGATTTTACAACATTTGACAAAAGTTGCTAATGTTGCTTGACAACTTTTTAGCAATTTTGCAATATTTTGCAACTTTTCAATCAAAGTGACCAAACTTGGTCTAAAACTATGATTTATGATCCCACATGGATCTAAAAATGATAAAAACATGATAATATGAGAAAATAGCCTATTCTTAAGGTTTTGGACATTATTTGACCAATAGTTGACCAAGGGCTTATTAAATGCCAACCTTGGGACTAGGTCTTACAAAGGGTGTCCAATATGAAACCTTTATTCCTAACTTGACCTAGAGGCCACTAGGACCCTCAAGGAATTCATAAGTTCCAAAAAAAACACTTATATTATCTAGGGTGATCCTACACCAGAAACATTTCCAATAGATCAAATAATATTTAACAAATCCGCTCGTATTAATGGCTCCAATACCAGGAAAGCATCTTCTTCTGTATATTTTGGCAACAAAAACATCCCTGGGAGCCCTCTTAGCACAACATGATGAGACATGAAGAGAAAGGTCAATATATTACATAAGAAGAAAAATGGTTTCATATGAGCATAAATACACAATCATTGAAAAGTTTTGTTTATCTGTGGTATTTTCTTCTAAAAAACTTAGACACTACATGCTGGTACATTCCATCAAATTAATTGCTAAGTTTGATCCTTTGAAATAATTTTTGAACAAAGAAACTCTCATTGGAAGACTAGATAAATGGGTAATGATACTCAGTGAGTTTGACATTGAATATGTGGATAGAAAAACCATCAAAGGACAAGTTATTGTTGATCATCTAGCAGATGCTCCTCTTTAAGATGATTAATCTTTGCTCATAGAATTTATTGATGAATATATCTTATACCTCACAGTGCATGCATGGAAGATGTTGTTTGACGGATCATTCACACAACAAGGGTTTGGTGTCAGAGTACTCTTCATTACAACACAAGGTTACAAGATCCCCAAGGCATATAATATGATGTTCCCATTCACAAACAACATAGCCGAGTGCAAAGATTAGGTGAATGGGTTAAAGATGACTATTGAGAGGAAAATTACAGAACTACATATCTATGATGAATCTCAGCTAGTGATCAACCAAGTCAATGATTAGTACCAAAATAAAGATGAAAATATCATGCCATATAAAAGGATGATTGGCGACCTTAAGAAGTACTTTGTGTTTATCACCTTTCAACAAGTGCCTAGAGCATCAAATAGAGTTGCTAACACCATGGATACTCTAGCCTCAATGCTACAATTAGAGGAACATACATTTCTCTATGAATTATTGGTGGAAGAGCTCTCGTTTCCTACATATGACTCTCCTAAAACCCAAATTTTGTGTTTGATAGTGGGCAATGAACCCTCCAGATATAGCCAAATCTACTCTTACCTTCGTGACCAAATTATCCCTGATGATCTATCCAAAAATGAGAAAAGAAACCTCATAAGGAGTGCTTCACATTACTTGATCATGGATAATGACTTGCATAAGAGAGGTCTTGAAAGTACTCTCCTTAGTTGTCTAGAACGTGATGAGTCTAAACATGCACTTAAGGAAGTCCATGAAGGTATTTGTGGATCTCACTCGAATGGTCTTTCGTTAGCTAAGAAACTCCCGCGGGTAGGATACTACTGGCCCTCCCTAGAGAAAGATGCTATTAAGTTTTCTAAAACTTGTAAGAAGTGCCAAAGTCATAGTAACTTAATTCATGCTCCCACATGCGAGCTGTTACCTTTTATCAACTACTGGCTATTTCAGCAATGGGCCTTTGATCTAATAGAGAAAATATTTCCATCCTCATCTGGTGGACATAAGTTCATTATCACTGCTACAAAATATTTTACAAAGTGGGTCGAATTAGTTCCCCTCATTAAGGCATCTGGTCAACAAGTATCTATGTTCATCTTGTACTATATTATCTGTAGATATAGGATACCTTCCTCCATCATCACTGAAAAATGGAGGACAATTTAAGAACAAAGATATGGAGGAATTGTGTGATAAATTCAAGATTACCCAACATTATTGTTCTATCTACTATCCTCAAGGGAATGGACATGGTGAAGCCTCTAACAAGAACATATTGAAAATCCTGCATAAATAATAAGTAAATCAAGGAAGGATTGACATCTTCAACTCAATCTCGCCTTATGGGCTTATAGAACTAGCATTCACACACCCACATGAGAAACACCATTTTCCTTAGTATATGGCATAGAGGGTGTATTGACCATTGAGGTAGAGATATCATCACTCCAAGTCTCCTTGCATGGAATCATAAGTTATGAAGACTGTCAGATTTCCAGAATCCAAGAGCTTGAGTTACTTGATAAAAGAAGAGAAGCATTTGACCACCTAAGGGTCTATCAGAAAAGAATGTCTAGAGGTTACAATAAGAAACTAAGAAATCAAAAATTTTAGGTTGGAGACCTTGTACTCAAAGAAAATCCAAAGAATCAACAACATCATGAGAAAAAGGGAAAGTTAGAACCCAATTGGATGGGTTTCTCTATGATCACTACAACATTTGGCTCTAGGGCCTATAAACTGTCAACTCCAAAAGGGGAAAATTTTACTGACCCCATCAATGTGCTAAACCTGAAGAATTTCTATAGCTAGACATTCTAAGTAGTACCTACACAGAGAAAATGATCCTGAAAAAATAGCAAAAATAGAAAAAAGTAGAAAAAGACAAAAAAAAAATTGGAAAAAATCTTGAAAAAATGACCATCCTAGTGAAAACCTAGAAAACAAGTGCATTGATGGATCAAGAAAAAAAAGTGAAAAAGAAAACAATACCAAAAAAAAATTAAAAAAATAAAAAAATAAAAAAATAAAAAAAGAATTTGAAAAGAGAAAAATTTCCTTAGTGAAAACCTGGTAACAGGCGCCTTGGTAGAAAAATATCAATTCTACCAAGTGGTGAAAACCTGGCAACATGTGCCACTTGTAATCAGTGCTCCATCTATCAATGTGTAGCTTGACTGTCTCACCTTGTATTGTCCTGACCTTGTGTAGCTAGTAAAGTTGATATCTTAAGCTTGGAACCGATCAACCTCTTGAGTCTTAGGGTCTTTCTGGGCTATCTTTTTGTCCTCTAGTCAGAATACCTTTTCATTTGTCCTGCTAATCAAAGTTAGCTACCTTGATCTTCTAGCCACCAGATAGTTTGCTAGTGACATCGCTGGTATTTCTTAGCACATTAATCAATCAGTATTTCTTAACACTACCTATCGGCACACATCTTTGTTTTTTAACACATGTCACATAAAACACTCAAAAACTTGGCTCCATAACAAATCACAAGAACAATGGTGTTTCTCAACACCCACATAAACACCTTGCACAGACTGAACATTTTCTGAAATATTTCCTTGAATGTTGTATGTTATCAATAATTTTCTATATTTTATTAGATTTTTGCTTGTTGGTATGGTTCCAGTGATCCTTAATGTCAAGCAAGTAGGGTGTATGTGGCAAGAGATTCCATATTCAGGTGGATAAGCCTCACATCCCTTGATCCTACTTCCTTGCATGCTAAGGTGAGGTTGGGGCTATCTCCTTGTGTGTTATTCTTCTTGTTTACGTAAGAACACATTCACAATTATCCTAGCTCTGAATACCTCAATACTGGTGTATCCTTGTGATATCAACTAGAAATGATGTCAAGGTCATCTCGGCTTTTGTTTCTATATTCTTACATTAGTTTCCCATATTTTATCTGATGAAGGTCATACTCATATTATTATGCTCGCAGTGGCACCAGTAAGAATTGTATAGACTCCAATGTCCCAACTGCCTTATGATGAAAATAAGGACTACCAGAATCAGTGACATGACTACTTATGTCATAAGGTGCACTTCATTCCTAGGCTTGCATACTAACATTATAAAAAAAAAAATAAGAGAAAGAAGGGAGATATTCCTCTAATCATTGAAACCTTCACTGAAGTGGTCAAATGAATTTTATCTTCTTAAGGTTATCTAGAAACAAAAAGTCAGTATCAAAAGAGTAAGACATTACCCATCACAGAAAATAGAATATCAGAGTACATACACATCACATATGGAATTAAGATCATACTGAGATATGCAAAATGAACTACTCAAAGCGATGAATCAAAGATATAATATGCTCAAAAATTAAAGATGACAAAGTAACGACACAGGACAATAAATGGAACACAAAAAGAATCTTATATATATATATATAGTTGGAAAATGGAAGCACTTCCATTGTAGACTTGTCTAGCCTTCCGAGTAAGTGGTTTGGGGTCATATAAAGCACCTTGAATGGGTTCCTGAGTTAGGCTTGGCTTTCCCCCTGTTCTGCCCCTCTTTCCACTTCTTTCCAACCTGATTTCTGCATTCTGGACTATAGACCAGAGATTTTGGACTTCAAGGTCAGGTTTGACCTTTTTGGTCTATGTCAACCTCGACCCTAACCTAGATCAAGGTTGACCTTGACCCTAACCTAGGTCAAGGTCAACCTTGACCCTAACCTAGGTCAAGGTTGACCTTGACCTTGACCCAGGGTTCAAACTTTGGGGTCCCAGAGTTTCTGGATGTCGATCTTTGCAAAAGTTATTTCCAACTTGCGGGTTGGCTGTTTCGGGTTCTGAAGCGTTGATTCCTAAATTATATTTAACTTAGGTCCTCTCCTAGGGGTAAAGGCTTTAATGGGAATTTAATTCTCCTATGTCGGCCTCCTTAGAAGATTATGCCCTAGTTTCATATAAAAGGGAGCCTTTCTCCCCTCATTTTCTCTAAGTCCTCTATTGAAGCCTAATCATCCTTGAGCAATTGAAAACTATCATCAAGTGAAGATTCGAGCAAAAAATCAAGAAGGAATTGAAGCAAGCATTCATCCATTCTCAAGCATTCAAGCATCCATTTTCATGAAGGAGATCCATTGGAGGCCATTGAAGGATTCAAGCTACATAGTGCCCTTTTGGTGATCTCTCCATCCACCTTCTTCCAAGCCTCTTCCAAATCCAAGAACCCATTCAAAACTTGGTGCTAGAGGTCTACAAGTAAGATATTTAAGACATCCTACCATTCTACATTCTACATATTTGGTGCATACATACTTGTGGAATCAAGGATTTGAATCCTCCACAAGGACTTTTTCAAGCAAGGTGAATTCAGGCATTTACTTTGTTTATCTTTATGCAATTTCAATTACATATATTTGAGGTTAATTCCAAAAATGGGGTTTGACCAAAGAAAACCCCTCCCCCCCCAAAAAACAAACCTCTTTTTCTTGCAGGTATAGGTTTAGGACTACGGATTTGGACTCAGATCTGGATTACCCTTTTGGCTTTCTGTCGGGCTCCGGGAACAGATTCTCTGTCAGACCTGTGTAGGTCAAGGTCGATATTATTGGGTTAGGGTTGACATTTGTGGGTCAAGGTCAACCTTTTTCATAAGATGATGTCAGATCGGAAAAATATTTTTGGGTTTTGTTCGTCTCTACGTTCCAGTTTCGGATCATACTTCAGTTTTTCCAGAAATAGAGTACAGACCTCAAAAAATAGCATTCTTTGATCTACAATTCTTTAAGGTTAGTACATTTCTCCTATTTCTTCAATTACTGTCATAGATCATATTTACTTAATAATTAACAAAATTTAAGATCTCCTTCTTTACTCTCTTTTCCAAATAGTTGATTCATTTGTGCATTGATCCTTCTTTAGGGTTAATCAACTTGGATCTTCCATTTGTGCATT
>MU224483.1:327522-380971 GCA_018584345.1 Thuja plicata | reverse complement strand
ACAATTATTAGTTTGGCTCAGACTATGTCATCCTTACAACAACAACTTGCATCTTTAACTCAATCCAAATTTAGCATTCCTACATGTGACATGGGTAGTCCTTTATCCCTAGACATCATTCATGCTACTATCCCTCAGCAAGCTAATATGCCTCATCTTGATAATTACAATGGTAAAGGTGATCCTGTTACTCATGTTAAAATATTTTAAATCCTTTGTAGTGATTATGCTCATGACCATAGGATTTTAGCTAAAATTTTTGCTAGAACCTTTTCAAATAAGGCTTTACAATGGTATTGTTCCTTACCTCCTTATTCCATTGATTCTTTTCCTAAACTTGCTAATTCCTTCATTCAACAATTTCAAAATAATATTGGACCACAGGTGTCCTTATCTGATTTAATGCATTGTAAACAAAACATTAAGAAAAAATTGACTGATTTTATTGGTAGATTTAAGCATTTGCATGCTCAAATTTATTATCCTATTCCTGATATTGATATTCAGCATATGTTTATTTCAAATTTACAAAAAGATATTAGAGATAAGATTCTGCTTATTGAATTTACCTCCTTTCAACAATTGTGTGCAGCACTTCACCATTATCAATTACAAGTGAGTCAGTTTGAGAGAAACACTCCAATGGCTCATGTTCCCGTTTATATGGGTGACAATGCTCCTAATCCTAATAAGTTTTAGAAACCTAACAACTATGTCAAGATTAATAAATAGATGAATGTGGTTGCTGATCAAGTTGTGGCTACATCCAATAATGCTACTTCTGCATTCACTACTTTCCGTATGAATCATACATTTACTCCTCTCTCTGAAACTTTGCATTCTATAATGAGTAGGTTGTTAAGTGCTAGCATGATTACCTTAACTCCTATTCAACCTCTTCTTCCCACCACGATAGCTTCAAAATCCTTTGATTCTAAAGCTTTCTGCCAATACCATCACCAAAATGGCCATGATACTGAAAAATGTTACTCTCTAAAGCATAAAATCCAAGACTTAATTGATTCTAAAGCTTTGTCTATTGATAATTTTGATGGTAATGGGAATAATTTTGTTTCTCCTCCTAATCAAAACCTTCAAATCTATACCAATCCTTTACCTACACATGATACTAATAATATAGCTCAACCATCTTCTGTAGACATTGTTTATGATTCGAAGATGGATGATCTTAATCACATTGTTAATCATGTGGAGAGTGTTGTGCCATCTCAACTTACGGTTCAAGATCCTTCACCTCCACTTCAACTTCCAATTCCACCTAAACATAAAAAAAAAACTACGGATAAGCAACCTAGGGAACTTTTAATTACCTTTGATGATTCTGAAACAATTAAAGCTCTCGATGGTCCCCTTTATATCTATGCTAGGATTACTAAGATACCTACTCGTGGTTTTCTAGTTGATCCCACATCTTTAATAAATGTCATTACTGAGGAAAATAGTTTTATGAAAGGCCTACAACGTGATTATTATGATCCATCTGATGCATGGATGCAAACATGTAATGGTTTTCTTTATCCTACACTTGGTTCTATTAAATTACCTATTGAACTTTGTGGTACGGTTGTAGATACTACCTTCATCATTATCCCTACTTCTGATCAATTTGAAATCAAATTTGGTTTACCTTGGATAACTGCTATGCATGTTATCGCTTCTCCCATTCATAAATATCTTAAGTTAATTCATAATGGAGAAGTAAAAATGATTAATCATAGTTTGTATCAACCTTCTAGGCCTAGAGACTGTGCTACTCTCGATTTCCTTTGGCCCTCATTACCTAACTCATGTCCTCCTCACCCTGATCATCTCTTTCACTCATATCAAGCTTACAAACATCACAAAATTGCTGAGCTAAGTATGCCTCAGATTGATTCCAACCATGGTCTTTTGCCCACACCTTCCATACCTCCTTTATCAATTACTTCTAATTCTACTACTCAAACTTCTACTGTTTCATTGCAACCTATTGAGAATCCTCCTATAGAACCTGTGAAGGAACCTATTTTCATTCCTCCTAGTTCTCAAAATATGCCAACCAAAGCTAAATGTAAAAAATCTGCTAATAAACAACATAAGAAGCATAGAGCTAATGCTAGAGCCCGTCCTTCTGCTATTCGAAACTCATTACCTACTTTCAACCAACCCATGCCTGATGCGTTAGATGTTAATATTCATAATGATGTTAAGATGAATGAGTATGATGAGGAGGACACTCTCGATGATCAACCTTGATGAGGAGGACACTCTCGATGATCCTATTGATCTTAGTGATGAATATGAGACCATTGATCTATATAATGATTTACCTTATATGCTTTCAACTCAATTAACAATTACACCTAGTATTGAGCATTATGATTCTCAAGAGGATCCTTGTTTGGAACTGGCTATCATTCCTACTGTATTGGATATAGTCCCTCTTGTGAGTTTCCCACCTTCCATCAATAACATAAACCAAGATGAGGAGGGTCAGAAATATGCTTGATTGGCTTATCCTTTATGGTAGCCTTGTTTGTGTTTGCATGTTGTAATGTGCTTCTCCCGTTATGTATTTGCTAAATGTTTGTTAGACTCTTTTATACGACCCTTGTTACCTCGTTGGTGCAAGGTGATAAAGGAATCAAACCTATTATACAAATTCTTCTACATGTATCTATATTCTTCTATATGTTGTTTCATGTTATTTTTTCCTTGTATAGTCTGCTTGGATCTGCGACATGGTAGCACTAATTATTTTTGGTCTCCATGTTGTGGTCCAAAAACATTCTTCTTCATAACTCTTAAGTTTTCTTTCCTCCTTTGTGATCGTAGTTCTTCTTTCTTTGGGGAATGATGTCAATTAATTTGCAATAATATCATATTACTATGTACATGTTATCTTATGATCATACTGACCCCACATTAGGTAGATCCCTCTTGTGTTCTTATGTATTTTTATGTTTTATTTCCCTTGATTTGTCTTCCTTTGGGGGCATCTCATAGTGGAAATGTAATCAGTAGATTTGTTTATGTTTCCATTAAAACCATTGCTCCTGTTAAAGTGTTAGCAATGACTTTAATGTGGGGGCATACACTCTACCCACTTTTGCACACATGCACATTTAAAATAGTTTTCAAGATTTAAAACTTTTTCCTTTATGGATTAAAAACTAATCCTTAAAGCATGGTCATTTTTTTACTTTTTAGGATCTCTTGATCCCTCCAGTTTGAAATAACATGGATCTCTTGATCCCTCCAGTTTTCAAATTACAATATCTTTGATCTCTTTAATAACGGATCTCCCTGATGGGTTGACGAGTGAGTAGCCACATTCACTAGGTAGTTCAATTCCATCTTTCCAGTTACATTTTCTTTTGTGTGGTTCACAATGGGACATAAGTTCTCATTGGGCAAGATAATCACACCCTGTTTCTCTCTTCTTAACTAAGTGATGTCTCTCTTATGGTGATCTTAGGGTTGATAAAGACTTAATTCTCTTGAGGGATTGAGGATTCCTTTATCCCTTTTGATTTCAATAAGATTGTCTTTTTTGTATGTTCTCCTTTACCAAGAGTTTGTGTTGAGCTCATACTCTTGCTAAAGTGGGGGCTAAATGTATAGTCGGAAAATGGAAGGACTTCCATTGTAGACTTGTTTAGCATTTTGAGTAAGTGGTTTGGGGTCATATCAAGCACCTTGAATGGGTTCCTGGGTTAGACCTAGCTTTCCCCCTGTTCTGCCCCTCTTTCCACTTCTTTCTAGCATGATTTATGCATTCTGGACTATAGACGTGAGATTCTTGACTTCAAGGTCAGGGTCAACATTTTTGGTCTATGTCAACCTTGACCCTGACCTAGTTCAAGGTCAACCTTGACCCTGAACTAGGTCAAGGTTGACCTCAACCTTGACCTAGGGTTCAAACTTTGGGGTCCCACAGTTTTCAGATGTCAGTCTTTGCAAAAGTTATTTCCCGCTTTCGGGTCGGCTGTTTTGAGTTCCAAAGCATCGATTCCTAATTTATATTTAACTTAGGTTCTCTCCTAGGGGTAAAGTCTTTAATGGGAATTTAATTCTCCTATGTTGGCCTTCTTAGAAGATTGTGCCCTAGTTTCATATGAAAGGGAGCCTTTCTCCCCTCATTTTCTCTAAGTCCTCTATTGAAGCCTAATCATCCTTGAGAAATTGAGAACCATCATCAAGTGAAGATTCAAGAAAGAAATCAAGAAGCATTTGAAGAAATCATTCATCCATTCTCAAGCATTCAAGCATCCATTCTCATGAAGGAGATCCATTGGAGGCCATTGAAGGATTCAAGCTACATAGTTCCCTTTTGGTGATCTCTCCATCCACCTTCTTCCAAGCCTCTTCCAAATCCAAGAACCCATTCAAGACTTGGTGTTAGAGATCTACAAGAAAGAGATTGAAGACATCCTACCATTCTACCTTCTACATATTTGGTGCATACATACTTGTGGAATCAAGGATTCAAATCCTCCACAAGGACTTTTTCAAGCAAGGTGAATTCAGGCATTTACTTTGTTTATCTTTATGCAATTTCAATTACATATATTTAAGGTTAATTCCAAAACCGGGGTTTGACCAAGGCAAACCCCTCCCCCCAAAAAAACAAACCTATTTTTCTTGTAGGTACAGGTTCAGGACTACGGATTTGGACTCAGATCTGGATACCCTTTTCAACTTTCGGTGAAGCTCCGCAAACAGATTCTCTGTCGAACCTGTGTAGGTCAATGTCGAAATTATTGGGTTAGGGTAGACATTTGTGGGTCAAGGTCGACCTTTTTCATAAGATGGTGTCAGATTGGAAAAATATTTATGGGTTTTGTTCGTCTATGCATTCCAGTTTTGGCTCATACTTCAGTTTTTCCAGAAATAGAGTACAGACCTCAGAAAACAACATTCTTTGATCTGCAATTCTTTAAGGTTAGTACATTTCTCCTATTTCTTCAATTACTATCATAAATCATATTTACTTAATAATTAACAGAATTTAAAATCTCCTTCTTTACTCTCTTTTCCAAATAGTTGATTCATTTGTGCATTGATCCTTCTTTAGGGTTAATCAACTTGGATCTTCCATTTGTGCATTTGAGGATATATGAAGAGCATCTTATCTTCTCCTTAATCACAATTGCAATATACAATCAATTCAATTCAATTTAAATGTAAAGGTTAGGGAAATACATAATCAAACCCTAATAAAACTAAATAAACACAAAAGAAATATTTTCCTTCCTTTATAATATATATATATATATATATCCAGAGTCTCAGTGTATACAAAAAAGGGGTGATCCAACAATATTGAGAAAATATATGCATCCTTGATGCAAATGAATCATGTACAATCAAAATGGATCTCAAAAATCAGAATGGGATAAGGCAGAAGGGGATAATCAAGTGTTGCTCCCTCCCTCAGCGCCATCTTGGGTTGGAGAAGGAGGAGCATTTTCTCTGGGTGGAGGGCATGCTCCCTCAGATCTCACCAAATACTGAGAATATGGTAGCACCTACTGTGCTATGAGAACTACAATGCTATATGCCACCACATTGTAGGCTACACTATTGTTATGATGAGTGATCTCCCTCTGAAGAGTGACACGCTCATTCAAAAACCCCTAAGTCCCTGGATCCTCTCATCTCTCTTAGCAATGGTGTGGTCTTTCTCTGTGATCTATACCTGAGCTACCACTAGCTATGTCTATGAGGCTCTGACCCATGCTCTCAAAGTATGGGTCATGTCCTATGGAGAATGATCTCTATGTACTCCCTTCTCCTCCTTAGCCTATGCAGCTCTGTGTTATGCCCTGCATCCCCGTCCCTACATTTTGTGTGCAAAATGTAGGGTCCCCCTTTTTTTCTTTCTGCTTTTGGCTCTTGCCTTGTCTTTTTTCCTCTCTATTTTCCTTCTCTGGGGTTTTCTTTCCTGTGGTGTTGTTTTTTTTTTGTTGGTCTTTCGTGTCTCTGGGACCTAGTCCCAGAGTTGGTCGTCCTTTGTTGGGAGCCTGATTCTGGACTCCGGGATTCTTCACCACAATGTCTTCTTTTCTTAAGATGGTATTGTCACATGGAATCCCCGGGCCCGAAGTCCGAAGGTCTGTCTGTCCAGAGTTTGTGGAAGGAAAGGTAACTTGCTTTTACCATGGGTATAAATAGAAATCACCTGTCATTTTCTTATTTACCATGATTAAACACTTAAGCAATCTTAGCGATTTAAGAGCGATTTAGTCATAATCTAGTGCGAGCCATTCCAAGTTGTTTTGAACAATTGTGAGTGGTTTGTGGTGGTAAGTGGTGATCATTTGATAGTAGGAACTATTGCAGAGAATTCGCAGTGAATTCCTTCCCTTGCCCTTCTCCATTTTTAGGTTGGTGCCTTCCTTCCTCTCTGTTTTCTTGCTTTTTGGTTTTGTCTGGTTTTTGTGTCATCTGGTGTTCTATTGTGTTTTGTCCTGGTTCGCCGCCCGTTAGTGGGTCGGCTCTGCCAGAGGGTTGTCCACCCTCTGTGTAGGTGTAGTATAGTCTGTAGATAATGTGAAGGGTTGTAAATGTGTGTACATTTTATGGTCTTGTAAATGGTCGCTCTATGTGTTGTGTATATGTGTACATTTGATGTATATTATTATGTATCCTTCTGATCTGCATGTATATACCCTTCAGCTCTATCGTGTGTTGTGCATATTTTGTGTATATTCTGCTTGGTAGTCTGACAAGCTCACCATGCTGCATTTGTTTTTGGTTTCTGATTTGTGAGCTCACTCTGTGTAGAATATCGCCTGGTTGAAACTCGGCTCTCAGCCGGTCTCAACCAAGTGGTTTTCTCTCTCCTCCATAAACTAGCCTACCATTCATTTATGTCCCATGCACGCATTTAAATTTTTCCAAGTGGCCTTTGATTTTAAACATTCAGATAGTTGGCTCCGCCGCCGTCACCATAACTTCTATTTATTACATACCCATGTGGCATCCACATAGGTCTGACGGCTCACTTTTTCTACATGCCTTCCAACGGTTAGTTTTTCGGGCTTCGGGTCTCTTGCCATCACCCAACCCATATCTTGCTTTTACTGAAGTGTGATGAAACCCCCGGACCCAGATGTTAGTTAAAATTTTGAAGTTTGCAAAAAAATATATATATACTTTCTGGGGTTTCTAGACTCAGCTAACCTTTCAGGGAAAGCAGGCACCACGATGGTAAGATTTCCAGACCCCAGAGTTTTCATTTATCTATATGATCTAACGGTCGCCTTGCCTTGCAGGTTTCTAAAACAACATAATTTCAACATGCCTGAAGCTTCTGCATTTTACCACCCGGGATTCTGAAACTTCCTTCTATGACAGTTACCAGAGCAGTTGTTAGGTCTAAAATGGAGAAGGCTCTGGAAAAACTGCCCATGAGCATGAAATATGTAAAAGACGGTGTCATCATGGGCTCAAAGGTTGATTCCAAAGTTTAGCTCATCACTGACACCAGCGTCGGAACATGGCCCAAGATGCAGGCCTTGGTAAAAATGATGTACATTCAACGACAGGCCAGGGATCCATTGGCCATTAAAATCAGAAACTCTGGGATCCTTAAGGCTCCCGTGCTCGGTGCAATCACCGGAGCTTATTATCACACTTGTAGTTCACTAAAATACATCAGTCTGGGTAGTTATTCTTACAGCCCCAGAGCCAATCGGGTATCCCACCCCTATGGTGTCTCTCAATGCTGCAAATTTTCAGATGGGGTTGGGGATTCCCCAATTTTACAGGCCAGTTGTAGTCACCAGGGCGAATGCCTTGGCCCAATTTAATTAGTTGGAAGAGGTGGCCGTATATATATGAAATATCATTGGCTCAAGGTCCCGAAGAGGGATCCCAAGAGGATGAAGATAGAAATCCCCAGGTCTGAATTTAAAGAAAGCATCCAGATGGGGATGATAGAATTATGCCAGGTCTTTGGGAAACAGCATGCCCGAGAACTCTCCGGGTGGATGTATTACTTGTTTCTTGGTATCAGCATGGGCGGGGAACATTTTGACTGGGCCACTATAATCTCAAACCACGTGGACTCCCAATTTCTTCAGATAGTCCAGAAGAAGAAGTTCTATATGAATTCTTATGTTCTCTGGGCCCTGGCACAACAACGACCCCGCACCAATGGGCTACTCACCGACGGCATACTTGGGATAGCTCTGGGTCAAAAGGCTCCTTGGGATCATTTCCCATAGATTCAATGGGAGGCCAACTTCCCCAATTTTTTCTAGGTAAATGATGCCTTCATTTACTACAACCTACTCACACCCACCCGGGACGCAAAATACTGCCTGTCTACAGAGGCAATAGATTTGGTACGGAGCTATGGCCATTATTATATACAGTTTCAACAACATACATACATAAGGGTAATCGACTTCTCTGGGAGACCATACTTGTTACCCAAGTATTGTGGGAACAAGATAATTCTTTTAGAATATTGTAGACAGATGATGGAGCTGCATGCCTTATTCGCCTTGAAGAAGGTAACAAACATTCCATTCCCAATCACTTGTGGGAATTATTCATGCAGTCTGGCCGCCGCCAAAGAAGTAGATAATGAGCTTAAGAGCTATAACTTGGCAAAATTTTACTTAGCGTGGAAGCATTTTGATTCGCATGGAAAGATTACAATGACACTTCCCCAGGCATCAGAGCCACATCAATATCACATGGAAGATTTCTAGGAAGATTTCCAAGATGACATGGAAGTTCGGGGCCGGCACTATGTCAGAATGACCGCAGGGATGATGGAAAGATTAAAACTCTGAAGATTTTTGGAAGACTTCTCAGATGCTGGCTCCATAGTGGATCCCCAATACAAAGAAAAGGGGATCAATAAATTGGCCCTCCCACCAGTGGACTGGGATGCCCAGGAAGGGCCCACTATTGAAGAGTTCACCCGCAATGTGGTTGAACGCAGCCACACCTATTTCAAGAAGGTGTGCCCTGGATACCAAAGTTAACCCTGGGGGCTGGGACTTCTTCACAGGGAGGGAATAAGGGGAAATGAATAATGGAGACTCTCGCTGAGAAAGAAATCCCCATAAAATAACAAATAAAACAATCAGTAGCGGCCTCCCAGCAAATGCAGGAAAATTTAATCATGTGGCTGGCTACTCTGGTACTTATGACTAGGCCAATCCGTCCTCCCTCCTCCCCTTCACTAGTAGCCTTGATGGTTAAGGAAACAGGGGTGGACCCAAAAGATCAAGCAGTACTAAGGGATGCTAGGCCACCCTTAGTCACTAGAAGAAAGAAGAGGCTCAATCAAAAGCCCAAGGCAGAGCCGGAGGTGGGGATGCTCCAGATCCCACAAATTGAGATCCTTTCCTCTGATTCTCTGGAGTCAGAAAGAGAACCAGTGTCTACTGATGTCTTGGCCAATCCTCCCCTATAGGATGAATTTGATTATGTTTTTTCAACTGACGAGTTTGGGAATCTACAGGGCGACATCAAGCATACAGAAGTTGAAGTCCCAGCGTAGGAAGAAGCTCTGGAACAAGAACCTGCACAAGAGCAGGAAGAACAGATGGAGGAAGAAAATGAAATAGAAAAATAAGTTTCCTCTGAGGTCCAAGAGATACAGAACATGAGAGTGGACCAACAAAAGCAAGGTGAACGAATGGCATCCGCTGAGGGAACTAGACCTACGGGAGCAACCGTAACCTCAGCTACCGTGTTCCAAACACCACTCCTGAAGGCTACATTTGGGAAGGTAATCACTGCAGCTCAAACGCTAAATCTTGGCACAATACCTCCCCCATTACCAAAAGATATACCAATGGAAGAAGAAATCCTGGTGACAGAGGCTGAGGAATAAGAGGAACAACAAGAGGAAGAAACCCCCGAGATGGTCGATGAGGGCCCAGACGAAGCCAAAGATACAAATGATGGGGCTGAAGAAACAAATGTTGCCGGGGAAGATGTCACTGGTGAATCAAAAGGTGTGGAAAAGGAGCCGGCGAGACCCACACCACTGAAGAGGAACAACAACAAGATACCAGGGAAGAACCCAAGGAACAAAATTTGGTAAATAAGCCACCCCTACCACCACAGTGGTTGGTCAAAACCAAGAAAAGAAAATCTTTGCTGACCCCCAGAGCTCATCTCTCCTTGGCCGAGATGATGGCTCAGGCCTAGGATCCACCAAAGGCCAAGAAAGCTTGGATGGTTCATACTCTTTGAACCGGGCCAAGCAGAGAAACAGTTGCAGTGGTAGCAATGCCTCCCCTAGATGCTGACGAGGCAACCGCCAAGGCCAAAGATTACAACATCACAAAGATATCACTAAGAAAGAGGGGAAAATAGGGTGAGGTAGACCTATTGAAGGAGGCGACTAAGGCAGTGGAAGCCTGTTATGAAAAGGAGGCCCAAAGGCTCAAGGTAGAAAAAGAGAAAACTACAAACCTTATGGGATTGCTAACTGAGCTGGCTCGACCCATCAGTGCCATTCCTCCAGTGACCTCCACATTTGATGCGTCACTACTACAAAGTGACATAGATTCATTGAGGGTGATGAAGAAGGCCTAGGTGGTAGATGAGTGGGTTGCTCTACAAGTAGGAAACATCCAATGTTTCTTGGTTTCCACCCTCCCAGACTTGTATGCAGCCCGACACATCCTGCATCAAGCTAAAACCATTGTTAACATATGGGAGGGTGATAGAAAATTATGAAGCCTGGAAGGTAGAATTTGAAAAACTCCTCAGCCTCGAGGAGAAAGTGGTTTTTGAATCTGAGATTTTGGGGGAGGATTCATTCCAGACTTGACCTCACATTGGGGATAATCAAGAAACTGGTGGGAAATCTATAGGAGAAGATTAACACGGTGCAATATTCTTTTAATTTATATAAGTATTTTTTTACAAAGGTCTCCGGAGCTAACCCTTTCAGCACTGATGCTTGCACACCGGAGGAGTATGTCCTGGGGAAGTTTGATGAGCTGGTGGAATCAAGATATCAATCCCTGAAGGGAGTAGATGGTACCCAGATGATGAGAATAACTTGTATGATACTTAGTGGTCACGATGTGGAAAAAATGGCTGATGAGTTTAAAGGGAATGTTCCAGACCTGGGGGAACAGATTGAGGTGTCTAAGTACCGATAGGCTAGTCTTAAGGAAATTGATGAGAATGGAATCTCCCACCTCCTCCAGACCTTCAATGATAATAAGCAGCAGTAAAGATTATCCAGAGGCTGGAGAAAACCTAAGCATTTTGTATTTTTTATTCTTTCAGGACGTAAGCTCCTGGATCCCAGAGTTCTAGATCTCATAATTTGTATTCTTTAAAGGGACCCGTGTCCTGGTCCCCGAGGCCGGCTGGTCACTTTCAAGCAGTTAATAAAGGTTGTCGAAGGTTGTCAGTAGGTAGATAGCTACATCGAGGCATGTCAGATAACCAGTTGGTTTTCTAACAGATGACCTTCTCGAGGCGCCACTTCAGATATACACCTGGCACATTGGAGATAGGGCACCGCATTTCCCATTTATGAGGCATGTAGCCTCGATCCTTGGGGAATGAAATTTCTTCCTTCTCTTTCTCAGCTCTCTTCTCAAGGTCGATTCTTCTACTCCATTCTCCTATCTTATTCTTCTGACATGTCAGACCTTCTCCGTCTCGAGGTCTTTTGTAAAGTGGTGCAGGTTGTACCGATCGTGGGATAATATATTTTATGGTAGGATATAAAATAGGGTTAGGGTTAGGGTTAGAGGAAAATGTGTATAAATAGTAAGTCCGGCCCTTTTCCAAGGGTCAACAAACTTGATGATTTTGTAGTCCATAGTAATAGAGAAGCAGTATTTTCATTTTAGTTGTAGAGCTCAATGCTCCTTGATCTTTAAGCTTTCAGTAGATTAGATGCTCCCTTGGAGCTACCCTTGTATCACACACTAGTGCTTGCTAGAAGGAATGTTAATGAAGAAGAGATGGTTCTATCAATGATGTTGTTGGCACTTTGTCTTCTAAGTTAATGGTATTTTATGTTTAATGTTCTTCATGTCTTCTACTCTAATATTTTAAGTAGATTAACGACCTCCTTTCCCTTGCTACTGATCAAATATGAACTGATGGTTGTGTGTTTCATCGGTATTTAGTGTAGCTTATCAGAGCATTATTGATGTATTGAATGTTTGGACATAACTATAAGTAGATGAAATACTTCTAACCCTGCAGGATCTTTTCAATTTATTTGTTAAGTATAGAATGCTTGGAGAAACCCCACCTTCCTGAATTCCCAGAGAGAACAAGTTGAAGAAACTAGCTATCCCCCTCGAACATAGTCACATCTCCCAACTGAGCCCCGCACCATCAAGACCCGACACTCAGGTGCTTGGAGGCCCAAGGAATCTCATTTCCCTCGATCACCTTTGAAGGTGAAGTTGGCTAGTACCCCGGTACCCGGTGACAACTTACACCTATTGGCGGGCCTGGTCATCAGAGTCTCGTCAATAGAAATTGGCGCTAGAAGGAGGGCATGAACTCGTCCCCCTCTCAAGATCCTGATTTTACACCTCCCAAGGGTTCCCCAAGCCATAGTTTTAGGAGCCAATCTTTTAGTGGGATTGGGTCTTTCTCCCCAGTGAAATTTGAGAGAATCCTTAGGTCAGCCCCAAACCCTAGAAGGTTTGTCAAACTTGAGCCTCCTGCTCGAAAGAAACAGACCCTAAAAACCACACCAGCCATTATTGTCTGGGGGTCTAGTACACCTCAAAATATCCAAACTCCTCAGACAACCTTGGGAACTAGCATCCAACTTACTCAAAATCCAGTTCCCCTGATGGCTGCATACTTTGATAACATCGGGTCCCCTATGGGAACTTTTCTGGGTGCAATCAATGACTTACCCTCACACCCGGAGAAGATTTTCCCATGATATGAGCACCTAGGCTCACAAATCATGGAAGAATATTTATAGGCATACAAGGATGCCATGAACCAACACTGGATCCAACATGAGGATGTTGTGACCTGGATGTTTCCCCTGTCCTTGGGACAGGGTGAGCTAAATTGGTACCTAATCCTTCCTACCAACTCCATCAATAGTTGGCAAGACATGGAGGATGCCTTCTTGGCTGCCTTTTGCGTACATGTGGACCCAGCTTGGTCCCATAGCTAGTTAATCTCCATTAGAAAGGAACCCAATGAACCCCTCATAGCATTCAATCATCGGTTCCAATGCACCTTGAAGCGGTGCACGGGCCCTTTCATTCCATCCCCAGAAGTAACCATACAGACCTAACTCAACGTGATGGACTTCTTCATTGCCACTCTCCTCTAGAGAACAACCACCGTGGACGACTGAGACACTTTGGAAAATTTTTACAACCTAGCCTTAGAGTTATCCCGTGGCCTCAACAAGTCCCCGGGCGGGATTGGGCAGAGCACGCCCTTCAACATGATCCCCGGTGGAACAGCGTACACCAGGGGATATAAGCCCAATCTGGCAATGGGTGCCCCCATGATGACAATGAATCCCCTGCCACCGCTGATAGACTAGAAATCCTAGTACATTTACCCATCACAACCACCCAAAGTGCCCTTCTTTCATTCATCCACGGCTGGAGGATTGTCGCCCTTGACTCTAGCGAATACTGTTGCCTTCCCAGGAAGCCAATAACAACAACTATCACATTGTGACACAAACACCCAACTGACTGCTGAGGTCAAATCCCTCCAACAAATGCTATCTACCCTGACTATGGATATGGGTTAGCTGAGGGTGGGGTCCTATACACCCCAAAATTCTAATTCCCAAAGAGGGAATATTTTCTCTGACCAATGAAACAACAATGTCGGGGGATGAAACTTCAATAATAGGCCTTAGCCTAATCAACAGTAATAGAATAATAACACGAACACTAGAGGCCCGCCTCCAAACAAAAATACCAATCAAAGTGGTGTTGGACCATCACATTTCATGCTAGTTGCAGACTTCCAGCCCATGACCAATTGCTGTAGATTGCACGACACAGGCTCCCACAATGAGGTGAACTGTGCCATGCCGGAGAAGATCATCATGATCTCCCAGCTGGATAGACAAAAATCACATGATGCTACTCCCCTAGAGCCTCCTGTGCAAGATTCAACCCACAGTGCCTTCACTTGTGAGACCATCTTCTTCAGATCCTCCGGAGAAGATGAAGAAGAATCTAAGTTGCAAGGATTCTTTGATGATTCAATCCCGCCCTTTGAGGCTAATGCCTTCACCAACCCATGGACTCTATACAATACTCAGTGTCAGGCTGGTAAAGGACTAGCTTACATGCCAACACCTCCCTCTAGGGACACTCCTCCCTAGGATAATACAACTGATCAGCCCGCCCCTCTAAAAGGTTCTAACTCTAACCACGCAAAAGATCTAGCCGAGGCAGGTCACCAATTCCCAGGAGGAAGATTTGACATTACAAAGGTGTTAGAGTAGACCACCACCTCCACGACCTTGATGGAGGTTTTGTTGAATTGTGCTGAGTAGAAGAAGTCTCTTCTGAAACTCTTGGGGAACCCGGAATCTGTCAGTCGCCCGCCTAAGGCTGTCTCTTTTGAGGATGCCAATGCGGCTATCTTCCAAGGAAATAATGAGGACCCTCCCTTCCTATTAGGCCTAAATATCCAAGGTAAAAACATACACAACTTCCTAGTAGACTCTGGGGGCTTTGGGCAACATCATGCCCCTTTCCATATGCCAGAAGCTTGGATTCCGTCCCACCCCATCTAATGGCATGGTGATTCAATTGGACAAAACAGCTATGAAAATGGTGGGAGAATTGAAGAACATCTAGATACAGCTTATCCAAGACCCTAGAATAGCCAGCATAATCGACATCCAAGTGGTGGACATCCCAAAGACTTATGGGATGTTATTAAGTTGAAATTGGTCTAAGTCCTTGAACGGATACTTTTTGACCGACTTCTCCCACTTATGGCTCCTTTGGGAAGGAGAATCAAACAAGATCCAGGTTGAAAGTGAACCCCAAATGAAGCAGGCGCTTACCAAAGTCGGGAGGGTTAGTGAGGTCTTCTTCTCTAAGACTTCCCCCAGGGTATACCAACCTGTTGAAATCTCAACATTCGATTTCACCCCCGGGGAGGATCCCATAGTTCTGTAGAGAACCCAAGACCTAGAAGGAAAGTTGAGGATTGCAGTTGACTTTCAAGGTGTCATAGTGACCCTCACCACACTCTTGTTTGGCACTTGGTGTCGAGTACACTATCAAAAACATTCAGAGCTAGAGTGTGAACTTTGCCTTTCCGTTGCTACCCGGCACATCGACACCTTCCAGAATAAAGAACATGCAGTTGATTCCCTGGAACCCAGTATTCCCACCAGAAGCACTTCTTTGAAGCAATCTTCCTGGGAACCTCAATTCCAAACCCCTCTGGAGGGAAACCTCACCCATGTGCCAATAGTGCGAGAGGAAGCTCCTCACAAGTCACCCAAAAGCAATCCCAAGACTGCTCCCGCTCCCCAGCTCTAGACTACAAATAATGATTTGTGGACCCTTAAGTTTGACAGGTCCGGTCCAAACAAAGCTGTGGGACCGGAGTAGAATTAATCAACCCGCGAGGGAAATCATTCCTTGCATCCTACAGACTATAGTTTAACTACACCAATAATGTTATAGAGTATGAGGCTTTGCTCCTTGGACTCTTATTTGCATTAAGGAAAGGAATCACCCATCTCTGGGTATTGGGAGATTTAGACTTGATTTTCAAACATGTTTGGAGTCAGTATACATGTCATGACAAAAGGCTGGCTGCATATCACAATCAGGCATGGAGCCTGATTGAAGATTTTGATGCCTTTGGCATTGATCTTATTCACCGGGGATGGAATTATGTCCCGAATGCCCTCGTTGTTTCTGCCAGCACCCTTGAGCCCATGGCTGGCTCACAACTCAAGAGATTTTTAGTAGAGATGATCCCCACCCCATCCATCCTAGATAATGTCACCCACTTTCAGGTTTTTGAGGACGATCAGCATATTCTGGCCTTCATGGCCAATGTTGGTGTCTTCGAGGACTAGATAGTGGAAGAACAAGACCATGATGATACTGGACAGGATGATGAAGATGATGGGATCATGGACCCACCCACTAACACCATCCCAAAGGGGATGGTCGTGCTTGAATGAATCTTTGACTCGGACCCTCGAGGCTGGGAGAAGATGTCATCCTCCATTGAGGGAGGAAAATTTGAAAAGGTAAACATTGGCCAGCCCAGTGAGGAAAAGATGATACACATTAGCACCTCCTTCTCCCCTGAGGAGAAGGAGAAGATTCTTGTGGTTCTCTGAGAATACATAGACGTAATCACATGGGGATATGAGGATTTGAAAACATACGATACATCCATTATGACTCATACCATCCCCCTGAAGCCTAATGCTAAGCCTTTTTGGCAAAAGCAATGACCGGTCAACCCACTGATCGAGCCTCTTATTCATCAAGAGGTGGAAAAATTGCTGTCAACCTTGATAATATTTACAATCTGGCACACTACGTGGGTCGCCAATTTGGTCCCTATGAGAAAGAAGAGTGGTGAAATTCGCCTTTGTGTGAATTTTTGAAACTTGAATAGGGCCTCCAAGAAAGATAATCACCCTCTCCCCTCATTGGATGAGGTGTTGTAGATAGTAAATGGATCCCAAATGATGTTGTTCTTGGATGGGTACTCCAGATATAACCAAGTCATGGTTAAGTATGAAGATAGAGAGAAAATAGCGTTCACCACCAAGTGGGGAACATTTGCATACAGGAGGATGCCCTTTGGCTTGATTAATGTGGGGGCCAAATTTAAAAAGGCCATGGACATTGTGTTCAAGGGCCTCATGAATCAGTGTATAATCATCTACATGGATGATTTGACCATCTTTTCCTGGGACAGGCATGAACATTCCACCCACCTCGCTTAGATTTGTGAGAGATGTCGCCGCTAAGAAATATCCCTCAACCCCAAGAAATGCATATTTGGGGTAACTAAAGGAAAGTTTCTCAGGCATATTGTCTTTGAGAAGGGTATATCCATTGACCCCAAGAGAATTGAAGCACTACTAAATTTACAGATGCCCAAAAACAAGAAAGAGATGCGGTCTTTCTTTAGAAAGATCAACTTTGTCTGGCGGTTCATTGCTAGATTCACCGAGATAGTCAAACCACTTGATGAAATGATGAAAAAGGATACAAAGATTGAGTGGAGTCCTGAAGTAAAGCATGCATTTCCCCAAATCAAATAGATGATAATGGAGGCGCCTGTCCTGGCTAGTCCAGACTACTCCCTTTCATTTTACATTTACTCCTTTGCTTCGCCGCATTCGGCCATGACAATGTTAACTCAGAAGGTCAAGGGGGAAGAATGACCCATATTTTTCATGAGCTCCCCTTTCAAGAATGTCAAAGTATGGTACTCATCATTGGAAAAGTAGGCCTTCACTCTTGTTTGTGCTGTGAACAAATTCTGGCATTATATTCTCCGGAGCAAAGTGTACGCTATCATCCCAAACTAGGTCGTGAAATCTCTGCTGATGCAGAGTGAGTTGGGTGAAAGACAGGGGAAGTGGATGGCTATCCTCCAGGAATATGACTTGGAAATGAAACCCATGAAGATAGTTCAAGGCCAGGGACTGAGTCGAGCGATGGGAGAAGAGACTCCCCATATAGAATGCCAAACTTACACGGTGGAGTCTATCACTCGAGACCCGTGGTATACCGATCTGGTATACTTATTGTTGAACAATAGATGTTTGGAGGGGTTACCTCCTAATAAATGTTGTGCCCTGTGAATGAAAAGCATTCACTTCATGATCAAAAGCTCTGCACTTTACCGCAGGAACTACGAGGGAGTGTACCTTCGATGCATTGACAGGGACCAAGCTACGAAGATGATTGATGAATTCCATGGGCAGTTTGGAACTGGGCATGGCTCAACCAACACCACCACCTATCAAATCCTCCGAGCTGGGTATTATTGGCCCTATATATTTAAAGATGTTTACACTCATGTTTGAAGATGCCACACTTGCCAAACCGTCGTACATCGGGAATGTAACCCGACTATGCCTTTACAACTAGTCTTTGAGGCTAGGCCCTTCGCCCAATGGGAATTTGATTTCATTGGGGAAATAAACCCCAACTCATCTGCCAACCACCAGTACATCCTAACTGCTACTAATTACTGCACCCGCTGGTCGGAAGCCATACCTTGCAAAAACAACACGTCGGACGTAGTTATTAAATTCCTGGAAGAAAACATCATCACAAGATTTAGAATGCCCTTTGCTTTAGTATGTGAGAATGGTCTAGCATTTTCTTTGGCACAATTACTTGAATGGACCTATAATAAAAATATAACTCTAAATTTCTCTAGCAACTATTACCCCGAGGGGAATGGTGTTGCTGAATCTACGAACAAGAATTTACTTGAAGTGATCAAACACCTTCTAGAATAGAATCCCTGGGACTGGCACCAAAAGTTGAGATTCGCCCTTTGGGCAGATCCCATTTGAATTAAGGCCTCCCTAGGAATGTCCCCATTCAATCTAGTTTATGGCCAAAACCCAGTGTTCCCAATCAACTTATAGATCCCAGACTTGCAGTTTATGCAGGAATTTAGCAACTGGGATAACATCGTGGAGGTCAGGCTCCTAAATCTGATGTAGATGGAAGAACAATGAGATGTGGCCCTTGAACACTTCTCACATCATCAAGCAGTGGTAAAGAGATGGTTTGACCATAGAGCCCAATACAAGGCCTTTCAGATCTCGGACTTGGTCCTGTTGTGGGACAAGGCTGGGGAAAAGAAAGGAAAGCACACCAAGTTCCAACGGCTCTGGCTCGGGCCATACCTAATCTCAGAGATCTACAGGGAAAATACCTACCACCTTAACACCATGACTGGGGAACCTGTCCCATTTCTCTTCAATGAACAGTTTTTCAAACATTATTTTGAATAGGGCGGGTTTGCCCAAAGTTGTATTTTATGTAAATTTTCTGGCTTGTAAATATTTCTTTCCCGGTGCCTTGTTGGGAGGTATCTTGTAAATAGTCTGGATGGCTATCCTCCAGGGCTGCCCTTTTCTTTTGTTGCCTTGTTTTCTTGGGGTTAGGCATTTTGTTCTCTCTTTTGTAAGGATTGGAATGCTTCACATAAAGTTTGGTCTCCGGGATGTTGTCTTTAACATAGTAATCTTAAGAATCTATTGTTAGCATGATGGAATCGGTCCGGTCTTCAGAGTTATATTTACAAGTTTGGTAGTACATTGAGCAATCTTCATCGGGTTTCTTTTTGGACATCTGGCAATCAGTGAAATAGAAATAAGGGACAAGTAATCGGACACATCGAGGGTAGATCGGTCTCACTAAGTTGGTTTAACCAAGTCTAAATTTTTAAAAGATTCTATCCAGGTCTGGAGTTTTATCCCCCATTTAGCATAAAAATAGGTGGAAGGGTGAAAGAAATACCACCATTAAAATTAGCTAAGATTAAGCTTAATGGTGAAAGAAGTACCACCCTCCCACCCAACAACATACAAAACAACAAGAAAAGGGAAGTGGGACAGAACTCCGGCCTCTGGAAGAAACAAGAAAATCTGATGACTTCGGGGTCTAATCTACTTAGTGCCACTTCTCTACTGCTCCCAGAGGTCATCGGCTTGATTCCCTTCCAAAGCACACACTTCACCACTGATGAAAAGATCATGGGTTAAATCACATATGGCTAGATTTTCTCAGGCATGTTACTCTTTGCATGTAAGGTACTTCGAGTAATGATTTGTTCCATTTTTTCTAACCAGAGATTCTACAGTCCCAGATAGTCGCCATTTGTTATGCCCTGCATCCCCATCCCTACATTTTGTGTGCAAAATGTAGGGTCCCCCTTTTTTTCTTTTTGCTTTTGGCTCTTGCCTTATCTTTTTTCCTCTTTTTTTTCCTTCTCCGGGGTTTTCTTCCCCGTGGTGTTGTTTTTGTTTGGTTGGTCTTTCATGTCTCCGGGGCCCGGTCCC
Source organism: Thuja plicata (assembly GCA_018584345.1). NCBI lineage: Eukaryota > Viridiplantae > Streptophyta > Pinopsida > Cupressales > Cupressaceae > Thuja > Thuja plicata. The sequence goes on along the minus strand of MU224483.1, from coordinate 360,933 downwards.
AGAGTTGGTCATCCTTTGTTGGGAGCCGGATTCCAGACTCTCGGATTCTTCGCCATGATGTCTTTTTTTCTTAAGATGGTATCATCGCATGGAATCCCTGGGCCCGAAGTCTAGAGGTCTGTCTGTCCAGAGTTTGCAGAAGGAAAGGTAACTTGCTTTTACCGCGGGTATAAATAGAAATCACCTATCATTTTCACATTTATCATGATTAAACACTTAAGCAATCTTAGCAATTTGAGAGAGATTTTACAGTGATTTAGCGATAATCCAGTGCGAGCCATTCCAAGCTATTTTGAACAATTATGAGTGGTTTGTGGTGGTAAGTGGTGATCGTCTGACAGTAGAAATTGTTACAGAGCATTCACGGTGAATTCCTTTCCTTGCCCTTCTCCATTTTCAGGTTGGTGCCTTCCTTCCTCTATGTTTCCTACTTTTTGGTTTTGTCTGGTTTTCATGTCATCTAGCATTCTATTGCATTTCATCCTGGTTCACCACCTCTTGGTGGGTCGGCTCTGCTAGAGGGTCGTCCACCCTCTGTGAAGGTGTAGTATAGTCTGTAGATAATGTGAAGGGTTGTAAATGTGTGTACATTTTCTGGTCTTGTAAATGGCCACTCTACATTTTGTGTATATGTGTACATTTGATGTATATTATTGTGTATCCTTCTAGTCTGCATGTATATACCCTTCAGCTCTGTCGTGTGTTGTGCATATTTTGTGTATATTCTGCTTGGTAGTCTGACAAGCTCACTATGTTGCATTTGTTTCTGGTTTCTGATTTGTGAGCTTGCTCTATGTAGAATACCGCCTGGTTGAAACTCGGCTCTCAGTCGGTCTCAACCAGGTGGTTTTCTCTCTCCTCCATAAACTAGCCTACCATTCATTTATGTCCCATGTGCACATTTAAATTTTTCCAAGTGGCCTTCACTTTTCATGCATTCGGACAGTTGGCTCCGCCGTCGTCACCATAACTTCTATTTATTACAAACCCACGTGGTATCCACGTAGGTCTGATGGCTCACTTTTTGCGCACGCCTTCCAATGGTTAGTTTTCTAGGATCTAGGTCTCTTGCCATCACCCAACCCATATCTTGCTTTTACTGAAGTTTGATGAGACCCCTGGACCCGGATGTTAGTTAAAATTTCAAAGTTTGCAAAAAATATATATATATACTTTTCGGGGTTTTTGGACTAAGCTAACCTTTCAGAGAAAGCAGGCGCTACGATGGTAAGATTTCCAAACCCCAGAGTTTTCATTTATCTATATGATCTGATGGTCACCTTGCCTTGCAGGTTTCCGGAACAACATACTTTCAACATGTCTGAAGCTTCTGCATCTTCACTGCCCGGGAGTCTGGAACTTCCTTCTACGACAGTTACCAAAGTAGCTGTTAGGTCTAAAATAGAGAAGGCTCTAGAAAAACTGCCCATGAGCATGAAATATGTAAAGGACGATGTCATCATGGGCTCAAAGGTTGATTCTAAAGTTCATCTCATCACTGAAACCAGCATCAGAACATGGCCTGAGATGCAGGCCTTGGTAAAAATGATATACATTCAACGGTAGGCCAGGGATCCATTGGCCATTAAAATCAAAAACTCTAGGATCCTTAAGGCAGCTTGCTTCCCATGCTTGATGTAGTCACCAGAGCTTATTCTCACACTTGTAGCTCACTACAATACACCAGTCTGGGTAGTTATGCTTGGAGCCCCGGAGCCAGCTGGGTATCCCATCCCTATGGTGTCTCTTGACACCGCAACTTTTCAGATGGGGTTGGGGATTCCCCAATTTGACAAGCCAACTATAGTCACTAGGGAAGATGCCTTGGCCCTATTTAATCAGTTTGAAGAGGCAGCCCGTATATATGAACAATCATTGGCTCAAGGTCCTGAAGAGGGATCCCAAGAGGATGAAGATAGAAATCCCCAGGTCTGAATTTAAAGAAAGCATCCAGATGGGGATGATAGCATTATGCCGGGTCTTTGGGTAACAGCATGCCCGAGAATTCTCTGGGTGGATGTATTACTTCTTGCTTGGTATCAATACAGGTGGGGAACATTTTGACTAGGCCGCTATAATCTCAAACCATGTGGACTCCCAATTTCTTCAGATAGTCCAGAAGAAGAAGTTCTATATGACTTCTTATGTTCTCTGGGCCATGGCACAATAGTGACCCCGCACCAATGGGATTCTTATCAATGGCATACTTGGGATAGCTTCAGGTCAAAAGGCTCCTTGGGACCATTTCCCACAGATTCAATGGGAGGCCAGCTTCCCCATTTTGTGTCGGGTAAATGATGCCTTCGTTTACTACAACCTACTCACACCCACCTGGGACACAGGATACCACCTTTCTATAAATGAAATGGATTTGTTCCATAGCTATGGCCATTATTATATATAGTTTGAACAACATAAATACATAAGGGTAATTGGCTTCTCTAGGAAACCATACTTGTTACCCAAACATTGTGGGAACAAGACAATTCTTTTAGAATATTGTAGGCATATGACGAAGTTGCATGCCTTATTCGCCTTGAAGAAGGTAACAAACATTCCATTTCCAATCACTTGTGGGAATTATTCATGCAGTCTGGCCACCACCAAAGAAGCGGATAATGAGCTTAAGAGCTATAAATTAGCAGAATTTTACTTAGCACGGAAGCATTTTGATCCGCATGGAAAGATTACAATGGCACTTTCTCAGGCATCAGAGCCCCATCGATGTCACATGGAATATTTCTGGGAAGATTGCCAAGATGACATGGAAGTCTGGGGCTGGCACTATGTTAGAGTGACCGTAGGGATGATGGAAAGATTAAAACTCTGAAGATTTTTGGAAGACTTCTCAGACGCCCACTCCACAGTGGATTCCCAGTACAAAGAAAAGGGGATCAATAAATTGGCCCTCCCAGCAATGGACTGGGATTCCTAGGAAGGGCCCACTATTGAAGAGTTCACCCACAATGTGGTTGAATGCAGCCACACCTATTTCAAAAAGGTGTGCCCCGGGAGTGTCCGCTGGGCTGCCCAGCCGATACCAAAGTTAACTCTGGGGGCTAAGACTTCTTCACAGGGAGGGAATAAGGGGAAAGGAATAATGGAGACTCTCACTAAGCAAGAAATCCCCATAAAATAACAAATAAAATAATCAGTAGTGGAGTCCTAGAAAATGCGAGAAAATTTAATCACGTAGCTAGCTACTCTGGCAGTTATGACCAGGCCAATTCATCCTCCCTCCTTCCCTTCACTAGCAGCCTTGATGGTTAAGGCAATGGGGGTGGACCCAGAAGAGCAAGCAGTACTAAGGGATGCGGGGCCACCCTTAGTCACTAGAAGAAAGAAGAGGCTCAATCAAAAGCCCAAGGCAGAGCCGGAGCTGGGGAAGCCCCAAATCCCAAAAATTGAGATCCTTTCCTCTGATTCTCTGGAGCCAGAAAGAGAACTAGTGTCTATTGATGTCCCAACCAATCCTCCCCCATAGGATGAATTCGATGATGTTTTTGCAACCAACGAGTTTGGGAATCTATAGGGGGACATCGAGCAGACAAAAGTTGAATTCCCAGCACAAGAACAAGCTCTGGAACAAGAACCTGCGTAAGAGCAGGAAGAACAGATGGAGGAAGAAAAGGAAATAGAACAAGAGGTTGCCTCCGAGGTCCTGGAGATATAGAACATGGGAGTAGACCAACAAAAGCAAGGTGAATGAATGACATCTGCTGAGGGAACCAAACCTACGGGAGCTACCGTAACCTCAGCTGTCGTGTTCCAAATGCCACTCCCGAAGGCTACATTTGGGGAGGTAATCACTACGACACAAACACTAAATCTTGGCCCAATACCTCCCCCATTGCCAAAAGATATACCAATGGAAGAAGACATCCCAGTGACAAAGGCTGAGGAACAAGAGGAACAACAAGAGGAAGAAACCCCCGGGATGGCCGATGAGGGCCCAGACGAAGCCAAAGATACAAATGACAGGGCTGAAGAAACAAATGTTGCTGGGGAATATGTCATCGATTTATCAAAAGGTGCAGAAAAGGAGCTGGGCGAGACCCACACCACTGAAGAGGAACAATAGAAAGATACCAGGGAAGAACCCAAGGAACAAACTTTGGTAAATAAGCCACCACTGCCACCACAGTCATTGGTCAAAACCAAGAAAATAAAAGCTTCACTGACCCCCAGAGCTCATCTCTCCCTAGCTGAGATGATGATTTAGGCCCAGGATCCATCAAAGGCCAAGAAAGCTCGGATGGTTCATACTCTTTGAACTGGGCCAGGCAGAGAAACAGTTGTAGTGGTAGCAACACCTCCCCCAGATCCTGATAAGGCAACCGCCAAGGCCAGAGATTACAACATCACGGAGATATCACTGGGAAAGAGGGGAAAATAGGGTGAGGTAGACATGTTGAAGGAGGCAGCTAAGGCAGTGGAAGCCCGTTATGAAAAGGAGGCCCAAAGGCTCAAGGCGGGAAAAGAGAAAATTGCAAACCTTATGGGATTGCTAACTGAGCTAGCCTAGCCCCTTAGTGCCATTCCTCCAGAGGCCTCCACATCTAATGCACCACTACCAGAAAGTGACATAGACTCATTGAGGGTGATGAAGAAGAAGGCCCAGGCGGTAGATGAGTGGGTTACTCTATAGGTAGGAAACATTTGGCGTTTCCTAGTATCCACCCTCCTAGACTTTTATGTGGCCCAGCACATCCTGCATCAATCCAAAACCACTGTTAACATATGGGAGGGTGACATAGAAAATTATGAAGCCTAGAAGGTAGAATTTGAAGAACTCCTCAGCCTCGGGGAGGAAGTGGTTTCTAAATCTGGGATTTTGGGGGAGGATTCATTTGATTTTGTGAAGACCCAACACTCCATACTTGACCTCACATTGGGGATAATCAAGCAACTAGTGGGAACTCTGTGGGAGAAGATTAACATGGTGCAATATTCTTTTAATTTATATAAGTCTTTTGTTATGAAGGTCTCCAGAGCTGACCCTTTTAGCACTGATACTTGCACACCAGAGGAGTATGTCCTGGGGAAGTTTGATGAGCTGATGGAATCAAGATATCAATCCCCAGAGGGAGTAGATGGAGCACAAATGATGAGAATAACTTGTATGGTACTTAGTGGTCATGATGTGGCAAAAATGGCCGATGAGTTTAAAGGGAATGTTCCAAACCTGGGGGAACAAATTGAGGTGGCTAAGTATCGGCGGGCCAGTCTTAAGGAAATTGATGAGGATGGAATCTCCTACCTCCTCTAGACCTTCAATGAAAATAAGCAATAGTAAAGATTCTCCGGAGGCCAGAGAAAACCCAAGCATTTTGTATTTTTTATTCTTTTAGAACGTAAGCTCCCGGATCCCGGAGTTTTGGATCTCATATTTTGTATTCTTTAAAGGGACCTGTGTCCCGGTCCCTGAGGCTGGCAGGTCACTTTCAAGCAGTTAATAAAGGTTGTCAAAGGTTGTCAGAAGGCAGATAGCTACATCGAGGCACGTCGGATCAACAGTTGGTTTTTTGATAGATGACCTTCTCGAGGCACCACTTCAGATATACACCTGACACATTGGAGATAGGGTGCCACATTTCCCATTTATGAGGCATGTAGCCTCGATCCCTAGGGATTTGGATTTCTTCCTTCTCTTTCTCGGCTCTCTTCTCAAGGCCGATTCTTCTACTCCATTCTCCAGTCTTATTCTTCTGACATGTCAAACCTTCTCTGTCTCATGGTCTTTTGTAAAGTGGTGCAGGTAGTACCGGCCATGGGATAATATATTTTATGGTAGGATGTAAAATAGGGTTAGGGTTAGGGTTAGAGAAAAATGTGTATAAATTGTAAGTCTGACCCTTTTCCAAGGGTCGGCAAAATTGATGATTTTGCGGTCCATAGTAATAGAGAAGCAGTATTTTCATTTCAGTTGCAAAGCTCAATGCTCCTTGATCTTTAAGCTTTCAGCAGATTAGATGCTCCCTTAGATCTGCCCTTGTACCATGCACCAGTGCTTGCTGGAAGGAATGTTAATGAAGAAGAGATGGTTCTATCAATGACGTTGTTGGCACTTTGTCTTCTAAGTTAATGGTATTTTATGTTTAATGTTCTTCATGTCTTCTGCTCTGATATTTTAAGTAGATTAATGACCTCCTTTCCCTTGCTACTGATCAAATATGAACTGATGGTTTTGTGTTTTGTCAGTATTTAGTGTATTTTATCAGAGCATTATTGATGTATTGAATTTTTGGACATAACTATAGGTAGATGAAATACTTCTAACCCTGCAGGATATTTTCGATTTATTTGCTAAGTATAGAATTCTTGGAGAAACCCCACCTTCCTGAATCCCCAGAGAGAACGAGTTGAAGAAACCAGCTATCCCCCTCAAAAATAGTCACATCTCCCAACTGATCCCTACACCGTTGAGACCTAACACTCAGGTGCTTGGAGGCCTGGGGAATCTCATTTCCCCGTATCACCTTTGCAGGAAAAGTTGGTCGGTACCCCAATACCTGGTGACAACTTACCAAGGTCTAGCTGTGCATCTTTCACCTATGTAGTAGGAATTTCAACACCAATAGAACCAAGGGTACGCCCCTCACCACACTAACACTACTGACCTACTACCGAGCCTCTACTGGAACTAAAACCTATGACTAGGGACCTTTGTGGTACTCTTCTTGGACCTTTCTTCCCACATGTAGCCCTTTGGGGTATGTCTACCTCCTCTATCTAAGGTGCTCTCTTGTCTAGATCTGTGAATCTCATAAACAAATAGCAAGAAAAATGATCCCTATATCGGGGTGTGACCCCTGCATCTGCTTTATCCTCCAAATAGTCCTATGAAGGGTGAACAAACTACATAACCTTCTGAGTACATAGAGCCACTGATAATTTGTGAGCCCACCCTCGATGCCCATCATCAACAAAGAAAGCATAAGATGTAAACTCCTGTGACATGCCTTGTGGATGGCCATGCTCGCGCAACACCTAAGATAAGGAAAAACACTCAATAACATAAGAAGTCTTCCAAAGAAAAGGATGGGATACATAGAATTCTCTCCTTTGGGCCCTCTAGTCAGTCTAGGCCTTTATCCCCTTGTAAGGTCTCAAGACGACCAACATCAGATCATCAAGATGATGTCTCCAATAGTCAGTCTTCTCCAAGTGGGGTTGGGTCAAGAAACTTTCATATATGTATAGAAAGGGTTGTCCACTATGTCATGGATCTTTTGTCATTGGTCTGCATATCAGGAAATTCTTCCAAGCCCATACCTGTAAGACAAGTACTCCTATTACCATCCCCCAGACTCCTCTATATGTAACCTCATGCATCTAATGATACATGTGTGCAAGTAGGCACTGACCCCAACCTAACAACTCTAGCCAGGTAAAAATTCTTTCCAATATTCAACCCCATCCACAAAGGAATCCCTATTGGCTCCTATCTGCCATAAGGAAGCAACGTATAAATCCTATCATAGCGTACTCAAGTGGATAATTAGAGCCATTATGGCTCAACATCTCATCCTAGGATATGGTCCTATCTAAAATGGTGTCATCATGAAACACTCGGATCAGTGCCTGTGTGCTGAGATATGGTGCTGCATCATACTCTATGCGCTCTCCTATAAAAAAAATATGAAGAATCCTTTACACATCGTCAGTAGTGATAATCATCTCCACGGTCAGTAAGTGAAAAGTATTGTGCTCATTATGGAATCACTCCACCAATGCTATCAACAAACCATGGTTCCTGGATGTCAGGCATCTGGATCAACCATCCAAAGCCACAATCTCTCAAGTGACCTCTTTGATCATCTGATAGGTTCCTCGCCAACCACATGGTGGGAGGATAGATAGAATGAAACTAGATATCTGGAAGCTACACCCACAAGAAGACAAATAGTGAAAACACATTAGTAACTAAGTAAAAGAAAGCTACATTCAACACGCAATGGTCAGACAAGCTGGAAAACATGCTAAGAAATCAGAAAAACATGCAATCGATAGAGAAATAATTCAAAAAAAGTGCCACTACCTCCCATAAAACAAAAGATAGGTTTTACTTTTTGGGCATGCATACTCGTACAAATCAGGATCAAGCTACAAGTGACAAATTATTCACATGTGACAAAAACAAATGGGACCATGCGACAAAAGAAGTTTGGATGAATAGACTCATGCAACAGGTGGGTAAATCCCATACAACAAAACTAATGGGCTGAAATGACAAAATATTTTTTGGTGGTTTTTTGTATGAGCCCTCTCACTGGTTCGTATGACCAACTAGTATCCTACAACCTAAAACATCAAATAACAAAGAAAAATTCACAAAAAACAAAAAAAATTTGAATGCAAAGGCGAATTTTCTCAATTAGTTACTAGAGGCGGGTAATTCTGTGATTGTTTGTGCCTCCGTATGTGCTTGAATTGATGATCTTCCACTGGAACCACCATTTTCGCTCAGAGAAGGCTTCTCAAATTTCAAACTTGGATGGTGAAAATGATTTGAAAATGACCCCTCCAAGCCTTATATAGGTTTTTGACCTAATTTTTGAAAGTGCTCCGATGGACGTAAAAATTGTACACCTGGCTAATTAGACGACTCTGAATCCATTTTTGAGACTAAAATTGAAATTTGACAACATTTTTCTAGTCAAAAATGCATATTAACATGTTTTCTCAAAATGTAGTTGATTAGTGATGCTTCCCTCATAGGATTCCACTTTGAGATTAATCCTAATTATTTCTATCAAGCACTTCCCACCTTAATCTAAAAATTCAACCTTGGTCAAGTCTTGGTTAACATTGGTCAACTAGACCTCAAATCAAGCTCGCACCTCATTCCCACAATGCTTTTTTGATCTATCAGGCTTGTGGTTCTCTACCCTTCTTTTGTTTTCATTCTAGAGGGGGAAGTACCATTATATCAACAATTTGATTCACATAAAAAAGTCTCATCTAGCAGCATCAGGCCCTAACTTAAATCCAAGATCAATCAAGTGATTTTCATCACTGCATATCAAGTAATATGAATCTTTTGTGGCATATCAGATTCATCACACCATATCAATGTGATTAACTCTCTTAATCAGGTAATTGGATTCATCAGGACCCATATCAAGTCAAGTATCCCGAGAAAATTAATCGAATGAAAATCAATCTCATTGCACCACATCAGGTTGATTCATCATTCAAACCAATTCAAAATTGGGAAACCTGTTTGGAGGATGGCCATTCAGTTTCATCACTTCACATCAAGCTGAATGCTCAAACTCTTCTATCAATATTCACTCAATCAAGCCTAGAGTTGATATTTTCAGGTCTCTCTATCAGTCTTCTCTCAATCAATCTTGAAGCTGATATTTTTAAGGTATCTCTATCGGTCTTCGCTCAATCAAGCCCAGAGCTAATATTTCTATATCTTTCTATCAGTATTCGCTCAATCAAGTCCAGATCTGATATCTTCAAAATTTAATCAATCTTCATTCAATCAAGTTTGGAATGAGTTTTAATTAGTGGGATAGTTTCATCACTTCATATCAAGCTATTTCCTGATCCAATAAAAAAATCACATCTTCTTTGAATCAACGTGATTATCGCACATAAATTCAAAGAGGGGAAATATAATCTCCTAAAATTGGTCTAGAAAACCTATAGCCCCTGATGAGACCATTTACTATCTCTATTATATTAATCTTTATAATATGTTTTTAAAGTATTACCAAAACATTTGTGGACTTATAATCAGTTGAACTTATGTCAAAGTAAAATTAGAACCATTAAACCCATGGGTGGATAATTATGTCATGTTTGATGATATTATATATATTGCAGTATTTCATATAGAAATAAGAATGTGTGTTCTAATATTTGGATCAATTTGATTAAGTTTACTTGTATGAATATCTTTGCATGATAACTAACCTGCTAGGAAGGAGGAGCCGCTTGAGAGTGGTCAAAAATATTTAAAGAGGACATTGAAGACCAGCTGCGACGGGTAACCATCATGGCACCAAAAGACACAACTACTACAAATGAGGAGCCACTGTCCCAAAAATGTAGGAATGTAGCGCTGCTATATTCCCTCTGCGCTCCAATCATGTTGACTTGGTCACCTAGACTTCATTGCATATGTCGTGGGCTGTTATGTTACCTTTTTCCTCTCTAGCGTGATTTCAGTCAGATCTTTCCTTTTTTGTTTTAGAATAAAATGTCGATCCTCTATTTATAGGGATTGGACTATTAGTTTGTAAGTTTGGAAGTTTTGGGAATACATTTTTTTGTTGTATCTTGCACAACAAATTCATTTTCCAATTTTATGTATGGCTCTTATGTAATCAGCTCTTGAAATATAATGAAGTGACTTTTGGTTCATCTTCTGTGTTAGTAGATTAGCAGAATCTGACCAAAGGGGCCCAATTGGGAGGTGGATTAGAGTAGAGTAGAGTAGAGTAGATTTACTTTCAACATTCCCAGCATTCTAGATAGAAGATTACAATTTCTTTCTGTAGCATTGTAATTTGTGAATGTTCCTACAACACCTGCAAGGATAGTTATAGTGAATGCTCTAGGTTGAAATAATAGGCTTAAGTAGAGTTTGCAATTTGTAGCATTCATTTTAGTAAGGAGTAAGTGTGTTTCCTTTCCTACAGCTCTAGCATAGATTCCTTTCATGTATTTTACTTTCCTACAACATAGGTAGAATGACTCTTTAAAGGACTTAGTGCACATACAGTGTCGTACCATTTCAAGTATACACCCTGGGTTGAAAAACTAAATGCACCTCATGGTGGAAGAATTAATCCTTAGATTGAATAAAATATTCCTAAGAGAGGCTTTGGGCACAATTACTGAGCACCTACTATGAGGCGGTTCATTTTTGGCACCATTTTCGGGGATGGTGTCAAGCTAAGAAACTTTCTGAGTCATTTTTCATTTCTAGCTAGTTTTTAAATAGTGGTTTGTAGTCCAAAATTTTCTTCACTAGTGTTAAGAATTTATTTGCATGTATCAAAGGGGAAGAAGAAGAGATGAATATGGAAGATTTCTTCTAGGAGAGTCTGTGAATTTTAACGAAGAAGTTAAAGAAGCTGAGTTGCCTTTTGTTGATGCAAGTCCCGAGTTTCCTGCAACATCTTCCTCTAGAGTAGAGCCTTTTGACATAAGTGGTCTTCAGCCTTTTGCTGAAATCTTGGCCAGCTTTCTTGATAATTCTGACCCAAACACACCTTTTGTTAATAATCCTGTAGCTAATATTCCTTTCTAGTAGCAACTCTATCTCCCAATACCTCCAGTAATGGCACAACCTACCTTCCCATTTCCTCTACCGAGCCTTATAAACAATGCTAATTTGTCGCACTCTTGAAGTTTTATGGCCTAATAACCGAAGCTCCTAACACCTTTTTATTTTAGTTTGACAACCTCTGTCATAGCTTTGACTATAACACCGATGCCCACAAACTCAAACTTTTTCCAGCAACACTAAAAGAGTCAGCCTTACGATGGTTCATGGGCTTAGGAGCAAACATAACAGCCACTTGGGATGAAATGAAAACTTTGTTTCTGTAGAAATACAAAGAGTAATGCAAGGGGAGTGACCCAAGGGGATATGACATTTTTATAATGTTGCAAAAGGAGGATGAAACCTTGGAGGACTATGTTCCACATTTCTTATACAAAATGCAGAATAATACCCAACATGTTCTGGAAGAGGATTCACAGAAACTAGTCTTCTTAAGAGGAGTAAATGACAACTGTCTAGAAGCACTAGACCTCATGGCTCATGGGGTAATATCCCAATATTCTTGGGATGACCTCAAGAAAATTTGTCTCAATTATTCCAGATCAACTGGGAAGAAAGGTAGAGCATATCAGTCAACAGGCACCAAAGGGATCAGTTTGGGCATTTTAGAGCTGGAGATATCTAACTTGCTTGTGGATTTCAAGAAAGATATCATTAATGATGTTGCTACACATCTCAACACCATGACTACCAAGAAGAAACATGTAGATGCTGAATCACAGTTAGCTAAGTACTGTCCTCATTGTCATAAACAAAAGAAAGACTGTGGATGCAAGCTAGTGGCGAACCTAGAAAATCAACATTTACCTACAGAGTACATGAAGATAGAGGGAGATGAAGAGAAAGTATTCTTCATTGCTCAATAATGACCATGGGCTTCAAGACAAGGTATGCCTCAGGACCCATTACAATTTTCAAATCCTTACAATAATCAATGGCAAAACCAACGTTATCAAAATCCTTCCCAGTAATCTTAGCCAACCTGGAATAACCAGTGGCCTAACAAGAAAAATAACCAGTGGCCTAACCATAAAATTAGCCACTGGTCTCAGCCTCAGAATCAATGACAACCACCACAAGGAAATTGGTAGAAAAATAACCAATGGAGGGGGCCTCCAAGGTGGCCTAACCAAAATCCTTTTTTTCCACAATTGCCACCTCCAGTCCCTCCTCCTGTAATAATGCCACCTCTTGAAACCACTAGTCCTAATCCAAAGCCAACCCAATTACCTAATTAGCCCCAGCCTAATCCAAATAGAAAGTAACAATAGTAGCCAATGTATACCACTGATACACAATAGTACCCTTCCTACATGCTAGAGATATCTGATATCTATTTGAGGTCCAGTACCACTCTGCCTACACCCAAACATCCTATTATCATAGAATTTGCAGACACTCCTACAACATCAACACCTCTTCTAGAAGCTACACTGCAAAATACCACCCAATCAACTCAAAAATCTAGCAAAACTGATGTTAAAACCTCAGTTGATCCTCCTTTTCCACATAGGATCACCATAGAACAACCTATATCCCAAGAAGAAATGTCATTTGATATTCTTGAGTAGCTAAAAAATATGCACATCCAAATCCCTTTGATCCAAGCTATCAAAGACGTTCCTATCTATGGAAAAGCTATTAAGGAAGCATGCCTTAAAAAGCCTAGAAGGAAAAAGAAGGACCCTCAAACAATTCATGTGATAGGGAAACTTGCAGATATCATGTTGGGAAATGTAGTTATACCCAAGTATTCAGACCCTAAAAATCTAGTAGTTGATTTGATAAGTAATGGACAATCTGTGAAAAATGCTTTAGTTGATTTGGGAGCAACCATAAATGTAATGACCAAAGATACAATGCATAGATTAAGTATACAAGGCTTGAGAACAACTCCAACAATGTTACAACTTTCTGATAGTTCAACAATCACTCCAAATGGTCTTATAGAGGATGTAGTAGTCACCTTGGACTCATGGGAATACCCTTTTGATTTTCTCATCTTATCACCTAAAGTAAACTTTGTTTTCTATCCAGTCATCCTAGGGAGACCTTGGTTAGCCACCACTGATGCAAAAATTAGTTTCAGATCAGGAAGTATGACGATTTCAAATGGCCATGCAATAAAGAAGCTAGCATTGTATCCTACTGCCCAGCCCCAACCAGACTCGGGAGATCCTATTTGGCCAGAGTTAGGGGATGAGGAAGAAGAGCTAAAATATATTGCCTAGCTCATGATGATGCACAGACAATATTTTCTGAAAATGTAAGAGGAAGATGATGTAATACAGAGTATTCTTACCAATGAGTGTATAGTAGAAAAGGATGTTTTCGAAAGTTCTATTTTACAGCTTTGTACCTATGAGAACTGTGTCTTTCTAGCAAGCCCTGAGATAATTATCCAATTATTGCCATGTGAAGTAGCTACAAGCTCAATACCTAAAATGTAAATGGTAGAGCTAACAACTAATGTGGAAATTTCCTCTGGTCACAATCTCCATGTGAACAACAAGTTGCCACCACCACAATTGGCATTGTTAACCAAACTCCTATGTAAGCATGAGAAAGCCTTTTCTTGGGATTACAAAGATATGTTAGGTCTAAACCCCAAGCTCTGCACCCATAAGATCTACATTAATGATGGTAGCTTACCACTCTGTTAGCCTCAAAGAAGGATAAACCCAGCGTTGCTAGAAATAGTCAAAATTGAATTGGAAAAGTTACTAGATGTTGGTTTCATCTATCCAATCTCTGATAGCAAGTGGGTATCGCCTTTGGTCATTGTACCTAAGAAGGGAGGGAAATGGAGAATATGTGTGGATTAAATAGAGTAGAATAACACCACAAAGAAGGATCATTTTCCTTTACCATTTATTGACCAAGTCCTAGACACTCTGGCTGGTAAGAAATACTTCTCCTTTCTAGATGGATACATCAGTTACAATCAAATCAATATTTCTCCAGAAGATCAGGAGAAGACCACATTCACATTCCCTTGGGGAAAATATGCTTATTCTGTATTATCATTTGGCTTATGCAATGCACCATCTACTTTCCAGAGAGCTGTAATCAACATGTTTTCTGACATATCACATGATTGTATGGAGATATATATGGATGAATTTACTACATTTGGTGTCACCTTTGAGGAAGCCCTGAAGAATTTGGAAAGATTACTAATTAGATGTCAAGAACACAACTTGTCTCTCAACAGTAAGAAATGCTTCATGATGATGTAGGAAGGCGTAGTGCTAGGACATTTTATCTCTGAAGCTAGAATCCAGGTAGATCCTATGAAAATAGTGGTAATTATCACACTACCTATCATTACAAAGCCAAAGGATGTTAGGTATTTCCTAGGACATGCTAGATACTATAGGAGGTTTATCCAAAATTTTAGTCAAATAGCTAGTCCTCTGTATACTTTTCTTACCAAAGAGGCTGAATTTTCTTGGACAAAGGAATGTGATGAGTCCTTCCTATAGCTTAAGTCACTCTTGACAACTGCACCCATACTTAGGGGCCCTGACTTGTCTTTTCCATTTCACATTCATATAGATTCTTTAGACTACACAATAGGTGTTGTCCTAGGACAAAAGTCTAGTAATCTAGAGAATGCAATTTACTACATTAGCAAGAGCCTCCATGGACCAGAGTTAAACTATACAGTGACTGAGAAAGAATTACTAGCAGTAGTTTATTCTCTGAACAAATTCCATCGTTATATAACCGGTTATCCCATTTTTTTCATACTGACCATGCAACAATTTAATATCTCATGAACAAAACTATCATCATAGGCAGGTTAGCAAGATGGCTCCTTCTTTTGCAGGAATTTGACATTACAATCATTGACAAGTCTAGGAAGGAAAATGTAGTAGCTGATTATCTATCTAGAATCCACCATACTGAAAAAGATACTACTCTGATAGAGGATGCATTTCCAAATGAGCATTTATTTCATATTTCTGTCCAAATTCTGTGGTATGTTGACATAGCTAATTACCTTGCAACTAACAAAATGCCAACACAATTTTCTTATAAGGATAGGAGACTGCTTATAGAGAAAAGCTTCCACTTCTCTTGGATTGATAACATACTATTTTACACTGGACCTGACCAAGTAATTTGAAGATGTGTGTGAGAAGATGAGACATATGACATTCTACATGCATGTCATAATGAGCCATGTGGGGGACACTTTGCAACAAAAAGGACAGCCCAAAATATTTTAACAATTGGATATTACTAGCCTACACTTCACAAGGATGCAGCCAGCTACACAAGGAAATGTGACAAATGTCAGAGAATGGGCCGACCAACCAGATCAAATGAAATTCCCCTCAATCCATAGGTTTTGGTAACTCCGTTTGACAAATGGGGCATGGACTTCATTGGCCCAATAGACACTCCATCCAATGGGAAGTCTTACATCTTGGTGTGCACTGATTATCTGACCAAATGGGTCGAAGTAAAAGCCATGAAGCATGCTCAGGATCATAAGGTTGCCAAATTTTTGTATGATGAAATTTTCACCAGGTATGGAGTGCCAAGAGAACTTCTTACTGATCAAGGTGCTCAATTCACTTCCAATCTGATAACATAGCTCATGAAGGAATATAATATCAGACATCAAAATTCAAGCCCCTATCATCCTCGGGCCAATGGACAGACCGAATTTACAAATAGGGAAATTGAAGCCATCTAGGCATATAGAACAACCTAGAAAACAACCATAGGGTTCACTCCATTTGAGTTGTTATATGGAAAAACATTAATGTTACCCATTGAATTTGAACACAAAACTTTGCGGACAACACAAGAGTTAAATGTTGATCTTCCTGCAGCACAAAAAGAGTGATTGTTGCATCTCAACTCCTTGGATGAAATGCGCAAATCTTCCCTAGAGTGCACTGAAATAATCTAGAAGAAAAGGAAAAAGTGGCATGATTTACATATTAAGAGAAAACAGTTTCAAGTTGGCGATTGGGCATTATTGTATGATTCCAGATTCAAGGAAATACCAAGGAAGCTGTAGACAAGATGGCTGGGGTGATATGAAATAAACCATGTCTTCACCAATGGAGCCATCTAGTTGACCACAATTGACCTAGTACACTTCAAGCTATTAGTTAATGGACATTGGCTAAATTTTTATCACCAGCCTCAAACAAAAGAAGACTTCTTGTAGCAATTCCGACAACAAGTTTCAAAAGAGCAACTGGTAACACTTCCTGTAGTAGAGGGTGCAAACCTTCTTCCTGGAGCTCTTTAATAGAATCCTATCGAGCATGTACATAATAAAAAATTTGTGTTTACATGAATTCCATTTCTCCATTCACTTTCTAATTCTTCTTTCCAACTCATCTCATTTTTTATCTTCCACCCACCCATCTTCCACGTCATCACCATTTTCCTTTCTTTTCTTCAAATAAGGCCAAGTACGCTGACGCAAGCCGCCGCCACTATTGTTCCACTCTCCTTCCACTCTCACCACCTTTTTCTAGCACGTGAAATGATCGAATGATAGGTACAATATTTTCAATTTTTTCCATTTTTAGCGCATAGATTTTGATGATTATATCTAGTACTGCAATAAATGTATCATTATGACATTAAGCCAGTTTCATTCCTCATGCCAAGTATGCCAAGTGTGGACACTTGTCAATGTTTCATAGGGGGGAGGGAAGTGTATTAATTCCTAAAATGTCATTTCTATTTAATCCTAAAATATTTAATGTCACCTCAAATCTATACTTTACCTTTGTCTCATTAAAATCTCGTTGCTATATCACACAACTGTCGTACCCTTATTCCCATAATATCTCTAATTGTCAGACTTGATGTGAAATAATTATATTATGTGGCGACCCACAATAAGAGCTATAATTTCTCTTGTTAAAACACATCACCATTGTTCATGTTAAGAATAACAAAGGAATGCAGAAGAAAGCCCATAGTTTTAAAATGATTAGTCTGAAACTCAAGAAGGAATAAGGCATTTATCAACTACAGAGAAGACAAACTAAAAAAATGGCAAGCACAGATGGGAGGGAATTTGCAGAGACATGAGCTGGTAGTACATGGTATTTTACTTTTAGATGTTGAAGTGGTAAGGAGGTTTAATGTATGTGGCTAGTTAGGATATTTCTTCAAGTTAACAGAGTTTGATGAAGACTCAGCAACTCAATTTGCAAACACATTTGAAGAAGGGCAAGCAACTATATGGGGATTGACAGTGGTCGCTACCGAAAATGGATAGAAAAATTTACTAGGTTACCAATGGTTGGGGAGCACTACCCCAATGTGCACGATGTCAGATCAGCTAGGGCCCAGTTTACCCTACCAAGTGACCCTCCTCTGAAGATTACCAAACAAGGGTGCAAAAGAATGTATATCCCTCCATACAACAAATTGACCATACATATTATCAGGTATGTTACATGTGAAGGGATATTTTCCAATTTTCATGCACATCATTTCAAATTACTTAGTATTTTAAGGCATAATCTTCCAATGAATGTGCCCAATTTCTTGTACAATATGCTATGCATCAGTGCTGAGGAGACCCAAAAAGGAAATGTCAATTCTGTCACCCACCATGCCCTAATTAAATTGATAATAGAAAGATCTCTTAGGGATGCCTCTCTCTTGGCATGGTCATAATTTTTCCAGTGTAAAACCCTATAATCTTAGGTTAACCCTAATGTGTAATCTGGTTATGATGATGCAATGCCAATTGACCCAACTGTTGAGCAAGATACCCAGGGTGCAGAAACTGAAAATCTACAAGAAAGTGTGCCTTTACCTGCTCATGAGAGAAATGTACCTACTTCTACCCAAACCAAAGGAAAATGGAAATTAGAGGGAGAAAATTTTGTTCCTATAGCCAAGCCACAAACCATTAAAGATATAGACTCTAAATTTAAATTAGCTCACAAATTTTATGGCCTATACTAGACCCTTCCCTCATGGCAGCAAAATTTTCTTTGTGAGCTGTACATACATAACTTCATTATTCCAGCAGAGACTGAGTGGAACCCTCTTCTTTCCATAGGGGATGTACTCCTAAGGGAATTAATGTTCTGGATGCACAATAAGGCCAATTATGATAGACAACTGGAAAATTATAGGGAACATGAGAAAATAGAACCATTGCCATTGAGAGAAGAGAGCATAAAACTAGATATACTCCTGAGAGATTGGCTCAATTTGACCTATGGAAAAATCAAAGAGGAAACAAGGGATAAATTTTTTGGGATCAGAACAGAGGTCTATGCAGAGTATGATAGCATGTCTTACTTTGTCTTTCAGAGAGCCCTGGCTGGTGCCAGAAGTAGACAGGGTAGGTTACCCAAAGAATTTAAGAAGTCAGAGCCACACAGTCCTATCAACCTCCATGAATCTATTCATAGAGCACTGAAGTACATGCAACTGGGTAGGAAAATTAGATAGGAAATCTAGTGTCCACTCACCATGCAGCCACCAATGCTCCTTTGGCCCATGTATGACATCAACGCTGACAGGCTTGACCGACTGTAGGAGGATCATAGAGTGGATGTCTAGGAGAAGACAAGGGGATTCTATTATACATTCAAGAGCTAGAGGCAAGGGAGGATAAAGGTTGGTGATTTTTGAGTAACCACAAGAAGATGCAATTCTTGAGGACAAGCATTCAACTTACCAGGGGGCAGATGATGAGACCATTTACTGTCTCTATTATATTAATCTTTATACTCTTTTTTTAAAGTATTACCAAAACATTTGTGGACTTATAATCAGTTGAACTTATGTCAAAGTACAATTAGAACCATTAAACCCATGGGTAGATAATTATGTCATGTTTTCTGATATTATATATATTGCAGTATTTCATATAGCAATCAAAATGTGTGTTCTAATATTTGGATCAATTTGATTAAGTTTACTTGTATGAATATCTTTGCATGATAACTAACCTTCCAAGAAGGAGGAGCCACTTGAGAGTGGTCAAAAACATTTAAATAGGACGTTGAAGACCAGCTATGATGGGTAACCATCATGGCACCATAAGACATAGCTACTGCAAATGAGGAGCCACTATTCCAGAAATGCAGGAATGTAGCGCTGCTATATTCCCTCCGCACTTCCATCATGTTGAATTGGTCGCCTAGACTTCATTGCATATGTCATGGGCTGTTGCATTTCCTTTTTCCTCTCTAGCATGATTTTAGTCAAATCTTTCCTTTTCTGTTTTAGAATAAAATGTCAATCCTCTATTTATAGGGATTGGACTGTTAGTTTGTAAGTTTGAAAGTCTTGGGAATACATTGTTCTGTTGCATCTTACACAACAAGTTCATTTTCTAGTTTCATGTATCGTTATTATGTAATCATTTCTTGAAATATAATGAAGTGACTTTTGGTTCATCTTCTGTGTTAATAGA
This sequence comes from Thuja plicata, assembly GCA_018584345.1. NCBI lineage: Eukaryota > Viridiplantae > Streptophyta > Pinopsida > Cupressales > Cupressaceae > Thuja > Thuja plicata. The sequence continues at coordinate 341,200 of MU224483.1, read as the reverse complement.
TCAGTAGAATTCGACCAAGGGGGCCCACTTGGGAGGTATATTAGAGTATAGTAGAGTAGATTTACTTTCAGCATTCCCAGCGTTCTAGATAGAAGATTACAATTTCTTCCTGTAGCATTGTACTTTGTGAATGTTCCTGTAGCACCTGCAAGGATAGTTATAGTGAATGCTCAAGGTTAAAATAATAGGCTTAAGTAGATTTTTCAATTGGTAGCATTCATTTCAGTAAGGAGTAAGTGTGTTTCCTTTCCTGCAGCTCTAGCGTAGATTCCTTTCATGTATTTTACCTTCCTACAACATAGGTCGAATGACTCTTTAAAGGACTTAGTGCACATACAGTGTCATACCATTTCAAGTATACGTCCTTGGGTTGACAAACTAAATGCACCTCATGGTGGGAGAATTAATCATTATATTGAATGAACTATTCCTAAGAGAGGCTTTAGGCATGATTACTGAGCACCTATTATGAGGAAGCTCAACCCCTATTTCCAATTAATTGGTCTTAATAAATCTTAAATCAAAGACATTCATAAGCTAGACCCTAAACCCTAATTATGAGAGAACTTAATCAAATTTTCTTACATAATTTTAATCCTAACTTGTTAAATCAAATCCTCAATCCTAAATCCTAGAACGCTTAAATTGCATAAAACATTGGGATAAATAAAAAAAGGTCCTAAAACCCCTTTTAAATAAATAAAGAACCTATTCACACATGTATGAGCACATTGAAAATCAAATAAAATAAATAAAAAAGGAAAATACCAATTTTGTCTTATTCTCCACAAGGTTGGGCAATCAAATCACTTGGATCAAGCTCACATGGATTGAGGGAAGTTTCATCTCCACCGCTGCTCATCCCCTTTTGCCTCTTAATCTCAATCGTCCATCCAATGGGATTTCTTATAAAATGGATAGCTCCCTTTTCTCATGGTTAGAGATATAGATAATAAGAATATTTGGAGAGTAGAGATATAATGGTTTTTTCATTCTAGGGTTTTTATTGTGCACTCTTAGCTCTTGCTCTCATAGTAGTTTACTTGCATATGCATTTGTAGTTTGATTTCTTAGTATAATGACATCTTAGTTTCCTTTCATAGTTTAATGGTAGATGCATTTCTCATGTTCTTATTAATTTTCATTTCCATTTTAGCTTCATTCCTCATGGTTACTATGCATTTAGCTTCATAGATTATGCACTTTCATTTTCAAAGGTTCTTGAGAGAAAAGCATGTAAGTACTTGCATCTTGCTCATTTTTGTTTTTAATCTTCCATTTTGGGGTAGTTAATTCACTGATTCTCCATGTCCAATCTGATGGGAACTCATGAGAATCACACTCGATTCAACTAGGAAGCAATAAGATGATTTCAAGGGTGTTTATACAATATTTTGATTCTTGTTTTGATGATAACCCCTTTTGATGTAATAGTTTATTAAAGTAATTGGTTGTAGATTTGAGCACACATTCTACCCCACACACACACCACTTGTCAAAAGTGAACTCCATAATAAATTCCAATTGCCAAAATACAACTCCAATGCATAATAGAAATTGCAAACCAAGAATCTTTAGTCTACATAGGAAATTATCAAATCAATGTCCACTTCAAATTGGAAATACATGACAATATCTTCCAAAATCTTAGTATCTTCGAAGTGGGTACAAACTTACTAGAAAATAAGAAATATTCCATCTCATCACTTGCCATGTAGGTACCACCTCACTAATAGGTCCCACAAAGTGAATGACAACTTAGGAAGTCAATAACTTAGGAAGAATCAATTAATTAAATAATTCAACATGTTAGAACTCTAAGGTTGAGATACCTTAATCTCAACATTATCCCACTTGTCGAAGACCTGTCAATAATATACAACATCAACTTATTAGGAGCCAAATGATGAAAGCATAACATCACATCCATCCATGAAATCACACGGATCTCAAACATGCTCTTGTGCACCATCTAGACACCAGTCCAAACAATATGAGCATAGGATCCTAGTGATAACACATGATACAAAATTATTCCACCACTCTATTATACTCATGAGCTATTTATAAGTATCAACAACATGAATTTCAAATGTCAATACAACTTCAAAGTAATCCTCCAAAAAATAAGGTAGAATACCAGCCTGAACCAAAACCATTCTTACTACTCCCATCCAACTAATAAACCCAAGAGAATTGAAATAGGACCCATAGAAAGTGCTATCTCATCCAACCACCCATACCTAAAAGGTATCGAACATCATCAACTCATGTCAACAACATAACCAACCCATAAACTTCAACCTCAAGCTCCATGTGCAAACCATTTGATGAAAACCAAACACATATAGGAACTCCCACTGCATAGGTAATGTAAATTCTTAAAGATCAAAGGCATCTTGAGTCTTCCAATCACAATCTAGAAATTTTAGCCATGTAGCACCAAGGACCACCCACATAGGTATGCAAATCCTACAACAACACTATTGCAAGAAACAACTCTCTCAACCAATCTCTATAAATCTCCCATGTTATCCACATATAATGAAATAAATAGTTAAAGGAACCACTTGTAGACATCTAAAACTATCCCTTAACACTCTATATTAATTAATTTTAATTTGATTAATGTTCCCCTTGACACTATTAATTTTTATTATGGAAAAAGTAGGTTTTGAAGGGACCCAAAAACCTTTACATAAAGATTACAAAATATTTATCCATTAAGTCCAACAGCACAGACCAAACCAAAAATAAAAAACCAAGCTAACAGAGAACAAGAAACATAGATCAAACCCTATCGCAAGCATAGCAAAACACCAACACAAGGAACAAAAAGATAGTAGCAAACAGAAAAGACCTAGCCCAATTTTTTAAAAGTCTCTGCGACTTCCTCACTTCTAGTTTATTCATCTTCTGGTGACATTCCTCAAATCCATAATATCCTAAGGAAGATTGAAAGTTTAATTATTAGTGTTCTATTTAGTCCTTTTACTTAGACCTGATGTTTGCTCCATAACAACCTCTTTATCCTGATCCAAGTCCACAATGATCCTATCATGGTGGAATTTATCTAATTTTGCAACCAGAGTCTTCATGTTATTAGTAGAGGATTGGAGCACTTTATGGTTGTGCTACATGATTTTTTGCAAAGTGGTCTCAAGATTATTAATCTTCTGGTCCACCTCTGCTATCTTTTATCATAAATTTTCCTTGTCCTCTCAATGGATTCCACATTCTTAGATAAGAAATATGCCATAAATTTCTTTTCATCTTCTATCCAAAGGGCACAAATAGAGCGAGCATGAGGATTTTCCTTTATACCAACATAAGTAGGAACCATAGGGTCAACCTGCATATTATCCTTCTCTCCATCCTTAGTTTTTTTTTCCTCAAATTTAGAAGAAAGATCATGGTTGTTAATATTTAGGCCTTTAATCTCATGAAACACCCATTTAATTAGTCCAAAATAATACATAGAACTATACTTAGTTGTCTTCAATACCCCAAACACAATATCCTTATTAGGCTGAAAGTGTTGAAGGCTTGATTAGAGAGAAGATGCACTAGAATTACCATCTTTATCTTGAAGGGACCAAGATTCCTCAAAACTGGTGGGGGATATGAGGACATCATGATCATAGGAGCTTTCATAATAAACTAGGACATGAACTTTCCCTTTCCTCATGTCCTTCTTTTCAAACTTCTCTGCCCCATCCGAAGGAGAACCCTTACCCTTTCTGGTTCCAACAATATTTTTTTAAGTTTTTTGTCTTTAAGGAGGTGGGGAAGAAGCCTCTTCCTCCTCGTCCTCCATAACCCAAACCTCTCCATCAAAGCTGCCACTATTTTCCCCTTTCTCCATAGATGTCGAAAGAGCCTTAGAAGGGTTCTTCAAAACCCTAGCTTTGAAGTGCTCATAAATTAGTAGAATTAGCCCCTAGTGCATTACTAGGTTGTTGTTGGACTCTCCCTATGTTCTAAAATACTAGTATTCAATGAAGAAAGAAATTAAAAAGGGAAATAAATCAAAACCTCATGTATGACGTGGTTCAGAATGACAATGTGGTAACTATAAACCCTTGTGAACCTACCATCCAATGTGAAATATTCCATGACCACTTTGAGGATCTCCCTCCAAATGAGCTTTATTTGCTTCGACACAAAGTTAGACTTGTTTGCCTTCACCATTTTTCCTTCTCCTTATCAAATTTAGGGAATATATTCATACCACTATGCAAAAAATTTCTATCCCTATAGAATTTGATTCCCTCCATAGAGAGGCTAGTCACCTCCGTTGAAAGGCTCTCATCAACCACAACTAAATTGCCAAATAGGTTGAGCTTCTTGTTATTTCATTCCTGCAGAAAAATTGTTGTAACATTCTTTTCATACTCATGGAGCCTCTTTAGGAAAGGCATCACACCCCCTTTTTTCAAGTGGTACCAAATGGTGGCATTTTTCTTCCACCTTTCACAACTCACAGGCTCAACTCTTCGCCTCTCCCCTCCCATCTTACTAGCAATAGTATAGAGATCACCAAAATGGATGATGAGACGACTACACAAGGAAAATATAGCAAGCCCAATAATGTCAAGAACCAACCAAAAAGCATGCAGCTCATACAAGATATTAATGATATCTAGGTAATTCTGACAATTGCCACATTTTGCACTAATATCTTAATTAATAGTTGTGATCAGGAGAGTTGATGAGAAGGTTTCCAATTTTCTCATGTTTTTGATAAAATGATAGAATCGGCTTAACCTCTTCAGCCATCTTATCCTCCCCATACCAAGTACTTATTAACTTGGACTTAAACCCTAGGTTAGCAAGATAATCTATCACAATATTAACTTCCTGATAAGCATGAGATATGAAGAATTTTTCAAAGGTTTGAATAGATTCAATAGAGGAGGAGATAAAGTTATAAATGGTACATGATTCCCTATTCTCCCCCTTCAGGAACATGATGATGTTATTTGTATCACCTTCGACAATCCAAACCCTTTTGACATTGAGGCGCCTAGCAATCCCCAAGATTTTATAGGCGCCCATGGATACCACGAGGTGGTTGGTCTGACTACACAAGTGGAGTGCCACCACCACGAGACATTTTCCATTCCCTTGACACTATAGTTAATTACAATTAATTAATTTTATTTTTTCATGTGCTTATACCTATTTAATTAAAACAGGTTCATAACCTAAGGTATTTAAATTTAATTTAAATCTATTTCCCTCTAATGTATTAAATTTTATTTAATACATTCCCTCCATAAAACCCCCTTTTAAATAAATTAACCTTTATTTAAATTCCCCCATATTCCAAAAATATTCTAAACCTTGATTTAGACTAATTTAAATAAATTTAAGTTTAAACCCCTAACCCAAAACCTAACCTACACCCATCACCTCACCCACTAAGCCTACCTTTTAAGACTAATCTATGATTAGGCCCTTGAAAAGGTAATTCCTAACCTATTAGTGCCTAATGAGATTCTCAAACATGTGTGAGAAAATCTTCCCAAGGAAGCCAACCAACTTCCTTAAATTCTCCAACCACAACCTTACAAGTTTTACCCTTGTCATTTTCCCCAAAGTTGCTCACACATGTGTGAGAAACCTTGAGCCTCTCAAACCTTAAATGCCTATCTTGTCCCAAGTTTCTCACACATGTGTGAGTAAATTTGAATTTTTCATGGCCACCCTTTAGCCCATTTTTCTCCTATGTGGCTCCTATGTGGATGTCACATAGGTGCCACCTCATCCAAGCCCTCTCACCTCTCCCAAAAATGTGTAAATAGGAGCCTTTCTTCTTGCATTTGCATCCATCTTTCATTGTAGAATCATAATTCCATTTTTCTTTTGAATACATCTATTGTTAGAGTATTTTAGAATATATATGTTAGCTTCATTTTTAGTTTGAATCTTAATATCATAGCATGTTAGTTCCTAGATCATGTTAGTATAACTTACATCTTTCATCTTAGTAGTATCTTCACTATCATAGTTTCATTATCATCCTTGGATAATCATGTAGACACCTTAAATTTGGTCAACCAAGATCAATATGGTCAACCAAGATCAAGAAGGGTCAAATAAAGTCAACATAATGGATTAATTAACAAAGCCATTAATTAATTAAATTTAAGCCAAAATGGATTAATTAAACTATGTAATTGATTAAATCAATTAGTTATATAGTTCAATTAAATAAATCAAATGCAATCCATTAAATCCCCTTACATGGCTAAATTATTTAATTTGGTTGAATTAATTAAATCCTAATAAATTTTAACAAATGGGACAGAAAATTAAATAACTAATGAGAAGAAATGATTGAGAGCACATGGATCACTCCAAACTTTTCTATCCTCACCACTCATTTAGGATTTGTTGTCCTCACCACTCCTTTTTGTCACCTTGTCTCATCATTTGAAACCCTTGACTCAACTCAACCCTAATCATGATCAATTCAACTCTAGCCCCTACCTTTGGGAAATCCTTTAAATAGAAGCCATTTTGAGAACTTTACAGGAGAACACACATTCATAAGCAAAGCATCATCACTATAGGCAAATAACATTGAGTTTATAGCATTTACATTGATTCAAATTGCATAATAGTGATCAATATTGAAGCATTTAGGATAATTTGAGATAAATAGGGTATAATTGCAGCAAATAGCTTCAATGTATCATTACTAGGACTTTCATTAATGCATGTTTGAGCTGAGAGCATACTATTACCTTTCCTAGATAGAGAGCCATGAGATGCTCATTGTTCATGTTTCAATTCAATTAGATTAATTTGTTATATTTCAAAGTTGAATTGATAATAATAGAAATACTAATCCCATGAAGATATTCATATATATACAAATTATGACACCCATCGTGGGGATCTAACCCTCATTTCTAACATTTTCATGAACTTTTGGTGTGTTTGAGTGTGTTTTGTTTGCAGGAATTTTCAATTTATAGGTAATGCGATGCATATGAGGTGAAGATTGACACATTTACATGGCCAAATAACGCATGCAAATATCCTTATGTCATATATCTTACCTTCTTTCAACGCATTTTATAGTAAAACAATGTGTAGTACCTAAAAGTGTGATGCCTTTATACAACGAAGTGACACTTTGTAGGAATCTTCTTATGCTTTTCATCAATTAAATAGTGCTTAACAGTTTTTCTTGGGTCGGTAATAGAGATTTTATATTTATTAATAAAAATCATTACATGAAGTATCTTTAAGATAATTACATTATAAACTGGATAAAATCTATGGCTGTGCAAAAAGAGAGAAACAACCCCATGCTACGATCTGATATGGCTTTCGAAAACAAACCAAAAACCCCATATCTATTGAGATTGAAAGAGAATACAATAAGCCTAACTACCCTTACTGCATAATACTTGGGAAAATCAGCCGGCTAAATCTATTGAATATACAAAACCTGCTAAATCAAGTCTACCAAAAATTTAGCAATAGACATAGACCACCATTCCTTGCTTGCCCATTAGTCTGCTGGGAAGAACCTCACCTTTTTCTACATGAAAGAGTGGGCCCTTCTTGGAATATCACCTTGCATTTTTATGACCAATACAGCTGGTGATTCTTTAATGCTTCAAATCTTTGCTTTGATCTTTTCCCATTCAACCTAGTGTTTCTCATACAAGTTAACACTACCAAATTTTCCCACCCATCTAACAAAGGGAATCACCCCATGCTCCTCTGCTTTAGTTTCATCTTTAATGCATTCTAAAATATCGGTTCCCATTCCGGGTACTGCCCATTCTAAAATGGACTAAAATAGTGCTTAATATTTATAAGTAACGCTTATCAATCATTAAGTACTGCATGTCGGGTTTAAATTAGCACTTAGTCTCAGTTAAAATAGTGTGTAGCACTGTGTTCAAAAAATTTAGATTATAAAAAATTAGTAATTTAATGAAAAATCTTTGTTTTTTTACAGATGTTAATCCACATGAAGGTGCGTGAACCATGCTATTACAAGAAAGTGAAGGAAAGGAGAGAAATCAAAAGGTGGAATAATGTGAAAGAAGGTAAAACTTTCTGAATATGGAGAGTATCCATAGGTATTGGAGAATCGTTAATCTGTATCAAGATTTCTTTACTATGCCTCATTTTGAACTAGACAATACTTCATTTGATACTCCTATCTAATTGCAAGTTTTTAGCTTTGTTTTTTGAGCAATTTCATTTCAAATTCGATTTTATCCTCACTTTTCTTGAGTTGTGTTGGACTAACTTTTTGAGAAGAGGATGCAAAGGAACTAGAATGATCATCACTAGGTGCGTGCAAAATTGAAAAAAAAAAGCAAAATTCAAAAAAGCACCTAGCCTAGCTAGCTTTGAAAAAAGGAGAGATCTTGAGCCTTTTGCAATTTTCTTAACTTGTGGCAAGTTAAAGTTGGAATCTAGCATTAATTAGAAAAAAGGAACTTCAAATCATGAATTAAAGCATTTATATTCCAAATTTGAGATAAGAAGAACTTAAGTAATCAATCAAACACTAAATTTTAAACCTCCTTGTTTGTGGAAGAGAAGTTCTAGGTATATTCCCTTCACTCATTGAGTGAATCAAAAAGACATACATGCTTCAATCCCGTAGATTAAGAGGTGTTAGAAATTAACATTGTCAATTGTGTTGGAATTGAAGTAGTAGGGATATGATCTTCACCTTTTAGGTGAATCAAACTCCTAAACCAACATATTTACTTCATTTCTTACTTTAAAATGAACATGATAGATCTTTAGTGGGCATGCCTCCTAAGATTAGCCTTTTGAGGATGGTGAGACAGAATGACCCAAAGTGGGAATTAAGATTAAGCCAATCTATTCCACCCACTTTAAAAAAAACTTCACTAAGTTGAAAAACTTAGAGGGAAAAAATATCAAATGCCTGGACTCATAGGGTTAATATCCTAAAAGGTTTATATGTATGGTGTTATATTTAATGTGTTCAGATTTGCACTAAGTATTTGGTTTATAAAGATTAACATTTAACTATTCGACTCACAAATGATTCACCCACCCTCTCTATTGTGTTGGTGGACCATTATTGCTAACATTCACTCATTTTGATCATGTACAAAAATATTACACCTTTAGTTGGTCAGCCTTTAACCAAAGGTAGTAGACATAACATAATAAGACTTCTCAAATGTTTGCATTAGCCAATGAGAATGTAATAGATGATCACATCTTCCTGTGATTCCATAATTAATATAAAATTAAGAAAAAGGTATTTATGACATTACGAGGACCAATGAGAAACAAACACATAGATCCATGTTGGTAAAGAAAAGGGGACCTACCTAGGATGACAATGAAACTCTTAAGATTATTCACCTAAGTAAAAAGAACCATGGGGCCACCCAACTAGGAACATTAAGTTAGGAACTTAGACATAGGAAAATAAAAGGGGTTGCCAAAAATAAAAACCTAACGAAAATAACGTGACCCATCTTTTAGTGATAGAATGAATCTCAACCCACAGAGAAAGATGCCTACCACTATGTAAAGAGATGTGTAAATTGTCAGTAGCATGGCAATTTGATACACACACAATTCCAATCCCTTCATCCCACCATCAGAACTTGGCCTTTCTCCTATTGGGGACTCGATCTCATTGGCTAGATATATCCTAATTCCTCCAATGGTAACAAATACATCATGTTTGTCACTGAGTACTTCACTAAATGGGTTGAAGCCATTACCGTTACTTACACTACTATAAAACATAGTTTGAATTTTATCCTAAACTACATTATATATTGCTATGTTATTCCTCAGGACATCATTATTGATAATGGGTCCCCCTTTAAAACAAGGATTTACTAGAGCTATGTAATAATTTTGGCATTACCCAACACAGTTCCTCCAAGTACTTCCCTCAAGGCAACTGTCAAGAAGAGGCTACAAATAAAACCATCTTGAAAATCCTTAAGAAGATAGTTGATGATGTTGGTCATGATTGGAACCTCAAGTTGAACCCTAGCCTCTAGATCTACCACACTTCCATACACACTCCCACTAGAGACACTCCATTTTCCCTTGTTTATATTACTAAGGTTGTTCTACCCATTGAGATCAATATTTCTTCCCTCAAAATATCCTTGAAATTTTTTTTATCCAGTGAAGAATACCATGTTTATCTCTTGCAAGAGATTGATCTTTTTTTTGAACATTGCCTCAATACCCTAAACCATCTCCATGTTTATCAAAAATTCCTATGCCTCCAGTTCAATAAGAAGATCAAAACTCATGAGTTTAAAATTGGTGATCTTGTCCTATAGCACAACATGAAGAATCTTCGTAACCATGAAAAGAAAGGAAAATTTGAGCCTAATTGGATAGGACCATTTGTGATAACAACTAAATTTTGTTGTGGACCCTATCAAATAACAATACTAGAGGGAGATCCTATGTCTAATCTTGTCAAAATTGTACATATAAAATGATTCTATGCATAACATATTAGGGATTCCCTCCTATTAAATCAAAAAATACCAAATAAATTAAAAAAATACATAAAATGCCCAAAAAATCAAAAATTCAAAATAGTAAAGAGCAATAAGCGTCCAATGGTGAAAACTTGGTAATCAAGTGCCTTGGACAAGTACCACGGTGAAAACCTATCTCAGACACCATGCATAGAAAATTTGGATCCACCATCTATCAAGTTCATTTCACATTCTGCCTCATGCCAAGATAAACCCTCCACCTTCCTTCTGCTTCATCCCATCCATTTGCAAATCCCCACATATATAACCCATATCTGTGTGAGAATCTTACCGGTTCCATTCCACTTTCATCCTATAATTTCCCATTAGCTCACTTCAGTCACCCCACCATCCCTATCACCCCTCCATGATGAGGCATTGTTTACCCATGATCATAATAAAGATTGACCATCGGTACACATCATCCCAATATACTGAGCTTCAACCCATCAAACTTAGATTAACCACATCACATTGATCTTATCAGAGACTCTTTTATCGCATGAATCAATTTATGGGATAAATTTTCCTAACTATTGTTCACTTCACATCTATTTCCTTCAAATTCCCATTTTCAATCAATCAATCTCTTCCCTTAGGATGCATCCTTCCTAGGTCGGCCTATCAAATCTACCATCACACAATCCTACTCATAGAAATATCTGTTGATTGAATGACCTCTTGGTCATGAAGTCTTTTTGTTGATTTTATCTTTGTGTTTTAATAGAGCCTAATCATGGTTTTCTCTATCTTCTAGTGTATCTTGAATGGTGTATATTGGTGCACATGTCATTTGCGGTATGATCTAATTATGGGTACTTTAGTGCATTGTTGTTGGTTACACAATTATGGTTATGTATGCCTCACTGGGGGAAGATTCTTGTGCACTTCCACCAAGTCCCTAATCAATACTTGGGTGAACTACAAATTCCTCATGAGTGTCACTACAATAGTTCCATGATGATTGTTAATCTACATCTATGTTCCTAAATCTACCTTGTCTTCCTGAGAGTCTAGTCCATGGTAAGGAACTATGTCATCCATATTTTCTACCATGAGATGCAGACCTCCTTTTGAAAATTCAAACTAGGGTGTTCTCTCCAACATCAACATGATATAATCCCCCTTCGCATTTTAGTTAGAAGCATTAGTTAGTTTCATTTTTTTATATTGTCTCATATTTATTCACTATTCCCGTATCCTGGCTAGCTAAATATCCCTCCTAGCTGTCTTGATAGACACAAACACATATTCCATTGAGAATTCATAGTTTCATTCACACATTGCATTTAGTTATTTCTCATTGTTTTTTATATTAACTTGAATTTATCTTAATTTCATTAAGTTGCATGGTTAATTGCATTTTGTTTCATTTCGTCTTAATTGTATTTAGTTCATTATTAATTGCATTGGGTTGCATTTCATCTTTTAGGTGCATTCTGTTAGGATTGGATAATACTGAGAGGGGGGGATGAATCAGTATTATAACAGTTATTTAAATTCTTCAACCACTTGAACATAACCATATAATTGCAGTAAAGGAAAGAACATAAACAAATAACACAGAACTCATAATACCATGATTTGTTTATGAGGAAACCCTGGCCAAGGGAAAACCCTGGTGGGGATGATACCCACAAGCATGCACTAAAGTATAATGTCCCTGTTAGGAGACCTAGCCTTGTTAGGAGCTGAATATTACATAGTACATTTCCTTGTTAAAGGAATAACAACCCTGTTAAAGGTTCACAACACCCTGTTAGGGGCCAATGAGCTTACAGCTCTTATAATGTAATTCTGTTACAAAAGGTTCTCAGTGATGAACAAAAACAAGCATCACAAATGCTTTGATAGTTCCTTTATAGCTCTATCATTCTCTTCTCTACCATTCACATGTCTACTCTGTATATCCTTTCCTTTCTCAAAACTCCCAATCTTTACCAAAAAGATCTTACATATATATCCTTTTAACTTTACAAAGTCGCCTCTCAGAATAAATATTACAAACATTGTCAAGTCGGCCTTCATTAAATAATAAAATTAATATAGTAAACATTAAATGTATAGTCGGTGCTCTTACATAGTCAAAGTGTAGACTATCAACAACAAAAATATGTCTTTGATTTCTAGGGGTCCAAGTCTTGCTCCTTTATTCTTCGCTGTTGTCCAACTGCTCTATATCGTTGTTCTTTGTTGTCTGCCAGTCTTCAAATCCTCATAACGCATCATAAACTTAACCAAATCAAAATTGATCTTAGGTGTATGTCAGACATACTCCATACTATCTTTCACTAAGCTCTCATGCCTTAATTCATCGATCTTTGTCTTCGACATCCAAAACAATATTGTATCTCTATTTCTGTACTTAGTCAATTTTGGACATACCAAAACTTAACCTCAAAACAATCGATCTTAAACCTAGATGTGTTGCCATAAATGACAACCAAAAAGTGAATCATATTACCCAATTTGATCACTTTCCAACAATCTCTCCCTTTGGCATTGATGGCAACACTTAAAAAAAAGTACTAAGTGTTCCAACAAAACAAAACTGTCTCCACTTCTTCTTCTTCTCTCTCTCTCTCTCTCTCTCTATATATATATATATATATATATATATTTGTTCTCTCTTCTCTTCTTCATTCATTTTTTTTGTTCTCTCTTTTGTTCTCTACTTTTGACAACAATGACAAAGGTGCATACAAATAAGTATCACTTCTTGATCACAAGCTTTAGAATGTCTTGGAAGGAATCTTCCAAAATCTTCACTTCGGAGCTCCAGGTCTTAAACAAAATCTGACTTGTATGAATCAATCCATTCAATGCAAAAGATGTAGTGTTAGCATTCTTCAAGTCTGTGGGTAAGCCTTTAGCTAATGAATCTGTAGTCTTTTCTAAACTTTTCAGATGTGCCTCAAGTATTGATAGCTTTGGAGTAATGAAGTTCCTCAGTAAATTGAATCTGTTCAGTAGTCTCTCCTTCTCATTCTCCAATACACTGATCTTAGCCAACATCTTTGTCACTTCTATGTCTAACTCTGTAGTGGTCTGTGAAGATGTTTCACAACCATCCATTAACCTGTTCAAAGTTTCCCTTTCCTTGGTAATAATATCTTCAACATTCTGAATGTGTCTGATAG
>MU224483.1:312920-327341 GCA_018584345.1 Thuja plicata | reverse complement strand
AACTCATCAAGTGTGACTTTCAAGTTCTCAATATCATCTTTGTTCTGGAATACTAAGGGTACTGGAAGCAATTTATTCATAGTATCAATAGCTCTTGAAATCACCTTTGTTTTCTTATCTCCTTTCTATACTGATTTCTCCTTTTCTTTGTTCATTATGGTGAATGTCAGTTTCACCAGTTCATCTTCATCCATGTTATCAACATTTACATTACTACTTGCCAACAATAAGCTAGATGGTAAAGTTACCTCTTCCTTCTCATCTTCTTTTTTCTTAGTCTTATGTCCTTCATCCTCTTTCTTCTCATCTTCCTTATTATCCTCTTCCTTCTTAGGTTCATTATCAATAGAAGTGTCCATGGTTCCTACAAAAGGGTCCTTCTCATCTTGTGAGGGGTCTAGTGTTACTTCCACACCAAAAACATAGAAATCTGCAGTAGTGTCTTCTTTACTCTCTTCATCATTAGTCTCTGTGCCCTTTGTGCTATCATCCATTCCCAATTGTGTAGGTAAATCTATCTTAGGAGGTTGGGGCTTGACAAAAGTAGTACTGAACAATATCTTCTCAAGTCCCTTCTAAGTTTCCTTAGTCACTTCATCATATTTCCTCACCATTATCTTTAGTAATCTTGTCTTTGTCCTCAACAGGGGTTTCAATTCTTTGACTATAGTATCTCTCTCTTGTACAGATAACACAGGTAGCATGTCATCAATCTCTTTGTTTCTAATATGATCATCTTCAACTTGTGCAAAACATTTTCTACTTTCCAATTTTGTATACAAATCTAAGGGCATGCTTCCTTCAACTTCCAAAAGTGTCTTCTTGAAACTAAGCATGTGTTCTAATAAAATGTCTTCAATTTTTAGTTTATCTTCTTCTTCATATCTGTCATAATATTTATCAATTGAAACCAATTTTCCTTGTTCAATTGCTCTTTTCTCTAGCATTTTAATGTCAGGTTTCCATGCTTTATTCTTCTCAGTTTTCTTCTCTTCTTCCTCAGTTGTGCTCTTCTCTTTTGTCTGCATACTAGATCTAGTTAATCTAGGAGTAACTTACTTCGCTTCTACTGCCTGCTACTATGGCAGAGGTGTGTTATCAACCATAATTACTTTAGGGATGGAAGGGGCATTAGTTCTTCCACTAGCTACTCCGAGGGATCTATCTTTCATCTTATTCTTCATATATTTTAGTTCTTCCTCAGATAGACCAGCCTTTACTCCACACTCATGAATAAGATTAGAAATATTTCTCTTCCTCTGTCCTCTATACTATTCTTCTCTTACCTTCTATGACTTCTCCTCATATGTTCCCCATCTCTCTCCTGATGTATCAACTTCTAATGCAAGAATATGTTCTACTATCATGGCAAGTACTTTGAAACTCACTTCATAACCCATAGGGTAACACCTTTTCTTTCTAGGGGTCACTGCCTCAAAACATACACAGCCTGTTTCAACCATAAAACAAATTGTGTCCTTGTACTTCTCAACTATATCCTCATGTAGTTTGTATCTACTCTTCATTTGTCTTTGTATAATTTTGATCATTGCAAACAATTCTCCATCTACCCAAGTAGTGTTCTATCTCCTGTAACTCTGTGAAATCAAAATACCAGTGGGAACTCCAGTTTTCTAGCCACTAGGATGTAAACCAAGAAACTTATGTTCAATATGAATGAACATGTGTACCAATAATGATCCAAATCTGAAGGTTTTCATTCTATCTTTCTTCACAAGCTTAACATTCTCAAGGAATTGTTGTGTCAATACCTCACTTAGGTTGAACTGTGTGTTTTCTTTTACCATTCTCCATGCCATCATAATAACTCAGCTGATACTAAATTAGGTCTGCTGCTGTAGAAAAATTTGCAACCAATTATCATTGTAATCAACCTTACATCTATTTGAAAAATATCATTTACTGTCATTGCCCTTTTGTCCCACTTCGAGTGTGTTAGGGTTTCGAATTCCTTCTTAACATGTTTCTCAGCAACAGGAACAATTCTGGTGTTATCAAGACCAGTAATCTCATGAATTAGGTCACTGCATATTTTTACAGGTTGGCTACCAATCCATATGAATTGGTCATGAACCCTGCTCATAAGTATTTTAAACCATTCATTTTCATCAAAGTCGCACAAGTCCATAATCTTCATTATACTCAACTAACTAATGTGTTTCCATTCTTCCTTCATGATTCCATTTTTAGACATGTTTTTAATTTCTGTGAGTATATCATCCTCTCCTAATGTGTCATGCTTATAGTGTATGTAAGCCCTAATATCTTCAACATGAAGTACACCATGTGGGGTTTGTGAAAATGCTCCTTCCGAATCCTCTTCACATGACTTATAAGGATGTTTCTTGAATTTGTATCTAGGATGATCAACAACATCAAAAATTACAGGTGCATCCATAGCTTAGATAATGTAGAATACCTTTCACATGCAGAAATCCAAGTTTATGCTTTGATCGATCACACATGATAGGTGTAGAAATGGTTGAATACTTCTGCTCTCTGATCTCCTCGGCTCACTCTTTGTCAAATGATAGAAAAATAGATCATAACACAGTGCTTTATACAAGTTAGGTTATGACTTTTATTTTTCACTTCAAACTGTCTGGTCAGCTGCTAAATCTCACGATCAAAATATACAAGTCGACTGATGATGTGCTCTTAGATATATGATCCATAATGTCAGCTCAACATATTCCCAAGCTCACATGAGCTCACTACATGATTTGCGGGGTAGGATAAATTCTGATGTGTTGCATTTAATGCTCCCCTAAGGCCATGATCGGTCAATTAGGTTGATTCTATCTTGCTACCTTCAGGAAAAGAGCTAGTAGCATCTACTGACTCTCCCTAAATTGATGTCTCACTAGTTTCTTTAATCTTCCATATCTTGCCACTATTTTTGTCTTCTACTTTCTTAAAACAATTTTCAAAATCATTCTTCACATCTGCAATACTCTTGCCAGTATCATTTCGATTCTTCTATGAATTCATAGGAGGTGGTGTTCTTCTATTGTCTACTCCATTACACCTACACAAATTTTCTATATTTCCTAGATTATTGCATTTATAACATATAGGAGGTCTTCTTTCTTGATTAGCTTTTAATTTAAAGTACTTTGCAATGTGCCCAATGTTGTTACATTTATAGCACTTAGGTTTCATTGTAGGTTCTCTTCCATTGTCTTTTCTATATCCAAACTAATTTGGTCTTCTACATTCAGTCTTCTTGTGTCCATATCCATTACAGTTAAAACAATAACTAGAAAAAGTTCTAAAAGGGGCATTACCTCTGCAATCTCTCTTCATGTGTCCAAATCTGTTGCAACCAAAGCATCTGCCTCTAAAAGGTTTGATCTTCTCTTTAGGTTCTTCAATAGATGGTTTCTAGGCATCAATCTTCTCTACTGATTTCTCTTCCTAATTCTTTGAACATTTAGCTTCATTGAAGCCAATACCAGTCATGTCACCTTTAGATTTCTTCTTGTCTAACTGTTCATCAATCAAGTCACTGCTGGTGTGAAGTTTCTCAATATGTTTCTTTGCTTCAGCTAGTTCACCTTTCACAATCTGATTGTATTTCTCCAGTTCCAAGTATTTGTTCTTGTAGCTGTCAGCGTCATCTTTCATTTGATTCAATGCATTATTCAAGGTTTCTTCAGCTTTCTTCTTAGCATCCTCCTGTATCTATATTTCTTTAGCCATATTCTTGTTCTCAAGCTTCATAATCTCAATCTCTTCTTTCAGTTTCTTCACCTGATCTGAATTTTCCTCATCTGAATCTTCTTTTATCTGAACCATGAGATCTTCTCTCTAACTTTTGGAAAGTTCAAGCTGTTCTTTTAGTTTCTTTATGAATTTCTCAGCTCTTCAGAGGTTAAACTTCAATTCTCCATTTTCTGCTTTAGCATTGTCAAGATCTTCAAGTGCAGCTTCAAAGTTCTCATGAAAACCATTCAAATCCATTTTGATCTCCCTCAAGCTGTTAGGCTTTCTCTCCAAGGGCCAAAATCTTTGATATCAATTGTTAGGATTGGATAATACTGAGAGGGGGGGTGAATCAGTATTATAACAGTTATTTAAATTCTTCAACCACTTGAACATTAACCATACAATTGTAGTAAAGGAAATAACATAAACAAATAACACAGAACTCATAATACCATGATTTGTTTATGAGGAAACCTTAGCCAAGGGAAAACCTCGGTGGGGATGATACCCACAAGCATGCACTAAAGTATAATGTCCCTGTTAGGTGACCTATCCCTATTACGAGCTGAATATTACATAGTACATTTCCTTGTTAAAGGAATAACAACCCTATTAATGGTTCACAACACCCTCTTAGGGGCCAATGAGCTTATAGCTCTTACAATGTAATTCTGTTATAAAAGGTTCTCAGTGATGAATACAAACAAGAACCAAAAATTCTTTGATAGTTCCTTTATAGCTCTATCATTCTCTACTTTGTCATTCGCATGTCTTCTCTGCATATCCTTTCCTTTCTCACAACTCCCAATCTTTACCAAAAATATCTTACATATATATCCTTTTAACTTTACAAATTTGGCTCTCAGAATAAATATTACAAATATTGTCAAGTTGGCCTTCATTACATAATACAATTAATATATTAAACATTAAATGTATAGTCGGCGCTCTTGCATAGTCAAAGTGTAGACTATCAACAACAAAAATATGTCTTCAATTTCCAGGGGTCCAAGTCTTGCTCCTTTATTCTTCGCTGCTGTCCAACTTCTTTGTATCGCTGTTCTTTGCTATCTGCCAGTCTTCAAATCCTCATAACTAATCATAAACTTAACCAAATCAAAATCTATCTTAGGTGTATTTCAAACATACTCTATACTATCTTTCCCTAATCTCGCATGCCTTAATTCATTGATCTCTATCTTCGACATCCAAAACAATACTGTATCTCTATTTCTGTAATTAGTAGATTTTGGACATACCAAAACTTAACTTCAAAACAATTGATCTTAAACCTAGATGTGTTGCCATAAATGACAACCAAAAAGTGAATCATATTACCCAATTTGATCACTTGCCAACACATTCATATGTTACCTTGTATTCTATTTTGACTAAGTTCATTGCATTTAATTAGTTTCACATTACATTCATTCATTCCATTATTATTATCCATCTTATTAGGTAAATTTCATAATTCATTTTCATCTATTCCTTAGGTTCATTAGTCATTTTAATTTCATTAACTTATCATCTTGTATCATCCTAGAAAGTAATCACTTAATTTGTGCTCATTTTGGGACCATTTTAGCCCACTTTAGTGTGTTTCTTTTGGTAGGACCTCATATTGTACTTAAATGCATAATTAGTCTAGATATAGGTCCTCCTCCTTATTCAAACTCAACATTGGCTCTAATTTATATGCACATTTTCCCATTTTTTCCTCCATTCATAATTCATTTCCCTCCTAAGTCCTTTTACATGCATTTTACATCTCGGAAGTTGCCCTGATTTCCTGACAACCTAAGGCTTTGAGGTCCCTATTTTAGCATACTACCCTAGATCTTAGATTGACTTCCAAAAGGTATGCCTAGACAAGGATGAGTTGGGTCGATCCTAGACTAGGACAACTTACGTCACCCTTTTCCTAAGGTTTTTTTATTTAGTGGTCTTTGGGCCCTATGCAGGGTTATTTCCCCTAGGTGCTTAATCAGGGTCATCCTTGCAAAATCTAAGCCTTGAAATATCTCTAAAAGGAGGCTTCTTCCTCTCATTTTTATATATTATCCTTATTCAATCATTATTGAGAAATCTATTGTGTATTTAAGTAATTCAAGTGCAAGAAAGAGTCCATTGAAGGCATCCATTATCAAGCATTCAAGTGTAAGGAAGCCACCAATCATCTCAAGTCTTCATTCCATCATTTCCATAAAGCATCCAAAGCATTTCCTTCCATACATCTATATATTTTCCCCATTGGAGGCCAAGAAAAGGATTTTTACATCAAGGAAGGAGATCTACATTCACCCATCAAGTCTTCTTCTTCTCTATCTTCTTCAATCCAACATCGTGGTGAATTACAACATCTAATACATGAGGTTTTTTCTTACATGATTCTCCTTTTGGTTTTATGTTGAGTCAAATCTATTGCATCAACATTCTTGATCACATATTTAGAGACAATTGCATCTACATGGTATGATATATTCCATTGTTCAGATCTAATCTCTTCTACGTGTCATAATTATTTCAATTTTATCTATTTCATTTCAAGGTTAATTCATATAAAGGGGCTTGACAAAGGAAATCACCTCCCCATAATAATTTCCCTTTCTATTCTATTTGCAGGAATATGTGACACATTTTGGGTTTTGGGTTTTCAGAGTTACGAAAATAGTGATAGGTCTGCTAAAGATTACACAAACTTTTGTGCTTCTAGGACAAGGCCAAATTTCTTGGACAAGGCATACTTGAGTTGTCATTGTCCTGAGGATATGCATTTTCAAAGTGATAAGATACAAATACCAGGGTTCTTAATCCAGAACAATGTTTGTTTCTGACAACACAATGATAGTCAACTTTGGATCTGAAAATTCATCCTTCTCCTTCTCATTTCAAGATTAATTCATTATTCCTTTTAATTTTTTCACTTCTAATTTTTACATATCACGCTTTACATAATTGATAAAAAAAAGGAATCACCAAAAACCCCTCATTGTGTAGATCACAAAGTTGCACCCTTACTCTCCTGGTTGTGCAAATCTGATTCACCTTGATGGGAGTTTTGTATTTCATTATATTTTGAATTTTGTGGTCTACCATTGATCACCATTTTCCACATTAATTTTTTGTGAACCCGATATATGATATTTCCATTCTGATTTTGGTGTTAGATCCCCTTTTGCTTTTAGATCTACTTTGTATGCATTTTGTTGATCACTATTTTGTTACATTATATGCATCTATATCTCTAGCTTCTACCTTTCATTTGTTTCTTAGATTTCCTTTACATCAATTGAATTTTTTCATTCAATATTTGCACTGTGAAAAAGAAAAAAAAATTGCATCATAGATCTATTTCATTCTTAGATTTCATTGCATTGAATTTTTTCCAAACAATACAAAATACAAAAATATTTTATCTCTAGTTATTGCGTTTCATTTCAGTAAAATTGGTATCTTCATTTTCTTGTTCAATTTCAAGTTTTCTTCAAGATTTTCATGATGTCCCATTTCATGCATATAATAAAAATTTAGTTATTCCTTCCTATAATGTTTACCCTCCCAAAATTTATTCCAACATTGTGATTCCCACCATTGCTTGTAAATATCTCCCTCTTACCAAAGATGCCTTCAATAACATTTATGATCTTTCTTCTACGATGTCTCTTCCTTATAAGGATTATTTGGATAAAAAGGATTATAACATGACTATTTATCCTAATGATAACCCACTTCCTATGAGTTTCATTGACATTCCTTCTATAGATGTGGCCTTGATGAGCTATGTTTGTTCTTCTCCTAAACATACCTTATAATTAGAGGATAACATAATTGAATCTTTTTACTTTCCTAAGGAATCCTTTGAGATTAATGAACACAATCAATTCAATACCATTAAAGATATCCCTAAAAAAAATCAGGGATTTTTGTAAAAGTTACAATGAAATCGGATTATCATGCAATACCATACATCTACAACAATACCTAAGAGGATAATATCCTTTATAACTTTCTTTCTATGAACCCAAATTTATAAGATAAGGAGCCTAATCAAATTGACTCTCTTCAATCTCCATTTCCTTCTTCATTTCTTTATCAAATACAAATCGGTGGAACATCAACTCTTCAAGATGATGATTGTGGAACCTTAAATTTTACACCAACATTCCATAACGAGAATGAGACCCTTGAATTTGAGAATCAAACAAATCCATTTGATGAATGTTTGGATATTTATTGGTTCTCTTTAAATTTCAATTCCCATTCCACCTAGAGGAGCCTCTTATATTATTGATGCATCAAACCTTCAAAATGAGCATTGTTGTTCAAAAGAAACTTTAGGTTTCCAACCTTCTTATTTTCCTAATAAATCTATACATTTATCCTCACAACAAGAGACTATTTTGTTTGAGCTACTTAAGGCCAACTTAATTACTCTTCCTTTTAAAAACAAGTCCAAAAATAGAAAATCAAACAAGATAATTCTTCCATTTGTATGTTTCATCATATTCATGGCTATAAGACTAATGAATGTTATGATTTGAGGTGTAAAATTCAAGAATTCATTGATTGCGGTATGATTCAAATTACATGTAACAATGAATGGAACATTTTTCACAATAATTCTAAATAGCATCTATAATCCTATTATGTTTCTCCTCACTACGTAGGCTCATTGTAATTTCTAGTGATGCAATATTAGGTGCAATCATAATTTGTGAGAAACATAATAGTTCTTTTCCTTGTCTCCTCACTTGCGGGGAAAGGGTCTTATTTCTCTCTCCTATTTATCTTAAAGGATCCATTTTATCTGTTTGTTGACTCATTTATTTTATATGATGACATTATTTATTGTATGCATTTGTTGTTTTACATAAGGATATGCTCTTTTTTAGGAGGTTGACATCCCAAGTTTCAACCTTATGCTTTCTTGAAAACACATGTCTATTATAAATGAAAACCACTTAGGGATCATAATGTCTCCTTCCTCTTTTTATCTTCCTATCTAATACATCCAATATCCTTTCTGAGCTTGCATCATTTATAGTATGAAATTATTTCTTGCATAGGTTTTTTTTTAACACAAGGATCTTCTCTTTTTGAGGAGATTTACATTGTGAGTTGAAACCTTATGCTTTCTTGAAATTGCATGTTTATTATTAAATATCTGTCACGTAGGGATTATATTAGGTTATTATTTCTATCTCATCTTTTTCTCCTTTCAAGGATCTGTTATCTCTTTGTTAATGACCTCTTTTGTACTATGATATTCTCTTGTGTATGGAATTATTGTTAAAGGATATTTCTCCTTCGCGAGATTATTATCCTCCTTGCAATCTCTGCCTTACTTGGAAGTTCATATCTTGTAAACTTGGGTTGACCACTAAGTAGACATAAGGTGGCATCCTTCTTCTCTTTCATCTATGTAGATTTTCTATTATTTTATTATGGTACATTATGTTTGGTATGAGATCCTTTGTTTCACGTAAGATACTAACATCTTTTCTCAACAATCCTTTCAATACCTCAAAGAGAAAATCTATCATTAAAAAATCTTCCTTATCAATTTATTTCTTTCATTGATGACTTTCTTACTTTATATGTGACGTCTTTCTAGCATAATGTATTTATTTTCTCAGAATTGCATATCTATTATGAGCTAGCTATCATTAAGGGTGTATTATATATTTTGTCTTGACTTCATACTTGGGGGGAAATATTTTTTGTGCATTCTGTCTCTCTCTTATCTAAGGGTCTACTTTCCTTAGTAAAGTGGCATTTTTTTTTATCATGTGACATTATTTTCTATAAATAATTGTTCATTTTGATTTGGGATTCTCTCTTATGCAAGAGGTTTGTATCCTTTATCACAACCTCTTCTTTATTTGCAAAATTGTGTTCATTATAAAAAAATTCCCTTACTTTGGGTTTCAAATTTTGTTATCCTTCACCAAGAATCCATATTACACTTGGTCATAGGGGGCTAAATGGGTGCATTATTGTTCTCCTCCCCACTCTTTGTCTTGAATATGTTATCTTTTTCCAAGAACTTCTCTTGAAGGTGTATGTATTGTGGACTAGATATCTTCCTTTCAAGGGTCTCTTCCCATAAGCAGAATATCCTTTCACAATTATCTATCTTCTTATCTCATAAGAGTCAACACTCTTAGGTAATTTGCTAGCATACATTTTTATTTTAAGGATATCTTCTTATTTATTGGAAGTAGGTATCCTTGATTCTCTTCCTTATAATGATTTCTACTTTTTGATCATAATGAGGGGGGAATACATGTAGTCTCCCTTGCACATTACATGCAATTTTTATTTATTTGATCCATAGAATGATCACAAAACATGGATTCACATGGAAATTTTCATAAATACGAATCCTTTAACATGGATTCATATGAAATTTATAATTCTAATCCATAAACAAGGAATCATACAAAATTTACAAGACTAATCCCTATACATGGATTCATACAAAATTTCCATAAGACCAATCCCTGAACATGGATCCATATGGAGATGATGGTTTCCATAAGACTGATCCCCCTAAAATATATCTTGTGTGCAAAACAAAGCTGTCCCATGCGCAAAATAAAGCCACCATGTGCGTAAAATCTTTCAAGCTAAGAGTTTACTAGTATAAGTGCACAATTTGAATATATATTATCAATTATCCTTTCTCTCTCTCCTTTCTCTCTTTTCTCTCATGGTTATGCTAGTAGGTTAGACCATGTAGTTTATATTGTCTTTGGTGATACTCATTTTCTTCCTATGTAATCATTTGTTCTCTTATAATAGCTTTCCAGACATGATATTACTACATGGGACATTTTTGGCCGAGGTCTCCTTCACTAGTTGATTTGGATTTTTGTTTTAGTGCTTTTGCATCTTTTGTCTTTTCTTTTCTTTTTTATTTTTTTCTTTTTTTTTGTTCCCTTATACATGGATTTGGAGTTAAGATCCTTGGTTTGAGGGTTTATGCCCTTAAATTTATTTATGTCTTATCTCTTTGCAATTCACATATCCTCATATTTCTCTCTCTTATTATTTCTTATTTCCCTTCTCATTTACCATGAGTATGAGCTTGTATCATACTTTCACTAAAGTGGGGGATAAATGTACCATCCTAAAACATAAGAACTTAATTTGTTCTCATTTTGGGACCATCTTTATCCCACTTTAGTGTGTTTCTTGTGGTAGGACCTCATATTACACTTAAATTCATAATTAATTCAGATATAGGTCCTCCTCCTTCTTAAAACTCAAGGTTGGATTAATTTATATGTACATTTTCCCATTTTTCCATCCATTCATAATTTTTCCCTCCTAGATCCTTTTACATGCATTTTACATCTCAGAAGTTGCCCTGATTTCCCAAAAAACTAAAGCTTTCATGTCCCTATTTTAGCACACAACCCTAGGTCCTAGATTTAATTTGAAAAGGTATTCCTATAAAAAGGATAATTGGGTTATCCTTGTCCTTAACTAGGAAAAATTGTGTCGGCCTTGTCCTAAGGTTTTTTAATTTAGTGGGCTTTGGGCCCTATGCAGGGTTATATCCCCTAGGTGCTAAAATTAAGGTCAGACTTATAGAATTTGGTGTAGGAGAACCTCTAGTATAGAGTAACCTTTTTTAATTCCTTTTGGGTTACATAGGATTTTCTTTTATTTCCTTTTATTCATTTAGGTGTTTTGGGTCTATTGGACCATCACATTATAATCAACACCCCAATTGTGAGACTGGTTGACAAAAGGTGTTATTATAATCCTTGAGGTCAAACCAAGTAAAAGGGGTAAATATATGTGGATTTTGGTGTTTTATTGTGTCTTAGATATTTATAGGTTGGCATGAACCTAATAAAGGTCTTAGAAAGAAGAGTCATCAAGAAATGTAAAATGTTGTCAAAGTTGCAAAAGTTTCTTGACAACTTTTGCAACTTTTCTTGCAAAGTTGTCAAAACATTTGAACAACTTCTCCAATAGTAATTTAAATATGGTTATTTACATTGTATTGGGTCCATATATACCCATATTGGTTGAATGAAAAGGGTGATACATGTATGCAGATTTTGGTGACATTTGTGAAGTAATAAAATTATATTTTCCTGATAACTGTCTTAACATTACGTACTGTATGATTGTGTTGTTATTGGAAGGGTGTTGAATCTTTCATTGTTAGATTTTAAATTGATTTTAATCCCAAATTTAGTTGTTTTGATCCATTTTATTGATGAATTGAGGGAGATATAATCTGCTCTGTACAAACTGGTATAGGAAACCCTCAATTAGGGCTTGGCGAAGATGTGCCCCTAACTTACAATTACACCATAGGGTCCTAATGGCCCTTGGTGAAATGAAATTAGGGGTAGGGTACTTGAATATTCTAGGAGGAAAGAATAGGGGGAGTCTATTCTCCATTTTTGTCACCAAGCCCTAGACCAAGAAAGCCTAATTTGCTTGGTCACAATTTAATGCAAAGTTGTGCATAGTGTAACTTAGGGATTGGGTAGAGTAAAATTTGTATTGGATTCAGTGTCCATGGGTGTAATAAAACCTATCCAAGGTATTGGTTGGGTTATGCATGTCCATTGGTGAACACTTATCTTGAAAATTAGACCTAATTAGCACTATTAAGCCTCAGATCATAGTGGGGGTCTTGGGGTAGAGAAAGAGAATTGTGACCTAGGTCTTTAGTGGTGAGTGTAACTCCAAAAAAGGTACTCGTATCCATATATTTTTTGAAAGGTATTTAGGGTTTTTCAAAAGTTATCCTTGGAAAACTCGATTCCTAGTACTACTAGAGTGACTAATCAATTAGGCCTCAAAGGAGCATTTTTTCTTGAAGGATCTATTGGAATTTGTAATAGTATTTTAAGGACCTTAATTGGATTTCTTGTGCCTATTATGACCCTAGGCTAATCCTTATAGGAAAGTGTGAAGGAGATGTGCACAAATAATCCTTGTAGGAGGAGATCTTGAAGGATCTTTGGACATGGAGATTTGAACACACTAGTGAGTGTGATCAGTGGGTTTATTCCATCCTAAAAGGAGTTGAAGAAACTTTAAAAAAAAAGAAGAGCATTGGAGTTCTTTTAGAAGATCCTAAAGAAGTCATGAAAGGGTAGTCTATTTCTGGAGATAAGACTAGAAGGTTGAAGAAATTGTGGTTAGGCTTGTAAACAACCACCTTGATACCCACTCTGCACCATAGTGGTATTAGAGCAGTAGTGATCATTGGGAAAGAGTAGCTATATATGTTAGTAGAGGAAATTGAAGGAGAGGCTAGGATAATGCCTCCAAAGGATATGAATGCATTAATTGCTAGAAGAATCCAAGAAATGGAGGAGAAGAATAGGGACTTGGAAGAGAAGGTCAAGAAATTGGAAAGAAAGGGTAAGAGAGGTGAATTTTTCTCTAAAGATGAAGGAGAGGAAGGGGAGGAGAACTATGAGAAAGACAGAGAGGATGTTCTTTTATATCAAAGACATTTCATAGATGCCCTAAACATATTTGGAAATAAGGACAATAGAGAAGATATCCTTGTCTTTGCAAGAAAGATGAACCATGAGGAAGTAATGGATTGGTTGGAAGCCTTAGAGAACTACTTTGAGTGTGATGATGTCCTTGAAAATCAGAGTGTAAAGACTTCTAAGTCTAAGATTAAAGGATATGCCCTTAATTCGTGGAACTTTATACAGAACAAGAGGAATTATGGATGAAAGAACCTCATATCTTCATGGAGAAGAATGGTATCAGAATTCAAGAAGCAATTTATTCCTGATGAATATGATGTCCTAATGCATACAAAGTTACAAAACCTCAGGCAGAAGGAGTTAGATGTAAGTGCTTATACCGAAGAGTTTCACAAACTGACCCTTAGGACAAGAAAAAAAGGTGAGAAGAAAAAGTTGGCAAAGTATCTCAATGGCCTAAAATATAATATACAAGATGAAAGAATTATTTTCACACTAGGCATAGTGCATAAGTGATTCCAAATGGAACTAAAGGCAAAAGATAGGCAAAGAAAGAAAGGAGAACAACAAAGTAGAGGAAGAGGGGGAAGGAACTTCAGAGGCAAGAGAAAATTTCAGGGAAGAGGACCATCTCCTAGAACACAAGGAGAAACAAGCCACCAAGACCACGAAGGAGAGTCAATTAAGAGAGGAAGATTCAAAGACAGAAGACCAAATAGTAGGGGAATATTTGGTGGAAGGAGTTTAGGTGTCTTCACTGGTAGGTTTTATAATTGTAACCAGATTGGCCATCCTACACATATGTGCCTAGTGAAACAAGGATCTAGAAATCAAGAAGGGGATAGATGGGTCACATTGACCCATGAAGAATAAAATGAAAGTGTGTCATCACCCTCAATGCTTGCAGGTCCTTAACAAGGAGAACACTATTAGAAACACTGAGAGGGGGGGTGAATCAGTGTTTGTCTATTAATTATATTTTAGAAACTTTGAATTTGAATCAAATAGATAACCGATGAAGCATAACACATTAAATCATAACACAAGATATGATTATGGGGAAACCTTGATCAGAGGAAAACCCCAGTGGGAATTAGTACCCACAAATGATTGTACTAGTATAATGAACCTGTTAAAGTTCCTTTGCCCTGTTAGGAGCAGTCTTTACAATTCAAGTACAATGACCCTGTTAGGAGTCTTTACAAAAACC
>MU224483.1:269810-295290 GCA_018584345.1 Thuja plicata | reverse complement strand
GGTCTTCTTGTTAAATCTTCTTCATCAATCAATAGATATGGTACTCAAACAGATAACAATAGTCTCACCAGTTAAGGTTTGACATCAATGAAAAAATAACAATTGCTTGCATTGTCACTTTCCAACATATACATCTCATCTCATAAATAAAAAATGTGTATCAAGATGACTGGGGCAACTCATGCAGATGGTTGGGATGACCCTCCTCTATCTCTACCTCTGAGTGGCCTAGGTGGTAGGCCCACTGAACCCTTGGATGCCCTATCTATACTCTGTGAGTGTTTCCTTTTAGAGTATGGTGGCTACCTCTAATCTTCTAGCACTTCCTGGTGATAGATACCCATATAATATGTGGCCTCTCATCCTACTCTACCCACACCTCTCTATGTAGAAAATGCATCGGCCACCATCTATCCTACCCCTATGACTACGGTTTTCTATCGAGAAATCTCTCACTCTTCCATGTATTTCTCTACTCGTCTCTTCCACTCATCTCACTCATGTATAATTGTATGTATCTATTGTTCCACATCCCCTCTACCCCCATAATTTTGACAGCCTATGCAAACTCCCCAGAATCAACTATCCTCTAGATATACGCTAAAGAGGTCTCTAGGATATCCCTCTGAGATAGAGAAGTCTCTAGATCCTCCTATTCTATCTCTATCTCTCCTTAGACCCTTTGCAACTTTGTCATGATTTGATCCTTATCTTAGCTCAGATCATCAAACTATCTTTGTAGGGTATCGTGCACTACCTATGTCACCATCTTAGGATATATATGTACCTATGGTTGTACTTTCAATAATGGTGGTACTACTAGTTTTCCAATAGGTGGTACCTTTTATTGTACCTATACAAGAAGTTCCTATCCCTAGGGTCCCTATCCTTGTCCCTGTATTGGTGGAAGTTGTACCTATATGCCTCCCTATCCCTATGCCCTTTATCAATGCACCCTCTTGAATCCCGATCCTCCATCCCCTCCATCTCCAACTCCACCATCATCACCCTCTAACATATCCTCATTAGGACCTAGCTGCTTGTCTGTTGCCACCTAACCTAGATTTGTGAGTCTCACTAGCCGATGAGCAGCCCACCAAGCTATGTATGTTGGGGTCACTCCCATGTCCACTATGTCCTACTCTCTTCTCCATGGGATGGGCTCCATATACCTCCAACTATCCCATTTTTTACTTGCTCATCTCCATTTCCCCATAGCCCAACCTACCATATCATGTGTGGATGAGGAAACTCGTCAGGTACTGCATCCTGTTAAACACCAAATTGTCACGTAACCCATGAGAGATGGTATTTAGATATCATATATATCATCCTCCCAAAATTATAGAATTCTCATTGGACAAAGGACAGCTGGTAAATGTCCTCTACTCTCTAATGATCCTCATTCTAGAGCCCTCATGGATCACAATCCCTTAAAGGTGTCCACTCGAACACCTGTACCTCATCCAACATTTGTCTCTAGTATCATGTGCCTCTGGGATCTACATCCATAAGGCTCATACTCACACCTATTCTCTAGATAGTTGACAGGTCTGGTGATAATGATGTGCTCTTAGGCCTACACAAGAAACAATGAAATACATATTTTTAGCTTCCTATCACCTTGGTATGTGCACATATTAAGATCATGATATAACTACCCAAGAATAGTGTATCCCCAATAGCAAATTGCACTATGTTCCTCTAACTTTTGACTCAGGCAGTGAGCCCATCCAAGAGAAAACTCATGACCTACTAAGTCCATAAACATCCTCTTGTCAATCAATCCAGTTAGGTAGAGTGCTAGTATTAATAAAAGTATGTCCATTGCCTACTGTCATGAGATCCTAACATAATCCTATATAATCTCTTTCATTTTCCTCCTAAAGAAATCCTCCATGTAATACTTCAAACCCTCCAAAATATACTCTAGGATCACACCCCTAATCGGCACCCGGTAAACCCTTCACACATCATATAGTGTGATGGTAGCTTCACCCGTAAGCAGGTGAAAGATGAAGGTTTCCAAATTCCACCTCTCAACTAGTGTAGTCATGAGTGCATTATGTGCTTGAATCCTGGGCAGCGTACACGGTCCAATCCATAGAGAGTCACCTGTAAGAGCTCTTTAATGCTTAACAAGTCATGTAACATCATATTGGCGGGCTAGTGCCCCCTCGACCCCAATAGTGACATTTTTTCTTGCATTCATTTGAACTATGTCAGTTAGCCTTAAAGCCTTCCTTTTCTTCCCTAACACAATCCTAATTAGGAAATCATGCCCACGGTCTACCCTAGGTCGCAACCCTCAACCTGCTAGAACATGTCTTGCGATGCTATCTAGTTTCCTTTTGTTAAATTGGTGGAGACGTCGATTCACCTTCAGAGATCTAAATCAGTGTGAGAATCAATTCGTAGAGATGTAGATCTAGGATTGAGTCTCCTCAATCCTCAAATTCCCCTTTTGACATTGGTGAAGACATTGATTTGGTAATCAACATTTTTTCCCCTAAACCCCCATCTACAAGGATGTTGATTGATCGATCAACATCTTCATAGACATTGATCAGGCAATCATCATCTTCGCCCTGCCCACATTCTATCCCTCCTATTTATTGTATGACCCTAATAAATACAAAATGGACAAAGCATAAATGAAAGGAGAAAGGTGGGTATTTAGTACTCACCAGTGGGTCCCATTCATCCAACCTCTGGTACACATGTACACATTCTCCAAGCTACTTCTTCTCCCAGTCTGCTACCATCTCCATTCTAGGTTCTCTAGATTTTTGAACTAGGAGTGTTGAAAGTGACCTCTTGTAGGTCCCTTTGGTCCTACTTATAGCCCCCCTTGAGCCTATTTTTCATCACGATTCCCATTTTTCATCCCTTTTTCTCCCACCACCCTAATGGTCATGCAAATTTCTCCATCTCCCATTTCTTCATTCTTTTATCCTTCTTCTGCATTTTTTTGAGAAAATTCCACAAAAAAAATATTTTTGTGTTATTTTCTTGAGGGGCACAATCTCTCACCGTCGTCTCTTCAACACGACTCCTAAGCCTCTCGTTCACTCTGGGCCATCTTATTTTCTTTTCTTTGACGCGATGTCATCTTCAACGCTGCATCAAAAAGGGGCAAAATGCATATGTCTAAAAATGTTCCTTAACGCTCTATATTAATTAAGATTAATTTAATTAATGTTCCCCTTAACACTATAGTTAATTGTAATTAAGTAATTTTATTTTTCATGTGCTTCTACCTATTTGATTAAATATATTTAGTTAAATCATTTTTATTACCTAAGGTATTTAAATTTAATTTAAATTCATTCTCCTCTAATGTATTAAATTTTACTTAATACATTCCCTCCATAAAACTCCCTTTTAAATAAATTCACATTTATTTAAATTCCTCCATATTCCTATATTTTTATACCTTGATTTAAACTAATTTAAACTAATTTAATTCTAAACCCCTAACCTAAAACCTATCCTACACCCATCACCTCACCGACTAAGCCTCCTTTTTATACTAATCCATTATTAGGCCCTTAAAAAGGTGATTCCTAACTTATTAGTGCCTAATGAGTTGCTCACACATGTGTGAGCAACTCTTCCCAAGGAAGCCAACCAACTTCCTTAAATTCTCTAACCACAACCTTACAACATTGTCCCCTATCCTTTTCCCTAAAGTTGCTCACAAATGTGTGAGAGAACTTGAGCCTCTCAAACCTTAAATGCACATCTTGTCCCAAGATGCTCACACATCTGTGAGCAACTTTGAGTTTCGCATGACCATCCTTTAGCCCATGTGTCTCCTATGTGGCTCTTATGTGGATGTCACATAGGTGCCACGTCATCCAAGCCCTCTCACCTCTCCCAAAAATCTATAAATAGGAGCCTTGCCTCTTGCATTTGCATTCATCTTTCATTGTAGAATCATAATGCCATTTTTATTTTGAATCCTTCCATTTTTAGTGCATTCTATAATTTTAAGAGCATTTAGCATATATATGTTAGGTTGATTTTTAGTTTTGAATATCAATATCATAGCATGTTAGTTCTTAAATAATGTTAGTATAACTTACATCTTGCATCTTAATAATATCTTCACTATCATAGTTTCATAGTTTCATTATCATCCTTGGATCATTGTTGAAAGCTAGTTCCTCATACTAGTGTTGTAATACATTTTATACCCATTAGTTATTGTCCCTTCATTTCATCACTCTGAGATTTTCATTTTGGGATAATATATTGTGTTTAAGAGAGCACACCCACATTCTCCCAAAAGAGAAAATTAAACAAGCATTGGGTGCACTTGTTTTGTCTCTATTGGAGGTTATGTGGCTCTCTTAGTTGTAGTTATGTTTGAATGCATGTTTAACTAATGTTTTCCGTGTTTGAGCATGACTACATAGAGTTTGAAAAACACATACACACCACCATGTCATTACTAAAAGCCAATAAATTACAAGTGATAACACATGACCAAAAACTAGTGATCACCATATCTCCACCTAATATCTCAAAAAAATGTTATGTGAGTCCAAACATTGAAGAAGATAACCTAGACCAGAGATATAACTTGAAAATCATAAGCCTGTAGCACGTCTTTATACAAACACCTCTAAGAGACACTTGCGCCAAGTTAGATCTCCTTCACAATCCCATGAGAAAATATACAACATAAAAAATTGTAAGAATTCTTCTTGTGCACGATCAATGTTTTGTATCTCTTTTCTTATGCAATGTATATTTTGTCTATGAACTATTGCAATTAATTCTTATATACTTTTAAAAAAAGTATTAGTGCATATTTAACCCTATGTAATGAGGGTTCCCTGGTGGGGCATTACATCTAGTATCAGAGCCCATGTTAATATGCTAGGATTTCTTGGTATATGTTTCCTGCATAGTTGATGTTGTTGGCACATTAGTGCACGTGTTTCATTTCATGATTTGGTTGTAGCTTGTTTCCTAGGTGCTTATGTGTGGCATTCTTGAGTGTTCTAGAAGAACCAACCTAAGTAGCATGTGTTGGAGGAAGAGAACCTCCTAGATCTTTGCACCTATCTGGAATGGATGATACCCCTACATAAGAGCCACTTGAGAGGGTTATAGACCATTTGTTTGGTGTGTTTCTCTTTTTTTGTGAGTTTTTGGTGACCCCTATGGGGTTTGAGTATGTAGATGTCTTGGAAACCATGGTTGTGTTTCCATTTTTTATCATGATAATTGATATGTATATGTCGATTCTTATTTTCTTCAGATGCTTAGTAGTCGTTGAGTGTCTTATTTTCTTGTGTATCCCTACTTGGTCAAGATAGAAGATTAGTGTTTATGCATGGACTTGAGTGTCTATTGATTGACTCCCAGTAGAGTGTTGTGCACTTCTTTATGTGATTGATGCATTAAAAGTGAAAGAAAATGAATTTATTCATGTTTATTATATCAAGATTTTTGTAATTTCATTGTAAATGCACATTTATTTGGAAAGTGATAGTTATGCCCCATTGCATTCATGAAAGGAATACTCTTTATTAGAGAAGAGTAAATAATCATATGTAATAGATTGTTTGGGTTAAGGACTTCATTCCATAAGTTGTGTGTTTCCTAGATATCTTGAAAAATATGATGTCTTCTGTTGTGTAGTATTATATTTACCTTGAAGTGAATGCAATGAAGTCATGGTGATCTTACTTTTGTTGAAATACAAGAATCGCTAAGAGGACAGGATGAATGAGTGATTTGCACAAAAATTGATGATTTCTTTTACAAAACTTGAAAACAGCAATATTATTACATGAAAAAATTTATAGAGGACAATTATCATCACAAAAATAATTACAATTGAGAGACTCAAGATATAATAAGGACACTTGACATAAGTAATATAGTGGAAAACCCCTAAGGGTGAAAAACCACTATGAATAGATATTGTTATAATGTCATATTAGAAAAGTAGAGAGCACAAACTCCCTTACAACTTTAGAAGAACCCACTCCAAGGAGCACCAACTTCCTAGAGAACCAACCCCTTATTGATTTAGAAGCACCAACTTCCTGAAGCACCAACCGCTTATACACAATACAAGAGAATTTTTAATCAGAGGAACACTACGTTTGCATACATAGCATTAGGTAGAAGTTGATTCCATAGAGATTTATATCTTTGTCACACCACTCTTCATAAAATAGTTAATAATTTTAATACCACTATGTGTCCTAAATAGAATCCCTTTCAATTTGATCAGAAATACATAAAATAATGTTTTAT
The DNA here is from genome assembly GCA_018584345.1 of Thuja plicata. Taxonomy (NCBI): domain Eukaryota; kingdom Viridiplantae; phylum Streptophyta; class Pinopsida; order Cupressales; family Cupressaceae; genus Thuja; species Thuja plicata. Next base: position 289,011 of record MU224483.1, on the reverse strand, counting down.
TTCATATAAAACCCTTAACACACTGTCATAAATAAATTATTTTTCATTCTGCAATATTAGTGACTCTAATTCAATTACTCATTTTATTTTCTTTCTATCATCCCACTCCTTATCTTCTTTGAACTCCCTTTTTATATGTGAGAACAATTTCTACAATTATTACATTCTATTATGAAATCATATCCGTACATCCAATCATCTCGAGCAGTTGAATACATAAACAAACTATACATCATATGAACTAGCCGTTGGATTTCAAACTCATCAATATGTCCAGTTAAATTCTTCACTATTTCATCTTATTCATCAAATATGTTGTTTTAGGTGCACCCTTCATTAGTTAAGCAATCAATCGATGGAGGCAACTATCGACAAACTAATCAAATTGTTATCCTTCAAATGATTATGCAGACCCATATACAATATAATTTATGTAGTCGTATTTAAACCATAGTCAATATAAATGTTTTTTTAACAAGTAAAACACACTTATCTAATCTCTTCATTAGCTTTGAAAAGCTCTGATTATTTGACATTTTTTAACTTGTTATAATCTTCCTGTCGTTGTCCAAAGTCTTTCCTATTTTCTGAGTGATAGGAACATAAGTATAGTTACTGAATGCAAGATTTTGTTAATGTCTACACAAAGTAAACTTAATCATATCTACATAAACCTTTAGAGGTATACTATGAGAATCAAACATTATTAAGATTGTAGGCAAAGAAGTCTACAAAGACCGTCAGCAATACATCGACTAACATGATTGTTACTATAAAAGCCAAGATATAGTTAAGACCCAACACATTTGTCACTACTCTTAATGCATGTATGACTCACAAATATTAATACTCATTGCATAAGATTATATCTTTATTCCGTCAGCAGATACAGTGCACTTGTCATTATCACCAACAAAATGAAGATACTTGTATTTTAAATTCATCACCACAGAATGCAAAGACACTGTTCACTTGATATTAACATCAATATTAATGTTATTAACAACTCATATACAAATAAAATATGCATATGTTACAATAAGAGTCTTCAAAATGTGATTTATGTCGTAAACAAATTAAAACATGTGACAATCATAATCATACTCCATATTGACATCAATGAGAAAACACCAAAGGAAAAAAAAATCTGCCTTTGGCATTGATGCCAATACCTACAGTAATGATCCCCCTATCTTCAAAAAATATTGTCATGAGTGAAACAAAGACCTCGATTGTTATTCTTGCAAACTCAATCACTACTGCTTCATCTCCCATACCGACACTAAATATAACTTATAAACCTGCAATTAATCAACACTATAAACTGAATGTTGCTTCATCTCACCCTTTGACATTAATGACAATGGAGGAAACATCAGGTTTTTGATGAAAATAAATATAAGCATCGAACCTCCCCCTAAAACTTGTCCACTGCTTCAAGAACCTAAGTGAGAGAAGAGAGGGATAAGACCCCCAAATTTTTTCTTAAACTTTCAAAAACATCCTTGGAAAAAGGATTGTTAAAAATTTCGTCCAACTGATCAGTAGTAGGAACATACTCCAAAACAACATTTCCAGTCAACACATGCTCTCTTAGGAAGTGAAAAAGGATATCAATATGTTTAGTGCATGAATGCATGACTAGATTTTCGGAAATTTTAATTTTGTCAATATTATCATAGAGAATAGAAACCGGTTTAGACACATTCACCTTCATAGACGATAATTTTTCCACCATCCAAAGCACAAGTGTGTACAACAAGAACATGCACCAATGTATTCTAACTCTACTACTAATAAAGAAGTAGTTTCTTATTTTTTTCTTTAACAACACACTAGTTTATTTACTAAAAAGAATGCTACACCTAAAGTATTTTTCCTGTCATCAAGACATCCTCCCCAATCATAGTGAGTATAAGAAATAAGAGTGAAATCACTATGCATTGGATACCGCGTACCATAATCCAAATTTCTTTTAATGTATCTAAAGATTCTTTTAACAACATTAACATGAGACTCTTTAGGTGAAGATTGGAATATTGAAACAAGACATACACCCATCATAATGTCAAGCCTTAAGGTTGTGAGATAAATTAGGGTTCCAATCATGGATCTATATCTTGTCTGATCTGCATTTGGAGAATCATCCAATTTACTTAGCTTGCAGCCTGTTACCATTGGAATACCCACTGGTTTACAGTCTTCCATATTAAAAATTTTGAGCATATATATTTCATACTTTTTTGGGGATATAAAAACATATTTCCCCAACTATGATATCTACATTCCAAGAAAGTATGACATCTCTCCTAGCATAGACATCTCAAACTCAGATTGCATTAGTTTTGAAAACATTTTACTTAAGTCATCATTAGTGCAACCAAATATATTGTCATCAACATAAACAATAACTATAAGAGCATCATCACATTCTATCTTAATATAAATATTTATATCTACACCTCATTTTGGGAAGTTATTATCCATGAGGTACTTGTCCAACCTAGAGTACCACTCTCTAGGGGCTTGCTTTAAGCCATAGAGAGCCTTTTTTAACCTATAAAAAAAATCTAGATTCTCTTTGCTTTGAAAGCCTTCCATTTTTTCCATGTACACTTGTTCATCAAGATAGCCATTAATAAACTTTTTAACATCCATTTGGTACATTTTAAAAAAATTATATGTTGATAAAGACAAAAATATTCTAATAGCCTCAAGTCTAGTCACGAGTGCAAAGATTTCACCAAAGTCAACACTTTATACTTGAGAATAACCCTTAAAAAAAGCCTATATTTATTTGGTTTTATCTTTCCATGCTCATCCAACTTGTTTCTAAAGACCCATTTTTCACCTATCACATTTTTATTTTCAACTTTAGGAACTAACTCCCAAGTTTTATTCTTTTCAATCTTACCTAGTTCGTCATCCATTGCCTTAATCCAAACCTCATCTTTACTAGATTAACCAAAAGTCTTAGGATCTATTTCAGACGAGAACCACAAATTAGTTTTCTCACTTGACTTTTCATCCTTTCTCCTTATTTGTATTCATGCTCCTTTATCTCCAATAATATACTTATGTGTGTGATATTTTGTTAGAAGCTTTGATGAATTTTTTGATCCTACCATCTATATGACAGGAAAAGTCTATTTTTTTGTTTCTAATGATTCACTTGTTGATCCTTCTTCCTTTTTTTCTCTTTTGATTCAACTTCAGATTCTAATTTGACAACTTCCTTTTTGGGCTCTTCAACACGAATTTCATCAACCTGCACTTCCTTTTTTCCCTGCACTTTCTCATCAACTTTGACATGCACACTTTCAACATTTATTTTCAATCTCTTGTTAAGGAATTTGTAAGACCTAATTTGTGTGGAATCCCCAAAAAATATACCTTCATCACAGTGTGAATCAAAGCTTCCCAAATTATCATTAGAATTCTTAATAAAATATTTTCTACCAAATATTATAAAGTTCTTAATATATGCAAGCTTACCATACCATAACTCATATGGTGTGTACTTGGTATTTACCCTTAGTCATGCTATATTTATAGTATATAATTTTATTTGGAATTCCTCCTTCAAGTACATATTAGGTAACTTTTCCTTATCCAACATTTCTCTTGCCATCTTTTTCATGGTTCTATTCTTCCTCTCAACAACCATGTTCTGTTGAGGCGTTTTGGAAACTATTGGAATAATGGGATGGTGTGTACTGAGAGGGGAGGGGTGAATCAGTACCCTTAGAACTTTTATCAATTAAAATTTAATCCATTAGTAATCAATTCCTTTCATTACAAACCATAGTTTTTATTCTATCTTTATGCATGTAATATCAGTACCCTTAGAACTTTTATCAATTAAAATTTAATCCATTAGTAATCAATTCCTTTCATTACAAACCATAGTTTTTATTCTATCTTTATGCATGTAATATCAAATCATAAACTTAATTTGCATGTAAACATTCATATAAATATTCATGAAGTGTAATGACACATGACACAAGAATTGGTAACGCAGAAAAAACCTGTTAGAAGGTAAAAAATCTGGTGGGGATGAAACCCACAAAGATTCACTATCTACAGAATGTAAGGTGTTGGTTAAGGCTTACAAGTGTGATCACTTTTGATGATCTTAGCGTGTTAGAAGTAACATGTTTAGACTGGTTAAGGTCTACTCTGTTAAGAGATTTAGCAACATTGTTTAGTGTGCACTTGGTTAAGAGGTTTACAAAGGATTGTTAAATCCACCTTCTTAAAGGATTTCTTATATTTTCTACACTTGTTAGAATGTAGTCAAAAATACTTGTTGACATGATAAAATGCAATCCTAAATTACTGAGTACAGATCCTTTAAAGTTTACAATATGATGTATCACCTATATTGATTGATTAATACCTCTGTTATGCTCGGTAGCCTTGAATCTTGTTCTTTATATTTGATTTCATCTTTGCTATCCTTCTGCATAAAAATTTGTATCTGATCCTTAGATGTTCTCTTTGGCTACAATCATCATCACATCCATCTATTCTGATTGATTGCACTTCTATTTATACAATGAGTTGACCTAAATAGGTTTCACGGTTTACAATGAAAACTCTATGATCAAAGGTTTACAACTTGACCTTGATCTCCTAGTTTGCATGTTTTCAATCAGTTAGACTGATTAAAACAATTACATTTGCTTTACTTGTCCCTCAAGAAACGGTTTTAAATATAAGCTTTAAAGCTAAATATAAAACTTAAGTGTTTTATCTGACGTGTAACTTAGATCCACATTTCTCAGAATTAATGTTGTCTCTCAGTAAACTGGCACTCGGGTTGCTTTGTAGTCTTTCCTCGGTGATGTCTCTGTAGACATTCTGGTTCTCAGTTTTCTCTCTAGACTAACTGTCGGTCTTCATTGTGAACTTGTATATCGGGTTCCTTTGTGAACTTGTCTATTGGGTTCCTTTGTGATCTTGTCTATCGGTTTACACTGTGATCATTATGTTAGTGATAGTGCACTTAGCATTTTCAGTGACCTTTGTGAAATCTTGTGTCGGGTTGCACTATAAACCTATCTTTCGGTGATTGTGTTATCGATGGTTCAAAAAATATTTCCTTTGTATACTAATGGAAAAATATGATCATCAATCTCCCCCTTTGACATTAGTATCAAAAACTGATATTGCAAAACTAAAATGTTTAGTATTTACACCTATGTTTACCTTGTCAATATGAATCCCCCTATGTGCATGCCTTGGTATAGTATATGTACATGCATATACACTTGCCTTTTTACATATATTTCCCCCTTTCATTATTCCTCCCTTTCACCTTATCACACCAAATCATTTCCCCTTATATCATATCAATTCCCCCTTTTTTTATAATAATGACAAAGGTGTCATACCTATAATTTGTCCAAAATGTGGGAATGGGATTTTTGAATGTCCTTTATTTTCTTTTCCCATTGTTCTTTGAGGTGCTCAAGGGTCATGATTTCCAAGTTGTTTCTTGTATGCATATCATATATTCTTTCTGTTACAGACATTTCCAGGGTGGCAATTAATTGTCTTGCCGAAGTCATATGTTGTTGTAGTAATGTAAGATTCGGTATTAGTAGAGCCTGGAGCTCGGTTATCTCATCTCTGAATTTGGATTCTGCCTCTAGAATCTCAAGTCTCAACCTTTTTTCTTCCATAATCTTGGCATAATGCAACTTGAATGCATTGTCATTGGTTGTAAGACCTTGTGGCCTAGCATTAAAATCTGCCTCTATCTTTTCAATCTTTTCACTATTCTCCTTAGTGAATTTCTCTATGGTGCATAACTTTTGATCTAAGGTTATAACTTCTGAAATAATTGGTTCTAATGTATTGACCAGTTCAGATAGCTTTACCTTGTTTTTTTCCACTTGGCTGATTTTATCTGTTAGTTTGTATTGGTACTTCTGCTCTGCACGTTCTTCTATTGCCTTCTCAGCATCTACATTCTGTGATGTGATGGCTTTGGTAAGAACTGATAATTGATCAAGTATAGGAGAATTTTGATAAATGTTGGTATTAGGTACAATCTGCAATAGGATATCCTTTGTAGTTTCTAGTACCTGTATTTCTTTGGTCTCCTTTTTTAGTTTATCTTGTATAGCTTTCATTTTACAAAGTTCTGCATACTTTGTAAGTGACTCTGGATCCAATGTCCTAGGATCACAGTCTGGTATTTCAATGATCTCATCCAAGGTGACTGGAATTTTATTCTTCTTCTTCTTTTTCTTTGCAATTTTGGTGGAGGCAGTTGTATGTAGTACCATATCAAGATCCTTTGCTTGGTCTGATGTACTTGGTGAAGGCTTTGGGGTGTTGTTCCTTTTACCTGTTGCTCGGTATTTTCCTGATGGTTGGATGTAGACCTCTCCACATCAACCTTATCATTATTTGCATCTTCTCCTTCTGTATCCTTTGTTGTGGCATCACCTTTTTCTTCAATTTCATCTTTCTACTCTCCATCTGTTACTTTCGGTTAATCAACTATTCTTTTCTGCTCCTATTTACCCTTATCCTTGGGTATGCTTTCATCATGGTTGGGTGACTTCTCCTTTTCTGAGATGATATTGATAGCATGTATCAATAATGTCATTTGTCTTGGTATATTAACCTATGCAACATCCATTGTTGTGTAATGCTCCTTGATTTTCTCAGTGGCGCCAGTGACATCTTCATCTGCCTTTACCTCATCGGTAGGATTTCTAGTGATATCTATTATTGTCACATCTTGGATTGTGACATCTGTTGTGTCCTTTAATGGCTGCAAAATTTGAGGTATATCATCCATGGCCTTTCTTGCATTTGTTGTCAATTCAACTGGATTGATGTCCTTGGTGTCATTTATGAAGATGTGTTCAGGGCTCGGTGTTGTCTCTTTCTCTTCATTGTGAGGCTTCTCGATAAGTGCTAATACTTTCTTGGGGTTTGTATCCTCTTTAGGTAGACTGGGTATTTTTCTCCAAGTATCCTCACTTTCTTTTTCAATCTCTATTAATATGCCTCCTAGTACTTTGTAGGCTCTTAATTTTTCTGATAACTTCTATGAATGCATCTTCATCATTTCATCAATTTCTTCCATATTGGACTCAAGTGGAATAATTGAAACTAAGGATCTTTCCCTTATTTGTTTTTTAGAATTCAGTTCATATGTCCACCTTTGTGATAACCTGACATTAATTTCTTGTGGCATCATCTTATCAAACTATACAGGTATATATTTGAATACACATGTTGTCTTGATGATGGCTTCTTCTATATTATTCTGGTCCTCAAGATTCAGAGTTATCCATTGTCTGATCTTAGGATCAGATATTCTACCTGACTTGATGATTGATGTAGCAATCTCATCAATTGTTGTAGGAACTTTTTTCTTTTCAGGTTGTTCATCTTGTTCAGTGTCTTCCTTGTCTTCCTTTCTTCAAATTAGTCTTCTTCTTCTCTTTGGTTCTGATGTTTTCTCAATTTGAGGCTCTATTTTATAAGTCCTCGCTTGTCCTTTCTTAATCTGTGGTGAGTCTTCTTTTGTAGTTTGACTCTTTTTTCTTGATGCAATAGTTGTCCTTGGTTTCTTTTGGGGGGTGCATTAGACTCGGTTGACTCAGAGTCACTCACTTGTTCACCTTCACCAACAAGTGATTGTCCCTTGGTGGCTTCTTTTTGTTCTGTTTCTTCTTCATTGACCAAAAACCTATTTTCAAGTGTCTTTACCATTTTGGTCTTCTTTCTGTCTATCTTTTTAACAACTAAGCATGTTTTAATTCTGGCCTTAGCTTCTTTGTAGGTGCCAAATCTTGATAATTATTTGTCCTTGGTTCATTCAATAATGCTTCAATAGGATTTGTTGTCTGATCTATGTTTATCTCATAGTCAAGTGGTGCTAACCATGTTGTCCTCGGTATAGTTGGTTTGATCAAAGTTGTATTAGTGTCCACCATGAAACAAATATTATCTTTATATTGATCTACCATTTGTTGTGGTATCCTCATCCTTATCTACATTCTGTCCTTTCGGTGAAACATTAATCCATGAATGATGTAAAGTTGTCACTGGTCGGGTAGTGTTCCAATTGACATTATCGACAAATGGGAAGAAGTCTTGAAAGTAGAAGAAAATACACATGAGGAGTGAACTGAACTTACATGAATTAGATTTTTCTGATCTAATGGTCCTCATGTTCTCCTCGAGTTGCTTCAGTAGAAGCTCGAATAGATCTAGTTGTAGACCCTTCTTAACAATCTTGTGAGCAGTGTCATCTACTCTACATGCAATGTTGTTTAATCTGTTGGCTTGGAATACCTTGTATCCTAGCACACATGCACCGAATTTTAGTTTTGGATCGGTGATTGAGTTTACCTTTAAACCTCTTCCATCCCATATTGCACATATCATCTTTTCTATATCAGGGCAAGGAGGATGTTTGAGTACCTTGGTTGGCAGTTACGGGATAACTGGTCACTGCGTGTATTACATCCTTGGTAATTGGTTTTGGCTCTTCCAGCCACATCTTTCGGTCATGTACTTGGATAAGAACTATGAAAATCCACTCGGTTTTGAATTCCTTCAAGAACATTAGGGAATTTTTCATCCCTTTCACCTCAATGTGTTTATGCCCGTCTTTGATGTTTCTGTATGTGCAAAGCTTCTTATAAGATTCCTCAACTTTTAGATCTCTGATTTTTGCAACTTTGTAGTGGATATACACTCAGACATCCTCGACAAGAAAAACCCTAGGTGGTATGCTAGAAAATTCTCCAGCATCGTCGAGTTGTGAAGAAACCTCTAGATGGAATTTTTACTTAGGCTCTTCACATGTAGAGTTCTTGATTAGATTGACCTTTTTGTCTTTGGTATTCTTGATCTTGGAAACGCGAGATGTGGTTGCCATTATTTTTGGAATTTAAGTTTTTTCCCACAAATAAACTGTGAGCTTGGTGAGTCTTAGTTACTCACTTCACCTCTTGTAGATGCTTTGGATCTTCCTAAATACCGTGAATGTGCTTCTTATTCGCTTTTACAATCTATTCATTGTTCTTTTATCTATGCTCTGCTCTTAACTCTACTCTTCATTGTTAATTTATTTATGAACGAATAAGCTTTCTGTTTCCTTTTTATAGATGATGCCCTAAGTGGTGTAATAAATTATTTTACCCACTTCTCAGTGTTTGAAGACGGAGTCGCTCAGGGAATATACTAACTTCACTCTCAGTGAGAATGCGATGCTTGGGGTAAGTGTCAATTCAATTGACCTTTCACATGTTCACCAACGAAGCTCGATATGTCGCAAAGACTACATTGTCTTTTACATGATTACCGACGATGCTTAGTTTACAATAACAACTTAGATTTTTTATGTATACTAATGATTCTTGGTATGTGTTAACTGGAGAGATTGGATTCACAAATTCATAACAATTAATACCATAGTGCATCTTTATTTATGCTAATTTGGCATTTTATCAATGTATAATGGAACTGATGTAAAATATAACTTGGTATAGTGCATTTCCATGCTTAGGTGATCTACTTAGGTGGGGGTGGTGTTATCACTAGATCCATTGGATAAGGTGTCACCAATTGTATTTCTTGGTCCAACATCATTAGTGTTTGTATCTTTCCTCCACATTTTGTTTCTCATTCTTCTAATATCTTCAATGGTATTGCCATTGGCAAAAGTGCTTGTCTCTGTCACTCAGTCTCTACAGTCCTTGCTTAGATGACCGACCCTATGACAATGTAAGCATATCATTCTAGGGTTAGTCTAGCTTCTAGACTTTCTCATGTAGTTTGTAGTTATGTGTCCATATCTACCACATGCTGTGCAATTTTTCCATGTGTTGTAATTCCAAACATATGAGTTACCGACTCTTTTCGGTTGATAAACATTTTCTTGTTCTTTTGGCTTACATGCTTGCTTTTTTATTTTTTCTGTATTCAAGAGATGTGTGCCCATGCATTTTGCAAGTAGGACAATATTTTTCCATGTAGGTTTCCTTCTTTGGTTTTTTTACCTTAGATCTTCACTCATGTGCTTTGTGTCCTTTCTTGTTACGGTTATAATAATTTCCTATGAATATAGATGTGGATTTAGGAATAGCTTTAGCTTTTATCTTCCAAAAATTTGATGTGTGGCTTGGTTTTCCATAGTGATTGCATGATTGCTTCCTTGGTCTTGGATTTGTGTAGAAATATTTTGGATCAACTTGGTATGATGATTCTCCATGCTTGGTATACCCTAGATGGGTATTGTTGTTAACTCTTCTTTTTCCATCTAGAAAATCATCCATTCTTTTTGTGATCTCTTCAGATTTTTTCATCATATCATTGTGTTGTTGTTGAATTATAAATTTATGCTTTAGTCTTTCATTTTCTTCTCTTATCTCACCAATAGCTTCCAATTTCCCATTGAGTTCTATGTTTACTCAGTTTTCCTCATGACTCATAAGAACAATTTGATTGGTGATCTCATGATGATGTTCAGTAAGTCTTTGTATTTATGATTCTCTCTCTTGTAGCTTTTCAGTGATCTTCCTCTTGTCATCAATAGCTAGTGTTCTTTCTTTCTCAGCTTGTCTAGAATTATTCATAACCTCAATCATCCTTACCATTTGTGTCTCTTGACCGATTTGCAGTGATTTCACTTGTCTTGCCAGATGTTGATTGATTTCATTCAAACTTGTAATGCTTCTGTCTGATGTGTCTAATGTATTTCTAGATGTAGATCCTGTTGACTCAAACAAATCAGGTATCTCTTCTTCATGATATTTTTTTTCATTGCAGCTAGATGACATAACCTTTCTTTCATTCAGTAGCTCTCTCATCTTGATTCTGGCTTCTTTGTATTGCTCATAGAAGATCTGTATCTGCAACTTCTGATTCTCAATATTCTTGTCTAGCTTATACCTTTCCATTATATGATCTTTTCTCTTAAGTATTTAAACTTTTCCAAATAAGATATCTAGCTCTAATACCAATTGAGGGGTGAATCAGTACCCTTAAAAATTTTATCAATTAACCTTTAATCCTTTAGTAATAAATTCCTTGCATTACCGACCATAGTTTCTATTCTATTTTTATGCATGTAATATCAAATCATAAACTTAATTTGCATGTAAACATTCATAGAAACATTCATAAAATGTAATGATACATGACACAAGAATCGGTAATGCAGAAAACCCCTATTAGAAGGTAAAAACTATGGTGGGGATAAAACCCACAAAGCTTCACTATCTGCAGAATGGAAGGTGTCGATTAAGGCTTACAAGTTTGACCACTTTTGATGATCTTACCCTGTTAGGAGTAACATGTTTAGACTGGTTAAGGTCTACTCTGTTAAGATATTTAGCAACACTGTTTAGTGTGCACTCGATTAAGAGATTTACAAAGGATTGTTAAATCCACCTTCTTCAAGGATTTCTTATATTTTCTACACTTGTTAGAATGTAGTAAAAAATACTTGTTGACCTGATAAAATGCGATCCTAAATTTTTTAGTACAGATCCTTTAAAGTTTACAATATGATGTATCACCTATAGTGATTGATTAATACCTCTATTCTTCTTGATAGCCTTGAATCTTGTTCTTTATAACTGATTTCATATTTTCTGTCATTTTTCATAAAACTCTTTATCTGATCCTTAGATGTGCTCTTTGGCTACAATCATCATCACATCCATATGTTCTGATTGATTGCACATCTATTTATATAATGAGTTGACCTAAATAGGTTTCACGCTTTAGAGTGAAAACTCTGTGATCAAAGGTTCACAACTTGACCTTGATCTCCTAGTTTACATGTTTTCAATCAGTTAGACTGATTTAAACAATTACATTTCTTTACTTGTCCCTCAAGAAATGGTTTTAAAGACAAGCTTTAAATCTAAATATAAAACATAAGTGTTTTATCTGACGTGTAACTCAGATCCACATTTCTCAAAATTAAAGTTGTCTCTCAGTAGACTAGTGCTCACGTTGCTTTGTAGTCTTTCATCAGTAATTTCTTTGTAGACATTCTGCTTCTTGGTTTTCTCTGTAGACTGACTATCGGTGTTCACTATGAGCTTGTCTGTCGGGTTCCTTTGTGAACTTGTCTGTCGGGTTCCTTTGTGAACTTGTCTGTCGGGTTCCTTGTGAACTTGTCTATTAGTTTACACTGTGATCATTCTATCGGTGATAGTGCACTTAGCATTTTCAATGACCTCTGTGAACTTCTATGTCGGGTTTCACTGTAAGCTTATCTTTCGGTGATCGTGTTACCAACGGTTTAAAAATTATTTCCTTTGTATACTAATGGAAAAATACGATCATCAAGAAACAACATACTACCTTTTGATGCCATGTTGTTCACAATAATCTACATATCACAATAATCTATATACTCTCTTGAAGTGTACTCACCACCTTTATTAGATCTTAGGCACTTTATCTTCATATATGATTCTTTCTCTACCATTTTCCTGAAAATCTTAAAATTATTAAAAACTTTAGACTTATATCTCAAGAAGGTTACCCAAATCATCATGGTATAATCACCAACAAAGAGCATAAAGTAATTATCTCCATTAATTGAATTTGTCTTAGTATGACCACATAAATTAGTATGTAAAAGTTGTAAGGGACTAGTAGATGAATGTTCTTTAGAAGTAAAACTAAACTTAGTTTGTTTACCATATTGAAAATATTCACAAATGATATTTTTAAGTCTATGTATGAGTGACATACCTCTCACATTGTGATGCTTTCTTACCTTCACCAAATTGTCAAAAATCAAGTGCCCAAGCCTCTTGTGACACAACAATCCTTCCTCTACTTGTACCATAAGACAAATATTATTAAGACCATTAGTACTTGTGACATCTTTGACATTATAAACATTTACCTTGGTTCTTTTACACTTAAAAGTTTATACGTTAACCCTTCTAAAAAATAAACATTATGAATAGGCATGATTTTACTTATCGTCAAGGAGCCTAAACTTTTGATCTTTCTAGAAGAATCATCACCAAAACTAACACAACCTCCTTCATCACTTACCAACTTTGTTAATTTCCTCATATCTTCTATCATGTGGTTTGAACAACCACTGTCTATAACCTCAAAACATTCTTTTTAGAATGTAGGTCAACTTGAACAAACATGGAATTACCAATATCTTTCCTTACTTTGGGTCTCCAAACCTTCTCTTCCTTAACTTCAGATCTTGAAAACTTCTTATTCTTTTGAAGAAAATCAATGGGATTTTCTACAAATCTGTAATATTTCTTTACATGACCAAGATTATTGCATTTGAAACACCTTAGAGTATTCATTCTATACATAATATTTTCAAAACAAAATCTAGAACTCCTTAAGAAAACTTTGTAATCATTCATCCTATGTCCATATTGGTTACAAAATAAAAATAATCCAATGAAATAAGAATTAGGTCTAAAAGAAAACCTTTTATCAACAAATGATGAGCCTTTGAAAAAATTTATTTGACCTCTTGGAGATAGATTTGGATATGCTCTTTTGAATAAGAATTTGTGATTGGAATTTGAAGTGCTTGGTGAAGCTTTGTTATTCTTTGTTTGATCATCCAATGCTATACTCTTGTTTTTTTATCTGAAAATATCACACAAGGATTTATTGTCATAATTACCTGAACTTTGTCCAATTTCAAAGCCTAAACTAGTCACATCTTTGGATCGTATTTGTTTTATTAGAATTTTCTCTAGAGTAGTGTTCTCATACTTTTCAAAATTTTCTCTATACCCCACAACCTCAGCCTATAATCTCATACATTCCTTATCCTTTCAAGCCAAATCACATTTTGTACCTATTTGAATCCTCTTTTGTTATTCAAGCTACACTTTCAGATCTACAATTTATTATTACAAGATTTTGGTTTTATTAGAAAAAACCTCTTTATCTCTCAAAGATTCTTCTGCTTGAATACACATTTTTTTTTAACTTTTTTATTTTCTTGAGTGCACACAATAGTTCACATTCAAGATCAACTTCCACCATCTCTACTTCATTGTCTATTTCACTCTCAAAAACTTGATCCACACTAGTATTTTCACTTTCCATAAAAAAGACCTCACCTTATTCACCAATAGAACTTTCAGAGTCACTATTAGAGACATCAACAAAAAATATTTTTCTTTATCAATGAAGACTTCTTTCTATTATTAAAGAACTTATTTTTACTTATTTTTCTTTATTTCCTTCATCATCATTAGAGTCACCATGAGGATATTTGGAAGCAAAGTGTCCTATTTTCCTACAATTAAAACATTTAAAATGAAGTTTACATTTGTATTTGTACATGAGCCCTTCTTTAGCCTTCTTGTAAGATGAGCTTCTAAGACCTTAAGATCTTCAGAATCAGATGATTCTTTAGTCTTCTTATCAGCCTTGAATGCAACCTCTCTACTTGAGGATTCTTCTTTATCTGTCCTTCTCATCTCATATGTAACAAGAGGATCGTGAATATCATCCATAGTATATTTTTTAATATCCTTTGTTTCCTCTACTGTGAATATTTTGGAGTCAAACTTTGAGATATGGATCCAAATACCTTCTTAACAACTTATTTGTCATCTATTTACTCTCAAAGTTCACAAATACCATTTGCTATTGCATCCAACTTGAGTAGATATTCATCTACCTTCTCATCTTCATCCATTTTTAGACCTCCAAGTCTTGCCCTTAGATTTTGTATCTTGGCATATTTTACCCTATCATTACCATGATCTATAAATTTTTCATCTTATCCTAAACCTCCTTAGAAGACTTACAACACATTACTTTTACAAAAACATCTTTGGAAAAATAACTCAAAATGGAATGTTTTTCTTTTGCATCAGTCTCATACTCCTTTTGAGAATCGGGATCTATAGGTAGAGTACTAGGGACATTATATCCATTGACAACAAAAACCCATACATCAACACTTAGAGATAGAAAATAAATTTGCATTCTAATTGTCCAAAACTCATAATTAGAACCATCAAACAAGGAAACCTTTGAACCAAATGAGCTATATAGAGAAATGACTAATAAATATTTCTTAGCCAAGACCTACCCAAGGTTGTTAGACCAAATACAGGGAGCTTATCTTTGATACCACTTGTTGGAATACAAGAATCATTGAGAGAGAGGGGGGGGGTGAATCAATGATTTACACAAACATTGATGATTTCTTTTAAAAAAACTTTAACACAACAATATTATTAATTGCAGAAAATTATGGAGTAGAATTATCATCACAAAAAAATTTGCAATTGAGACTCAAGATATAAGAAGGACACTTGACACAAGGATTAAAGTGTAAAACCCCCAAGGGTGAAAAAGCACTCTGAATAGATATTTTTATTAAGTCTTATTAGAAAAGTTGAGAGCACAAACTCCCTTACAACTTTAGGGGCACCCTCTCCAAGGAGCACCAACCCCTCGCTGATTTAGAAGCACCAACTTCTCGGAGCACCAACCCTTTACTGATTTAGAAGCACCAACTTCCTAGAGCACCAACCTGTTATACAAGATACAAAAAGAAGTTTTAATTAGAGAAACACTCTTTTTCCATACATAGCATTAGGTAGAAGATGATTCCATAGTGATTTATGTCTTTGTAACACCACTCTTCTCCCAGGGTTGTATGAATGTGTAAGGAAGGTGTATATTAATATATTTTCATTATTTAAGAGGGTGGGGAAATAGGTTGTAGAGAAAGAAAAAATTAAACTTTCGCTCCTATGATTTATCTCTAGTAAAGTGTATAAGACATTTTTTATTCTCAATAATTTTCTTTGAACAAAAGGAATTGAGTAGCCCCCCTATAAATTGGAGTGTGCCAAGTAAACTTTGCAACGTGGCCGATGATAATGGTGTGACATGCCTTCTAGTACCTAAAATACACATGCAAAAATCGAGATAAGTGGAGTGACGTTATATCTAATGCCAAACTTCAGAGTTTCAAAGATTACTTTACAATTAAATAGAAATAACTAACTTTCAAAATGCAACAAAATAATGTACCAAACTTTCAAAATGCAAAAAAATTAATGTATCAAACCCCACCCCCCTCCAATCTATAAGAAAGATTGGAGTTTCAAAGATTCTTACATAGTCAAGGTAAGATGACCAATTTCAAAAGTTTGACAAAGGAAAATTACCCAAAATAAATACAAAATATAAGCCTAAAACCAAAATTGATAATAAAAACAAGAAGAAAAACTTTCCTATTTTTTAAGACAATATATTAAATGATGTATATACAAAACACACTAAATTCTTTAACTCTCAAAATTTATTTAACAATCATTAGAAGATTTAATATTTCTATCTCCCAGATTTAATAATGCAAGACATAATGAAGTGATATTTCACTTCTCTATTAAGTTTTAACCAATGACCACCTCTCCAATGAACAACTTATCTCCTTAATCGTGCCCTTTAATATATTCATGTTAAAGATAGAGTATGTTCCCAAATTTATTTGAACCACTGAATTCCCTTGACTACTAGGAAAAAAATGCTTTTTCAATAATTTGCTTTCTCGTATACACCAATGCTTTCTTGTATACACCAAGATCAATCATTCAATTTTTACAAAGCAAGTTTCTTAGCTGCCCAGTTTTTAAAATCTATAGCAGAGGGAAATACAGCAGTCACCGATCTCTTGGAATTTGAGAAAGCTTTATTTAATTTAAAGCATATGGTAGTCAAATCATATCTTTCATATTTTTTATTCATTCCTGTTAGTTTGATCTCAATTTGTAGGCTTCCTTACCTTTTAGAATTTGTAGTTTAATAATCTACAACAGGCAGAAATTTCCTCCAGCCCAATTAGAAAGCATTTGTTTACTCATATTTGGTTATTCTTTTGAGAAGAGCTTATCCTACTCACATGTTGTGTTATAAAATGATTATAATGTGATGGGTATATAACGTGTATATACCTGTTCTTATCATTAGATTTTTTAATCAAATTTTATGATAAATAATTGATGATTTCATGAATCTAGATCTATCTTTTTAATACATTTCAGTTTCTATCTTACTTAAAAAAAAATTAACTTCTTCATGATTTGGTTGTATATGTCACACTTTCCATAATATGCCATACTCTCTCCTTGACAATTTCATTGGATACAAGATAACATGTTTGATTTATTTAGATCCCTTGTAAAAGCATATGCCTGATTCTTCACAAAATAGTCTTTGAAGATCAACTAATGAAAAATGCCATTTTTTTTTCCAAATTTATATTATATGTTAAAACCATAATGATTATATGCTTTCATTCAAAATTGGGATCAACCATGGCATAAACTTTTGTAATAATTATATGATCAGTTCAATTGCTTATTTTTTCCTTTGACTAATTTAAAGTGAGCATCTTTTTTAACCCTTGAGTTGATAATTCTAATCAAGTGAATTTAGTAATCACTTTCAAACAAATAATTTAAACTATGAATATTTTTTAACCCTTGAGTTGATAATTCTAATCAAGTGAATTTAGTAATCACTTTCAAACAAAATTATTTTTTTTAGAAAATATTATAAGGATTTTTATGAATGAAAAATGTCATTTAAATAAGTCATTTTTATTTATTCAAAGATCAATAGTCAACCTTTAGGAGCTATTTAACTAAATTTCTGGGCTATTTAACATTTATGGTCCTTCTACTACAGACAAAAGTAAGCTCTGGACCCTCCTCGGTGACTTGTTAAAGGCTCTTCATGGGGAATTGGTCATTTTGGGTGGAAATTTTAATGTTGTTTGAAATCATGATGAAAAAAGTGGAGGGATTCTTCCTTCTCCTAAGGTCATGCTAGAGTTTAATCAATTCATACATGACAATAATTTCTTAGACACCTCTCCTAAGGTGGGTAAATTCACATGGACGAACCGCCGCGTTGATTTATGCAATATTGCAGAACGGTTGGATCGCTGGTGCAGGAGAACCCTAAATGAACCAAGTGTTCCTATGGAACCTAGGGGTTCTCTCAAGGTCCTAAGAGGCCTTTAGTAATGATAAGACATTGGCTTAATCAATGGATCACCTTGTACATTGGCACATTATGAGACCTTGGTTAACTATGAGTCATTAATAATCCAAAACCCTAGGAATACTTTATTTTTAAGTTTTTAATGTTTGGATCCACTAGGGATCACAAAAATAACATCATGACCAAGTTTGGTCACTAGACTTGCAAAATTGCAAAAAATGTAAATGTTACTCAAAAGTTGTCAAGCAACTTTTGAGCAAACTTAACAACTTTTTGAAAATCAACTCCCAAATGGTCAAGTCGGTTCAAAATTGTCATGTAACCATTGGCAGTGCCTACAATAGCCCTTTCAGGCAGGTGGTAGGCTGATCATGTAACTTGGCATTTGAAAATTAATAAAAATAACCATTTTTCTTGCATTCTCGAGAAACAGTAATTGTGTACGGTCGGGTACGGACATAAGGACATAAAATTCTGACACCAAGGGTTAGCTTTGTGAATCTTCCTTCATTTACTTTTGGTCTCATGTGTTGATCAATCTTGGTTTGAAAGTTATTGAATTTACAAAACCACTGCCTGGATTGTAGGCCCTAATTCAGGGTTTCTAAGAAAATTAAGTGTATTTCCACTTTCCACCATGGGAATTTAATGAACCTTGGTGGAAAGCTTGTTTGCATGATTCTCTTTAAGATTCTGCAAGATAGGTTCTTTAAAGTGTGGGGAGATGGAGTTGAAGTGATGCCCTAGGTATATATCCTTATGTATGCACCCATCCAGAATTAGGACAACAATCATAACTCTCACTTGAGATTTGATCAGAAGCTCTAAATCGGAGGAAGAGACCCTTGTATACATCCTCACATGATCCAATCATTGGTTTGATATTTGGATGCATCATAAAGGTACCTCTAGTGTAAATGGAGGCCTAATTAGCCCTAATTGCAGAAGCAATTTTGTGTATTTTCTGGTCTCTTTCTCATTTCCATGTTCCAGGGCTTAAGTCAAAGGTCTTAGGCCATAAAGGGTCCCTCAATCCCTAATCTATTTGGTGCAGGAGCACCCACTCCTACTCTAGATTCACCAGACATTCTCATGGAGTCTAAGGATTCAAACTAAGACCCTTGAGACCTCTAGTCATGCTTAGGGCAGGAATTAGTATTGGGATCTAATT
>MU224483.1:241934-262441 GCA_018584345.1 Thuja plicata | reverse complement strand
TCATACCACTTAATAACTTGTTGATCTTTGGTGTTGGGACTTAGACAGACCTAGTGATTAGGTTCCATTTTCTTGTAAGGTTGTGATAACCTTCTTTTGTCCTATTTGATACTTGTGATAAGTACAACAACACTAGACCTTGCACATTGGGTGTTAAGGAGTTTCAACTCTCACCAAATTGCTCATTGTTTGGAGGCTTCTGCTAACCACTGCTACATCACTATTATGGGGGTTATGTGTAAGAATCTAAAGTAAGGTAAATTTTCCTTCTGAAAAAGGCTACAAGCATAGTCTTAGGTTTGTGAAGTAACCATGTCATATGGATTGTATTTGAGTGAAAGAACCATTGGAACTAAATTTTAGGGACCTAAATACACCCCACCTATGAGCATAGGTCACCCCTGGTCCCTTAAGTCATTTTGGGGGTATTGTTAATAATTTGAGTCAAGTGCTCCTGAAGCCACTCTTGGTAGTTGGTGTAGTAGGATTGGTAAAACCTAGTGATTAGGTTACCCCTTTTGGGGTTGACGTTGTGATATCCTAACCAAGTCCTTTTCCCACACTTGTGATAAGTGTGAAGCACTTTGGCTCTGAATCAAGTAATTTTGGGGTACATTGCCCTATTTGGGTCACTTAGAGGCTTCCAATTGCCCACTTTGCACCAAGTGGTATCAGAGCTATGTCTACTCCTAAGGATGAAGATATCCCTTCAAGGGTTACAAATATTGAACTAGAAAAGATGGTGAGAGAACAGAGGGCAGCAAATGCAGCGTTGACAAGAAGACTTCAAGAGTTCGAGAACAAGGTAGAGAGGGGTAAAGGAGATACTTTTGTTAGTGAAGAGGGAAGTGATTCAGAGGATGACAACCTTTATCAGGATGTGAACATTCTTGCAGACCAGAGACCCTTCATAGATGCCTTAAAATCTATGGAGAGAAGAACCATGGATGAGAAGTTGGATTTGCCAACTTTTAATGGAAAGATGAATGCAGATTTGGCCTTGGATTGGATAGAGGCCCTAACAAGATTCTTTGAGTGTGAGGACATCCTTGAGAAGAATAAAGAAAATATGGCAAGATCTAAGTTGAAGGGAGCATCCCTAACTTGGTGGAACTTCATCCAAATATAGAGGGTGAAGAATGCGAAGAGTATGATCTCTTCATGGAACAAAATGATTGCATTGGTCAAAGAGACCTATGTGCCTGAAGACTATGGGGTTCAACTCCATAGGAGGAGGAAAAGTCTAAAACAAAAGGATATGGATGTAGGCCTATACACTTAGGAGTTCCTAAAATTAGGTATGAAGACAAATGTGGCAGAAGATGAAGAAGAAAAGTTAGCAAGATATATGAATGGTCTCAAAATATACATTCAAGAAGAACTTAGCCTACACTACCCTACCACAGTGAACAAGTGATATCAAATGGCACTCAAGGTAGAGGAAAAATGGAAGAGAAAATAGGACTTTGGAAAAGGGAAGAGTAATGATAGTGGGAAGAACTTCAGAGGGAGAGGAACCTCTTGGAATAGAGGGCAATACAGTGGTAATAGCAGCAGGACCCCTAGCCAAAGAGACAAAGAAAATAGTGATACAAATTTTAGAGGTAACTATAGAGGGAGACAACACTTTAATAGGGGAAGGAAAAATAATGGAAGAGGAAATGGACCATTGAGGTGTTACTACTGCAATCAATTGGGACACCATGTAGGAAGATGTCCTGAAAAGAGAAATAACAATAACCAAGGTGAAAGAAGAGCTCAACTCATTCAAGAGGAAAAGCAAGAGGACAATGCTAATGCAAGGGACATAGAACTAGAGGAAGGAGCATGTTTTATGATGAGGCAAGTCTTCCTTAAAGTTCCACAAAGCCAAGAACCTCCTCAAAGAAAGAATCTCTTCCAGACAAAGATCAAATGTAATGGGAAGGTATGTAGTTTACTTATAGATTCTGGCTCAACTAAAAATATAGTACCTTGTGAAATGGTATAGAAGTTATACCTCCCTAAGAAACCTCATCCTTTTCCTTACCAAGTGTCCTGGCTAACAAAGGGTCGACAAACCTTAGTGACTAAACAAGCATGGATAGAGTTTTCAATAGCAGACTTTAAAGACAAAATTCTTTGTGATGTTGTGGAGATGGATGCCTCCCACATTCTTCTAGGCAGGCCTTGGCAGTATGATGTAGATGCCACACACCATTGTAGGAAAAACACCTAATCCATCACTAAAGATGAAAAACTTTCATTATGAAGCGTCTACCTGATACCAAAATAGAGAAGGAACCTACGATCATAACCATGGGGGAAAAAGAAATGTTAAAAGTATTGAGAGAGCCTAAAACTGAAGCCTATATCTTAATATTGAAGCCTAAGGGTAATGTAAGATATGATAATGATGATCCTATACCAGATGAAGTTCAAAAGTTACTCAGAAAATATAGTGTTGTCCCTGCTAGTGACCTGCCCACAACCCTCCCTCTCTTGAGAGATATTAGTCACCAAATTGACTTAATACCTGGCTCCTCTTTGCCTAACAAAGCCCCATACAAGATGACACCAGTGCAGCATGCAGAGATTGCAAGAAAAGTAAATGAACTATTAGAGAAGGGACTCATCCAAAAGAATCTCAGTCCATGTGTTGTCTCATCAGCTTTAGCCCCTAAAAAGGATGGTAATTTGAGATTGTGCAGTGACAGCAGAGCCCTAAACAAAATAACAATTAGATATAGGTTCCCCATTCCAAGAATGGAAGATCTTTTGGACCAATTAGGCACTGCTTGTTACTTTACTAAGATTGATTTAAAATTAGGAAATCATCAAATCAGGATTAAGCCAGGAGATGAATGGAAGACAGTGTTTAAGACAACTGAAGGTTTGTTTGAGTGGCTTGTTATGCCATTTGGCTTGAGTAATGCTCCTAGTGCATTCATGAGACTCATGAATGAGGTCTTTATTGATTTTATTAGCAATTTTGTGGTCATCTTTTTGGATGACATTCTAATTTACAGTCATAGAAAAGAGGAACACCTTGATCATGTTGAGCAGGTTCTAAGGAGACTCCATCAGCACAAGTTAGTGATTAACTTGGAAAAATGTATGTTTATGAAGAAGGAACTCATTTTCCTAAGATTTTTCATGTCCTAAGGCACTCTCAAAATGGATCCAGAGAAGGTTGCAACAATAGTCAACTGGCCTCCACCAAAGAACCAAGGTGATGTTAGAAGCTTTCATGGTTTAGCAACTTTTTATAGGAATTTTATAAAGAATTTTAGCCATGTGTGTGCTCCTATGTTGGACACAATAAAAGGTGGAAAGAATAATAGATTTGAGTGGACTAAAGAAGCAACATATGCATTTCAATATCTTAAGGATAGGGTGGCACAATAACCAATCCTAGTAGTCCCTGATTTCAACAAGGTATTCACAGTTGAAACAGATGCAAGCAACTTGGCTATAGGTGCAGTCTTGAGCCAAGAAGGTAAGGCTATAGCATTTTTCTCAGAAAAATTGAATGATTCCAAAAGGAGGTATTCTACTTATGATTTAGAGCTTTATGCAATGGTGCAAGCCTTGAAAAAGTGGAGACACTAGTTACTCCCTAAAGAATTCATTGTTTATACTGATATCCATACTTTAATTTTTCTAAACAATTAGGAGAAGCTTGGGGTCAAGCACATCAAATGGATGGAGCAGTTGCAGGCATATACCTTCAATATTAAACACAAAAAAGGAGTGGAAAACAAAGTGGCTAATGCCCTAATTAGGAGGATTGGATTAGTTGAGGAAGATCAACTTCAGAGTGTAGGGATTCACTCCATAAAGCACCTATATACTGATGATCTTAAATTTGGAGAATTTTTTAAGGTATGCACTAAAATGGTTGGCAAATACCATACTGAATTTTCTGATTTTTTGATTCAGAATGGACTCTTGTTTAAAGGAGCCCAATTGTGCATTCCTAAATGTTCCATGAAAACAAATATTATTAAAGAAAAACATTGTGGTGGCTTAGGAGGACATTTTGGAATAGAAAAGACCGCTGAATTAGTGAAAAGAAGTTATTTTTGGCCAAAGATGGGGAATGAAGTCAAGAAATTTGTTGAATCTTGTACTATTTTCCAAAAAGAAAAGGTTTTATCCACTAACCAAGGATTGTATAAAACCCTACCAATCCCATCTAGGCCATGGGAATCAATTTCAATGGATTTTGTTATGGGTTTGTCAAGGACAAAGCAGGGTTATGATAGTGTTTTTGTAATAGTGGAAAGATTTAGTAAAATGGTGCACTTTGTTCCTTGAAAGAGCACAAATTATGCCTCCCATATAGCACACCTATTATTTAAGTAAGTGGTTCAGATACATGGCCTACCACAAACAATAGTGTCTGATAGAGATGTGAATTTTCAAGGTCATTTTTGGAGGACACTCTTACAGAAGTTGGGCACAAACCTAACTTATAGTTCAACATACCACCCTCAAACAGATGGGAAAACAAAGGTGGTAAATAGATCATGTGGTAATATCTTGAGATGCCTAACCAAACAGTATACAGAAAGTTAGTACGTGATCCTACCTCAGGAAGAAATTTTATTCAATGACTCCATGAAAAGGTCCACTCCAAAGACACCATTTCAAATAGTCTATGGACTTCATCCTAAAGGTCCATTGGATTTAGTAGAGTTACCATCTAATTTCAGAGTGAGTGCACAAGGAGAGGAGTTATCCAAACTAATGTCTAAAGTGTAGACAGAAGTAAAAGAGTCACTACAACAGTCAACTATGAAATACAAAGCACAAGGAGACAAGAAGAGAAGAGAACTTCACTTCAAAGTTGGAGATAAGGTATGGGTATACCTAAGGAAGGAGAGACTCCCTAAAGGAAGATATTCAAAGTTACACATGAATAAAATTGGTCCTTGCACAATCCTCACCAAGATGGGTGAAAATGCATATGAGATTTCCTTGCCCCCTACTTTACTGATTTCTCCTATTTTTAATATTGCAGACCTCGCCCCTTACAGGTGTGTTGCAGACATTGTAAATGTGCATGAATCTCAAGTTGAATATGATGGATACTATGTGACAGATCTCCCACCAAGCAAGCAAATGGAACTAGACACCATTTTGGAAACCAAAGTATTGAAGAAGAAAAGAAAGAATAAGTACATGCAGTACTTAGTGAAATGGAAAGGACTCCCTCCAATAGATTCTACCTAGATGATAGAGGACCAAATCCAACAACATGGAACCACTGTTGACCAGCTATCCTCAACTGGGAACTTGATTTCAAATCTCATGGGGAGTATGGTGTAGGAGAACCCTAAATGAACCAATTGTTCCTATGGAACCTAGGGGTTCTCTCAAGGTACTAAGAGGCCTTTAGTAATGATAAGACTTTGGGTTAATCACTGGATCACCTTGTAAGGCCATAGTCCAAGATTAGCACATTATGAGCCCTTGGTTAACTATGAGTCATTAATGATCCAAAACCCTAGGAATAGTTTATTTTTGAGTTTCTAATATTTGGATCTACTAGGGATCACAAAAATAACATCATGACAAATTTTGGTCACTAGATTTGCAAAATTGCAAAAAATGTAAAAAAAAAAAATTAAAGCAAAAGTGGGCTAACCACTGAATATATTAATAATATAATTAAGCTAGTTCAAGAGCTCATCTGGGAAAGAACTTAGCAAGAAAACCTAGAATCCTTGCACAATTAGAATATAACATAGTTTTAGACCATTACAAAAGATTCAAATATGTACATTCGAATACAAAATAGCCATATAAGTATATCATGAAGTGTTTGCTTCCTAACCATTTCAAAATATTGATCGACTGAAACCCATTATATCATCGAATGTACAATTCTTCAAAATTTAACACACTCGGGTTACCATCGACTATCTAGATCTTCAAAAGTGAACCCACTTAGGTTACCATCATGTGCTTGTTTATTCTTCCATCGCAGCATCATCTCTAGACTGATGCTCCAGTGGGGAGTGATGTGTCCAATATGCAGACCATGCATTTGCAGCATCCTCTATTGTAGTCTTCTCCAACCCATCAGAATCATGCTTCTTATCAGATGATGTCTCTGACCGGGGCATCCAACCTATAGTCGATCCGCTTGGATCTATTGCAAGGGAAGTGGTTGCCCATCCACTTTCCTGCGCATCGTGCAGCTTTTCATCACTCCCCAACTTTGGTGCTGCAATTTTTTCCCATCCATTTCCCTGCACATTGAGCAGCTTTTCTTCACTCCCAATCTTTGGTGCTGCAATAGTATCCCATTCCAAGCGTTGGGCACCTTGTGCAATGTGACTTTTTTCCATTACCCATGCATCTTCCCTTTGTGTGGAAAATATTATTCCCTGACTCTGCCCTGGCGACCACAAGTTGTTGCTCTGGTTTTCTTCATTCCACAGAGAGGGTTGGCGGGGCTTAATGTGCCTTGGAATAGTTGGAGAATTTGGTAACCCTAAAAGGTCCATCAACACGAGCACTGTAGCCATCATTTTCCCCTCAAGCAACGGGCTGAGGGCATTCCCATCATCTTGGAATAGATTTCTCATAATCTATGCATTCTATAATTCTATTGACCATTTAGCCCCATTAAAAGCAACTAAAAACCCATGATTATGCAGAATTTGATGCGTTGAAAATATTAGTCCCCCAATCAGTGCTCGGCCATTCCAGAGGTCATAATTTTGCATAGCTTGCTTGAGCTTGTTAGCAAACCAGAAGTGCTTATGAACCATTTTGAAGGCAAAAATTTCTAACAAGCATGGAGATTGTAGGAGGTCCATTGCATTCAACACAAATATTGAAACTAACTATGAAGGAAACAAAAACTGCTTAGTTTTTGGGGAGAAGTTGTCATGGCTTGTTATCTGTTTGATTGTGCGCCGAATGGTGGAGGAATGCACCAAAAACATGTCATCCATCGCAAAGTCAGTGATACACATTGGGAGTACATCTTCATTTATATTGGGCGGAAACCAAATATTATAATTTTTTGGTAGCAATTAAGAGTGAAAAATAGCACAAGCTTCACAACTTACACAGACCTTGGCCATTTTCTCCATAGTCAAAATCTTGTAGCACCAAATGTGTTGTGTAGGGTCTAAATAGGAAGGGCAATGGCGTCATTGAAATGCATAATATCCTATGCTTTGATGTCAATTAAAATTGATTTGACATGTATTGCGCTCAAATTTTAGGCCTCAAGCCTACTGCAGATAGCCATATGAACATAGTGATTTGTATCCCAGCTTGGTATGTAAAAGTTGCTCAAAAGTTGTCAAGCAACTTTTGAGCAAACTTAACAACTTTTTGAAAACCAACTCCCAAATAGTCAAGTAAGTTCAAAATTGTCATGTAACCATTGGGAGTGCCTACAATAGCCATTTCAGGTGGGTGGTAGGCTGATCATGTAACTTGGCATTTGAAAATTAATAAAAATAACCATTTTTCTTGCATTCTCGAGAAACAATCACTGTGTATGGTTGGGTACAGACAAAAGGACATGAAATTTTGACACCAAGGGTTATTGTTGTGAATATTCCTTCATTTTATTTTGGTCTCATATGTTGATCGATCTTGGTTTAAAATTTATTGAATTTACAGACCCACTGCTTGGATTGTAGGACCTAATTCAGGGTTTCTAAGAAAACTAAGTGTATTCCATGAAATTTTGCATTCCATCCTCCTTCAAAATCCATCTTCTATGGTCCTTACGCTAGATATGATGAAAGCATATGATCAGGTTGATTGGGACTTTCTTCTGTTAGTTCTTACCAAATTGGGTTTCCATAGAAATTGGGTAAAATGGATCCGGGCTTGCATATCTTCTCCTTCGTTCTCGGTCCTCATTAATGAATCCCCTATGTTTTTTTCTCATCCTCAAGAGGAATTAGATAGGGGGGACCCATTTTATCCTTTTCTATTTGTGTTAATGGCTAAGGGCCTTAGTAGGTCAATATGTAATGCCCGACAGGTGGGTATTTGGAAACGCATCTCTCTGAATAACAGGGAAGAATCCTTCACACACAATTTTTTTGCAAATCATACCCTTCTATTTGGTGAAGCTTCCATTATGGAAGCACCAGTTATTAAACAAGTCATTGAAGAGTATTCTAGGGCCTTTGGGAAGTTAATCAATCCAGCTAAATCAAGAGTTTTCTTCTTAAATGTTATCCCATTAGTACAGTGATGTCTTCTTAATTTTTGGGAATTTTCTTTTGGGGAGTTTCCTTGCCGATATCTTAGAGTCCATTTCTTCTCTGGATCAGAAAAACATCATTTTTGGGACAAGACAATTTGTGCAATTTCTCAACGAATTCTGTCCTGGAAGCATAAATGGTTGACCCTATCTGGAAAATTACTCATGATTAAATCAGTTTTGAATGTCATTCTCATTTATCTAATTTCAGTGTTAAACATGTCAAAACACTCAGTAGAGAAACTTTGGTCCATCTTGAGAAATTTCTTATGGGCAGATAATGTATTTGATAAAAATAAAATTCCCCTCCTTGCCTGGAGTAAAGTTTTTTCTCCTAAAGATTGTCAAGGTGCAGGTATCGGAGATTTGTCTTTACAAAATAAGGCATTGGGTGCTAAACTACTTTGGAAGTTGTACCAAAATCCAAATTCCAAATGGGCCAGACTTATGTGACTGAAATATCTTGACTCGGACGACATGGAAAGGATCTTTACAATGTCAATTTTACCTCGGGGTTCTGCCATGTGGAATTTTATGGTCTCTTTTCAGGATCTCATCTTGCCTTCCCTTTCTTGGCTAATACATGATGGTTCAAAAGCATGGTTTTGGAAAGATTCATGGAATGGTCACTCTCCCTTGGCCCGCATCCAGGATTGGCACCCTTTGAAAAATCACCTTAAGAAAATATGGGGCGACCATTTTTCTCATTACTTTGTTATTCGTGATGGCATTGTAGCTTAGAAAGATCTTTCTACACTAATCTTTTTTTCTCATTTGAAAGAAAAACTTCATACTCTGCTCAACTCCAGGGGTGGCATCTTTTCTCCCCTTGAAGATGAACTCATTTGGCTAGGTTCTCCCTCTGGGAAATATACGGTCAAGGATGGCTATAACTCGCATTTCCCTCGTCAATCATCAGATTCTTGAACTATAAATCTGTTATGGGCCCCTGCTTTGTTGGCCATTCAAGATAGGGTCCTCACTAGTGCCAGGCTTGATAGGTTAGGAATTACTATTGTCTTTCCTTGTACTTTATGTGGATTTTTTATGGAAACCTCTGATCACTTATTCCTTCATTTTCCATTTTCTCTTGATTGTTGGTATTGGCTTATTCGACATCTTGGATGGTCTATGGTCATTGGTCCTAACCTTTCTAATCACTTCAAAGCCTAACCTTATTTTCATAAAGCTTCCACATTTGCGTCCCTTTGGGAGATCAACCCCTCTCTACTCATTTAGAATATTTGGCTTGAAAGGAATGAAAGAGTTTTTAGAAGTAAATCTAATTCTTGGGTAGATGTGATCGGTAAAATTGAGAGGGCTATATCAGAAGTTATGCTTTCCTATCATTTCAAATTGATTAATTCTAAAATAACTTTTTCTAAATGGGATTTCTTCATTCATGACAATTGGCCTTTGATGCAGACTCTTCCACCTCATGGCTACCACTCTTCCATCCCTTCTCCTTCCTGCTTAAATGTAGCATGGTTAACTCCCCTACCTAGATTTGTTAAACTTAACTACGATGGAGTCTCTAGTGGAAAGCTAGGCATTTATGGCATTGGGATTATTTCAAGAGACTTGAAGGGTAGCATAATTAGAGCAGCTTGCAAGAAATTACCTCCATATTCTAATAATGTTGAAGAGTTTGAAGCCCTTCTTATTGGTCTTTCTCTAGCAGTCTCCATGAACCTTTCTGATCTCATTATCGATGGTGACCCAATGGTGATTCATGACATTGTCTCCTCTAGAAATAATTCCTCATGTAAATTAAGATATAGGCTAGATTTGGTTCGTAGCAAACTGGAAACCCTTGAAAATTTTGAATTGACTCATTGCTTTAGAGAAGAAAATATGGTTGCAGATTTTTTGGCAAATAAGGCTATTGATGATCCCATTCCATTTCATGAGGTGGATGAGTGTTTTCTTTCACATTTGACTTAACTATCTTGATTATGCATAATTACTATTGTTGTTATATTTTTCTCTAGCTCTCATTTGCATGGTTCCACTTTCACTTTTCTCAGATTATGCTCGTTCATGTATCCTAAGATTGTATATTTTATATTTGAGTTTTACACTACTACTAATTGATCTTGACAGTTGGTAATGAAGGATTATATACAGGTCTCTAGATTGGTTCGTACATGTTCTTCTTTTCTGGACTTTGAAGGAATGTATTTACTTGTCTTCCTTTTGGAGGTAACATCTTTTCTAAGTTCCATCGTGTTGGATTAGCTTCCTTCTCCTTCTCTTCTATCTCTCTTGGTGGTTCATACTATGGGATTTGGGGGTGTGATAATTTGTATCTCCTAGATAACCAATGGTTAATCTTTAGCCATGGGTAGGGAATTAATGTGGTCATTGTTGTAATTGGCATTATGTGCCATGGCCACTTTTGTATCTGGTAGTGTTTACATTATCTAGGAATGACCTATTTTATAAGGTCTAACTCACTGCATTTTGTTTCTTTACGGATGATGATGTGGAGTTTTTCTTTTCCAGATTCTTTCCTCCATGAGTCCTTGTTGAACCTGTGTAAAAAATATATATATATAAATAATAAAAATATTTTAGTGGCTATGGCCACTTTTGCCTAAAAAAAAATCCTTTCTTAGAGACTTATGCTCAAACTTATCCTCTATCACTACAAATATTAATTTATTGGGATGGGATCAATGAAATACAAAATACCTACACCTCTAGAAGCTATTCTAAGATGCATCAAACAATAATTTTAAATATAAATGGAACATTACAAAATCATTCATATAAATAAAAAATGTTTTATTAATCAATTTGTTGAAGGAAATTTCCATGGTAATTTGGAACATGACTCTAGTATACAAGGATCCAAAGGACAATAATTTGTGATATAATTATGACCCACATGTCAATAAAGACAATTTTATGATTTTCTCCATACTTGAATCAAAATTGGTTATAGAAAAAATTCAGAATTTTTGTGATTTATTGATGGCAATGATTTTCCAAATAAGTTTCTTATAGGTCTCTAGAATTCATATTGATGTAAACATCAAGCTTCTTGATTTCATTAGCATCAATTTCCTTACCCAAGTGGAGTGTTTAATGAGTGAATAACTTATAATCTTATCATTTTAAATGATTCTCTTTACATCAATGATAATTCTCAAGGTTAATAATATTTTTCTTTTATCTAACTAATTTAATAGCATTGAACTCAAACTCAATATTATGTTCGATGACACCCACATCATAAACAATAAACTACTTAAAGATATATGAAATCAAATAGATCTCAAATAAATGAACCACTCTACTACATTTTTATGGGAGATCAAATCAAGAATTTTCTACAGTCACGCTCTTAGAATTTGTATGTTAATTATAAGAAATTAAATAGAGATTGATACATTTAAATAATTTAAATAAATTCTATATTTATGTTTGTAATATATCTAATAATAATATTTTTTCATCGTGAAGAAAGATTTATATATTTGAGGAATACCTATATATCACCAAAGATCTACAAGATTTTGATAGTATCTTTCTTAACTAGTTATAATCCTAGTTATAGAGCTTCATATCCAAGAATATTATTAGAGTGGATTATATTCAATCTATAGGAATATGTTACGTTATTCCCTCTAGATGAATACAAACTGACATTAATAGTAACACTTTTTCTCCATTTATCTCCATCAAAAAAAAATTAATGTATTAGCATCCCTATTCTCCTCCTTGATGATACTAACCCAAAATATTAATTATAAAAATTCCAATAGGCTTTCATCCCCTTTTCTTAAAAGTATTTGTGGACACATTCATCAAAACCAAATTTAGAATATTTCAGACTTCTTTAAGTATTAACTAGAGAACTATACATTAGTAGAAATAAAATTGACCTTCCTAATTGATTGTCTATAATATTGAACATAATATGAAGCAAGGCTCTTCAATAATTGTTGTCATGATTATGCATTAGTTTATCCTATACTTTGTTCTCATTCTAAGCATAAACTGGACTTGTATCCCATAAGATCTATATACAAACAATCTTAAAATATTATCACTCCTAAAGATTTTTGATATTACAATAATATTCCATATTATTGAAAGGACTCACAAAATGTACAGCACATCTGATCCTAACTTTCTTCCATGTGTATAATTTACAAAAGATTATAATGGGTATTAACAAAATAAAATAGCCACTAGGGAGGCTAAAAGCCTATAGAAAAATTGCACCATCTAAACATCTTTGTACTTTAAAACTCGACTAGAAGACCCTAATGTCCAAAACTATACATCAACATGGACCAACTACGAAAGAATAATAACTCATTTTTTACCATATCCAAGGTATAACCAAAAGTTGAACATGGGTTCCAAAGAAGACTACTCCTTATAGGCCCAAGTAGTTTCCTATAATCTATCTCTAAGAGTACTAAACAAAGAAATCATAGGATAGTCATTGTTGATCCAACCAATAAAACTACATAATAAGTGATTACATACTCATTAGTAGACCTTATGCTTTTCGGTGTGTTCACATTAGTCCAAATGTGTCTTTTAGTAGTCTAGTCTACTTTTTACCATGTTCACGCCTAACATGTTTACTTAGGGTATGTTTACTTTCAATATATGGGTGATATGTACTAAAAATGAAACTCCATCCTATATTGTCTCATATTGTTTGTATATTTAGATCTCTTAGTGATGGTTCCTATTTATACCCATCTCTAGCTCTTATTTAAGCATATCTTGTATATCTCTTGTATTGTAGATTAGACTCTTTATATAAAGTAATATTATTCTATAATTTTGGTCTTTTAAGTTTTCAATAACTATATCATATGCAATATGATTCAAGGGAGTTAATTCTAACAATATTTTTGAGCTAGTTTTTGTTTAGGTTTAATTCATTCTCAAAATACCTACAATTAAAATATTATACTTTCTTGAAATAAAATATGCACTTGACATGTATCCTTAGATTATCTATATAATCAAGATAGTGAAGATAAATTAGGTCCTAAATCAATTTCTCTTTTAGAGATTGATAATTTTTATTTGTAGGCATTTTTTGGTAATTGGTAGAGTACATCAAAACCTGACATTGCATTTAAAAAGCCTAAAAAGGTTGATTTTTCCTTGTGTCTAAATCAAACATCGAAGTTAAATCTACAATATTTTTCATCAAAATGTTTCCTATTATTTTCCTATAAGTAATTATTTGGTGATGCAAGAGCATCCAGGGTGTCAAACACATCTTGCATCACCCAAAAATATTGTCTAGTTTTCAATAAGGGTTATCTTTGGACAGGGTTACTATTTTTTGGAAATTTTACTATTTTTAGTAAGTTTATCATGTGAGAAAAAAATTTCTAATTGCTTCCCTAGAAGTTCATTTTGGTTATATAATCCTACTGATAAATTTTCATGGCAAGATCAACTCTGGTTTTGAAGATATTACATTTTTTTTGTTTTGGTAGGGTGGTACAAAAACTTTGAACTCAGTTTTGAAGTACTTAGAGGCTCTGAAAAGGGGCCAAACTATGATTGACTTGTGCTTTACTAGCCTAGGGTGTAAAACACTTCATGACATTTTTGAAATGGGGTCATAATAGCTAATAAACTCAATGGTTCACTAGTTATGGTTTTTGGAAGTTGGGCCTTCAGGACTAAAGTTTCAATACAAAAAGAATAGAGAGAGGAAATCAGTTAATGTAGGTAATTGAACCGCTAGGCACAAAAATGGGAAATTTTCACTTACTGTAATATTCTAAGGCATTTAATTGTGCTACTTATATAGAGCTGAAGGGGGTTTTGGGGGTTCAGTTCCAGAAGTGTATGTTGTGGCTCTGTCTTGCAAAATATTGTAATGAAAATTCCAATATGGTTGTAGCATGATATTTTTTGAATTTTGTAATGTTATTTCATTTAAAATAATATAAATCAAGTGTTTATGTTCTTGCTATTTTTTTGTTCTTGCAATTTTTAGTTTATTTCCCTATTGTGTTGTGTTTTTGGGTGAATAAGGGGAGTACCCTTCATCAAGTGATATTAGAGAAGAAGTTCCTGAGTGTATAGACAGATTGCCAAATGTGAGGTAGTTTGCACTAGGAATGTGGTTGTGGGTGTTGGAACTATATTGAGATGATGTACTGACAGGGGAGGGGTGAATCAGTACCTCTAAAACTTTTCTTGGTTAGCCCATTAACCCTTAGTCATGTCAGTTTGTAATTTATCTTATCTAACTATTCATCTTTCTTTATGCATATGTAATCATATCGTACATTCCTTTTAGTATGTAACCATAACAGAAACATTCATGAAAATAGATAACACATGACACAAGATATGATATCGCAGAAAACTCCTGTTAAGAAAGTAAAAACTATAGTGGGGATTGTTACCCACAAAAATTCACTATCTGCAGATAAGAAGGGGTCAGTTAAGGCTTACATTTGGTCACTTTTGATGACCTACCCTGTTAGGAGTATTACAGTGGAGACCTGTTAAGATCTACTTCGTTTGAAGCTTTAGCAACACTGTTAAGTGTGCACTCTGTTAAGAGATTTGGAAAGAACGGTTAAGTCCACCTTCTACAAAAGGATTTTAGATGTGATGCACTTGTTAGAATGCAACTACATAAGTCTTTGATCTGATGATATATGCAATCTTCAATTGCTAATAAAAAATCCTATAAAGCTTCATACATATAAGTAATCATCCTTCCATGATTGAATAATACCTTTATCTTCTCGTCGGTATCCTCTGTGTGTTCTTGATAACTGATGTACTATGTTTCTAATCTTTGCATGAATTCTACCTTCTGCTCTTTAGATGCTCTTCGTGGCTATCATTCATAAAGAATTCATATATTCACAATTGGGTATGAACATCTATTTATACTAATTTTTATTCAATTATTTATTCATGCATCGCAAGTTAACTCTAGATCCAAGGTATACAACTTGACCTTGATCTTTAGTTGGATATGCTTTAGATCTGTTAGGATGCTTTAAAGCATTTACATAAAGCTTGCATGACCATCAAATTATGATTTAAAATAAAATAAAACTCTATAAATAGAATTACATTGCTTTATCCGTCGTGTAAAAATCAGATCCACAATTTGCGAGTTCTTTATCTATATGTCGGTTCTGATGGTCAGTTTTCTTGGTTGTCGGTGTTCCTTTCTTGAACTTGTCATCAGGTATGCCTTTTCTAATTCTGTCAGGTTAGTTATGAGAACTGTGTCGCTGGTGATGCTTGTGGTCGCCGGTGATGCTTGTCACTTTTATACTTAGTATTTTTCTCAAAATCTTTGTTCTGTCGGGTATGCTTTCATTTCACCGGTAATGCTTTGTCACTTTTTTTTCACTGAGTATACTAATGGAAAAATAATTTCATCAATCTCCCCCTTTGACATTAGTATCAAAAACATGATATGTGCAACATACTGAGTGTATTAGTATGTACACCTGTGTATACTTCTTCCTTAGTCATTTGAATGACTCCCCCTATGTATATGTTGGTAAGTGTAAGTATATATACATATCCTTTATTTATTTTTTCCTCTTTTTCATCTGATATATGTATTTTACATAACTATATACATTTTTTTTCCTTTCCTCCTTTTTTGATTCTAAAGGCAAAGGTACTTACAGCTTTTCAAAAAGGTGGGAATGTGAGGACTTGACTTCCTCCATCATCTTTTCCCATTTCTCCTTCAACATTTCTAGAGCCATTTTCTCTAGTGAAAGCCGTACATGTATATCATAGATGTTGTCTACTACAGACATCTCAGGGGTTGCTATCAGATTTCTTGCTTCTGAAATATGTTTCTGCAGAATAGTAAGATTTGGTAGAATGTGTACCTGAAGTTCTATGATCTCACCTCTGAATTGTGTCTCAGCATCCCATATTTCTTGCCTTAGCCTATTTGCCTCTATGATTGTGTCATGATGTGCCTTTATGCTGTTGGCATGAGATTTTAGGCTTTGTGCACTCTTTGTGACATTTGAATCAATTTCTGCTAGTTTGTCACTATTTTCTTTTCCAAATTTCTCAAGTGTGCACATCTTCTGAACTAAGGTGATTGCTTCAGCAATCATCGGCTCTAATTCATCACTGATTTTTGAGAGCTTTACCTTGTTCAATGCCACTTCTTGGCTGATTTTATCAATTAGCTTGAATTGATATTTCTTTTCTGCTTGCTCTTCCATTGCTTGATCTTCATGTATACCTTGCTCTGTTATAGCGTTGGTGAGAACAACAATTTGTTCTTTGACTGAAGCATTTTCTTCAAGTTTCACTTTAGGAACTAGTTTTTGGAGTATCTCTTTAGCTTTGTCAAGCACCGTGTTCTCTCTATGTTCTTGTATCATCTTCTTTTGTATGGCTTTCCTCTGACAAAGCACTCCAAACTATTGAAGTTTGTCACTATCCAATGTGGTAATGTCCCAGTTTGGAACTTCAATGACTTCATCAAGTGTCACAGCCAATATATCCTTCTTTACTATTTTCTTCTTCTTTTTCTTTTGCTGGGTGGCAGATTGATGTACCACCATTTGTAAGGCTTGTGACTGAGTTGACTTAGTTGGTGAGTGTTGAGAGGATGATGCATCCTTTTGTATATGTTCTGTGTTCACTAGCCAGTTTGGTGAAGACGTCTCCTCATGTACCTTAGGTGTATCAACAGATGAATCTTCTTTCAGTTTTAATTCCTCATTTTTCTTAACTTCCCCACTCTTATCTTTCTCTTCAACCTTTCTTAATGTATCATCAATTGTTTTATCTGCCTCTTTGCTTTGTTCTTTTGATACATCCTACTACTCATCGGTTGTATCCTTCATTTCAGTGTCTGTATCCTTACGAGTATTGGATGCACCTTGGTTTTCATCGGTACCCATATCCTTGGTCATATCATCATCTTTCTTAGATGATTTATCCTAGCTTGACTATATATCAATAGCATCTATTAATATATTCATATTTTTTGGCATATTGACAGTTGCAGTGTCAATAGCTATGTTTTGTTTGTCAGTCTTTCCCTCTGCAGTATTGATGTCTTCATCATTTTGAACCTCTACTACAGGGTCTTTTCCTATAATGGTGTCGACAATGTTGTCTAACCATGAATCATCATTCATATCAAAATCTAAGTTACCCTTTATTGAAATTTCCTCTTTGGTATCTTCTTTATCCTCCAAGTTAATGTGGATGGGGCTTTTGGGTACTTGATCATCTTTGCCATCCTTTGACCAATCTTCATCTATAATATATGTTTGTTTTTGGCCTGTGATCTATATTTCTTCACTCTCCAACTCAACTGTTGAGTTAGCTATTGTGTTGATAGGTTCCTTTTTAGGACTTCTTTTCTCATCAGGATTTAGTATTCCACTCCATATTTGATGAGTGTCTTCTTCAATCTCTATAAGCTTTCCTTGAAGAAATTTGTAAGCTCTCATTTTTGGTGAGAATTTCTTAGTATATTTCTCCATGACTTCATTGATTTCCTCTTTTGTTGATTTAGGAGGCATAAGAGAGACTAGTACTCTTTCTCTTACCCTCTTCTCCTCATGGATTGCAAAAGTGAATCGAGAGGATATCTTATCCAAAAGTTCTTGTGGAACATCTTGTGAAGTGAAGTGCAGTGGGACATAATAATGTTTGCACATCTTAGCAATAAGTGCATCTTCAATCTTATTTTGTTCTACTGTATCCCATTGTAACCATTTCCTAATTTTTGGATGTCTAATAGATGCAGCTTTAGAAATGTACTTACATATGTTATCAATGTCATCAGATGGTGATGTAACCTTTTCTTTTTCCTTTGCTAGTCTGATAGTGTCAGGTTCATCCATTGCTGAATCTTCTAATTCTTCATCTGTCTGAACATATTTTCTCCTCTTTGTAGGTGCCCTAGCTGATTGTTTATCCTTTTTAGGTGCAAGTTTCCTCTTGTACACCTTCCCTTTTAGCATGGGAGAGGGAATAGCATCTTGTGCTATTTTTTTTCTAGTTCTAGCCTTTTTAGGTGGAGGAGGAGGTGGTGAATCAGACTTCTCTTCTTCTGATTCATTTGTATCTGTTGTATTACCGATGGGAAGTTGTTCCTTGGTGTCTTCCTCCTTACTTCTTTGTTCCTCCTTACCTTCTTCTTCTTCTTCTCCATCAGAAGATATGTTCAAGTTCTTTTTCAGATTCTTAACCATTCTTTTAGACTTCTTTATAGCCTTCTTGACAACAAGATTTGATTTAATCTTTAGTTTGGCTTCCTCATAGGTACCAAATCTCAGTTGTTTGTTGTCAACAGGTTCATTTAACAATTCCTGAATGCATTGTATTGTTAATCCTATTTTAATTTCATAATCCAACTTTTCAAGCCATGATTTCCTTGGAACTATAGCTTGTATGTAAGTGAAATCTGTATCCACCATAAAACATATCTCTTCTCTATATTTCTCTATCAGACTCTCTATAATTATGTTCCTAGCTTGTAGCATTTCCTTAATGGCTTTGAAATACTCATGCATTACATTTTCAAAGTCTGTACCAATTGATTCTATGAATTCACTTATTTGCATGGTAATTGGTCTACTTGTGTCCCATGCTACTTTTCCTATGGAAGGAAAATACTCTTTGAAGTAAAAGAATATACACATTATTAGGGAACCAAACTTACATGTGTTTTTCCTTGAAGACCTTATTGTGCACATGTTCTCCTCAAATTGATGTAATAGGATCTCTGCCAAATCCATCTTCTTCCCCTGTTTGATGATCTTATATGATGTGCTCATGGTAGTGCTAGAAATGTTGTTCATTCTGCTTGCCTGGAATATCTTGTATCCAGCCACACATGCTCCAAATTTTAGCTCTGTGTCGGTTATGGTGTTTACTTTTAGTTCCCTCTTGTCTAATTTTGCACCGGTTAACCTTTCCACTTCTGCAAGAGATGGATGTTTGTGAGCCTGAGGTTTGTCGGTTGTTGGATAACCAATCACGGTGTGTATAACATCCTTTTTTATAGCCTTAGGTTTTTTCAGCCATAGAGCGTTGTCATGGATTCTGCTTAGAACAATTTTGATCCACTCTATTTTGAAAACCTTAGGAAAATGCAGTGCATTTGTTAGTCCCTTAACTTCCAACTATTTATGCTCTTCTTTGAGCTTTCCAGCATCATCACAAAGTGCCCTATAGGCATTGTCAAGGTCTAGATCTCCTATCTCCTAGATCTTGCAGTGGATGTAGGACCTTAAGTCCTCTACTAGCAAAACCCTAGGTGGGATTTGGGAGAATGTTCTGAAATTGTCTGGTTGAGAAGCTATTTCAGGGTGTAGTTTATACTTAGGTTTAGCACACGCTCCTCTATTGAAAAGTCTGAAAGGTTTCTTCTTATCAACCTTGATTTTCTCTACCCTAGAAGTTGATGCCATCGTATTTTAAATTTAGGGCTTTTCGTAAATCAAAACAGTGTTATCGGTGAGTGGATTAACTTTCTGAATGTCTATGATTACCTTTGAATCTAAATGCTTAGTGATTGACTTCTGCTGGGTCGCTTCTCAAATTGCTCTTAAATCGCTCTGCTCTGCTCTACTCAAAAATCACAGGTGCAAAAAATAAGCTTACCCGTTGGGCTTTTATACCTTTTTGTGCCCTAAGTTGTCATAAATGCTTACCAACTCATTGATTTATGAAGACTTCTTTTGTCAGTAAAGACATTCATAACACCATCGGTGTCTATGCAAAGCATCGGGGTTGCTAGCAGTTTTGGAGACTTCACCAATGCTCGTCGGTGATGTTGCGATGAAAGATTTTGTGATTTAGTGTTTACCGATATCTGTCAGGTTACACTTAGCTTGTGTAATGACCGATACATTCCGCTAAGTCTTACTAACTTTTCTATGTGTGTTCACCGATGCATATAGTGCCCAATGACCAATGGTTGCTTTTCAACAGTTTAGTACATAACAATGTATTGCATCTTTATTCATGCTAATATTACAATATGAACTATGTATAATGGAACCAATGCATAGTAAAAATTGTCATAATGTAGTTCCATACTTACTTGTGCAATCTAGTTATATGCAGTGATGTCACCAGATTCAGTGGATGGGGTGTCACCATTTGCGTTTCTTGTTCCAGCGCCTTCAATGTTTGTGGCTTTTACCCACATCTTGTTTCTCATTCTTTTGATTTCATCAATGGTATTTCCATTGGGATGTGTATTTGTGTCTGTCAGTTGATCTTTGCAATATTTTATCACATGTCCAACCTTATG
>MU224483.1:208820-241447 GCA_018584345.1 Thuja plicata | reverse complement strand
CCTTTTGTTTCTATCCTCAGCCTTTTTGATCAATTTGTTGTGTTGATTTTGGACTTTGATTTCATGCTTCAATTTTTCATTCTCTTCTCTTAGCTCACCTATGATCTGTATTCTTTCAATGAGTTCTTTATTTAATCTGTTTTCTTCTTGGCTCATAAGAATAATCTGGTTGGTAACCTCGTGGTGATGCTCAGTGCGTCTTAGAATGTTTGATTCTTTCTCTTGTAGTTTCTCTGTAATTTTCCTCCTATCATCAATGGCTAGTGTTCTTTCATTTTCATCTTTTCTTGCATCATTCATGACATCAATCATTTTTACCATTTGAGTTTATTGACC
The DNA here is from genome assembly GCA_018584345.1 of Thuja plicata. NCBI lineage: Eukaryota > Viridiplantae > Streptophyta > Pinopsida > Cupressales > Cupressaceae > Thuja > Thuja plicata. Next base: position 241,111 of record MU224483.1, on the reverse strand, counting down.
AATTTGCAGCATCTTGATTTGATCTGTCAGATGTAGATTGATCTCTTTCATACTTGTAATTTCTTCAATTGATGTGTCTGAAGCTTTGCTCAATGATGATTCTGTTGTTTCAAAGTACTCTTGTATTTCCATTTCTTTGTAGTCTTTCTCATTCAGCCTGGTTTCCATAATATTTCTTTCATCAAGAAGTTGTCTCAGCTTTATCTTCACTTCCTTATACTACTCATAGTTTATTTGCATTTGTAACTGCTCATTATCAATAGTCATGTCCAGACTGAACTTGTCCATTTCTCTGATCTTTTCTCTCAAGTCTTTAAGCTTTTCAAGAGAGAGACTTAGCTTTGATACCAATTGTTGGAACTATATTGAGATGATGTAATTAGAGGGGAGGGGTGAATCAGTACCTCTATAACTTTTCTTGGTTAGCCCATTAACCCTTAGTCATCAGTTTGTAATTTATCTTATCTAACTGTTCATCTTTCTTTATGCATATGTAATCATAGCATACATTCCTTTTAATATGTAACCATAATAGAAACATTCATGAAAACAGATAACACATGACACAAGATATGATATCGCAGAAAAATCCAGTTAAGGAAGTAAAAACTATGGTGGGGATTGTTACCTACAAAACTTCACTATCTACAGATAAGAAGGGGCCGGTTAAGGCTTACAATTGGTCACTTCTTATGACCTACCCTGTTAGGAGTATTATAGTGGAGACCTGTTAAGATCTACTTCATTTGAAGCTTTAGCAAAACTGTTAAGTGTGCACTCTATTAAGAGATTTGGAAAGAACGGTTAAGTCCACCTTCTACAAAAAGATTTTAGATGTGATGCACTTGTTAGAATGCAACTACATAAGTCTTTGATCTGATGATATTTTAAATCTTCAATTGTTGATAATAGATCCTATAAAGCTTCATACATATAAGTATTCATCCTTCCATGATTGAATAATACCTTTATCTCCTCGTCGGTATCCTCTGTGTGTTCTTGATAACTAATGTACTCTGCTTCTGATCTTTGCATGAATTCTTCCTTCTGCTCTTTAGATGCTCTTCGTGGCTATCATTCATAAATAATTCATATATTAATAATTGAGTATGAACATCTATTTATACTAATTTTGATTCAATTCTTGATTCATGCATCGCAAGTTAACTCTAGATCCAAGGTATACAACTTGACCTTGATCTTTAGTTGGATATGCTTTAGATCCGTTAGGATGCTTTAAAGCATTTACATAAAGCTTGCATGACCATCAAATTATGATTTAAAACAAAATAAAACTCTATAAATAGAATTACATTTCTTTATCTGTCATGTAAAAATTAGATCCACAATTTGCAGGTTCTTTATCTGTCTATCGATTCTGATGGTCAGTTTTCTTGGTGTTCCTTTCTTGAACTTGTCATCGGGTATGCCTTCTCTGTTTCTGTCAGGTTAGTTCTAAGAACTGTGTCACCAGTGATGCTTTTGGTTGCCGGTGAAGCTTGAGGTCGTCGGTGATGCTTTTCACTTTTATACTTAGTATTTTTCTCAAAATCTTTGTTCTTTCGAGTATGCTTGCATTTCACCAGTACTGCTTGTGGTTCGTCGGTAATGCTTGTTGTCTGCCAGTAATGCTTTGTGACTTGTTTTTCATTGAGTATACTAATGGAAAAATAATGTCATCAGTGGGTTTGTGATATAAGTACATAAAAAGCCTCCATGATGGAACTATGGTGGAATATTTGCGGGTGTGACAAAAGAGGGTTTTAGAGCCCTCTAGAGGAAACTGAAAGCACTATAAGAGGATCTGTGCAGAGGAGCCAATATTAGCGCAAGAGATGCAAGTGAGGATGAATCTGAAGAAGAATTAGAGTTTGAAGAAGAGAAAGAAATGACTAGGGATCCTGATGAAGATATTTTTTTAGGTCCATTTCCAAGATTGGAAAGATACCAAAGATTAAAGTTTCTACATTTTCAAGAAATCTTAATCTAGAGGAGTTCATCGATTAGATCATTGATATGGAGGAGTACTTTGAGTTTGAGGAAATAGAAGATCTTAAGAGGGTAAGATTCGCAAAGGCTAAGTTGAAAGGTCATGCAAATATTTGGTGGAAAGAGATTTAGTTGGAGATAAATAGAAGAGCGAAGGAGAAGAAAAAAGATGGGATCGAATGGTGGAAAATTTGAAGAGACGGTTAATTCTTGTTAACTATGAGCTTGATTTTATGAAGAAAATGCAAGGGTTGAAAAAGTAGGAAAATATGTCCAATAATATACAAAAGAGTGTTATTGAGTACTTATCAGAATGGTTCATTCTTAAGATAACAAGGAGAAGTTTTCCTGTTACATAAATGGTTTAAGGCTGAGTATTTAAGAAGAGTTGATAATGGTAAGAATGTCTACCATTGAAGATGCATATCAATTTTCTTTGAAGGTAGAATAAAAATTGAATAAGATGTTTGAGAAAAACAAAAAGTAGAAAAGGTCATGGTGGAAAGCCTAGTGGATGCTCTTATGGAGGCCAAAATGAAGATCAGAGAAAGAATGGCGACTCTAGTAGAAATAAGAATCAAAGGGGAAACAATTTTGATAATCATCACAATCAAAATAATAGAGAATAAAGAGGAAGAGAAAGAGGGAAAGGACTAGGAAGACGAGGTTTCTGTGGGACATGTTTCCATTGTGGAGAAGAAGGGCATAAATCATATGAGTCTCCCCAACATCAAGGGAGAACAAATAGAATACTAGACAATAATGCATAAGTTACACATGTAGATGAAGATGCCAAGTCATCACATTCTAAATATGTTGAAAGAGGAGAGGTCCTTGTTACCAGAAGATCCTTGCAAATGATGAGAGGGAACTTGAGAAAAGGAAGAATTTGTTTCACACAAGGTGTAAGTGTAATGGTAAAGTATGCAATGTCATTTTTGATGGTGGTAATACGTATAACCTTGTTTTGGAGGAAATAGTTGATAAATTGAAGTTAGAGAGACGAAAGCATCTGAAACCCTACCGGATTTATTAGTTGCAAAAGGATCACAAGGTTTTGGTCAATGAGAAATTTCTCTAGTAAAGTTCAAAATTGGAAACTATCATGATGAGGTATTATGTGATATTATGCCTATGGATGCTTTCCATCTGTTATTATGGAGACCATGGAAATTTGATCATTGTGCGATACATGATGAGTATGCAAATACCTATTCTTTGAAAAAGGATGGAGTCTAAAACAAGTTGAATCCATTGAAAGAAATAGAGGAAAATTTATGTAGTAATGAAATAATATATTTAGCTGATGGAAGGAAGTTTCTAGAAGTAATGAGGCAAGAGCATATGTGTTTTCTTTAATCCTAAAAGTTGATAAAGAGGAAGTTAAAGATGTACTTGTGGAAGTTATAGATTTGTTGGATGAGTTTCAGGATATTGTATATGATAATGTACATGATGGATTTCCACCAATAAGAAAGATTAGTCATCAAATATACTTAATTCCTAGAGCCAGTTTTCCAAATAAGGTAGCCCATAGAATGACTCCATCAGAGAGTGATGAATTGAATAGACAAGTGCAAGAGTTGTTGCAGAAAGGGTTGCTTCAAGAGATTTTGAGCCCATGTGTTGTACCAAAAATACTAGCACCAAAGAAAAATGGAGAATGGAGGATGTGTACATATTCTAGGGTTATCAATAAGATTACTATCAAGTATAGATTTCACTTTCCAAGGATGGATGACATTATGGATTGCTTGAGTGGAGCTAAGCACTTCAAAAATATAGATTTGAAGAGTGGATATCACCAAATATGGATTAGAGAAATAGATGAATGGAATACAACCTTCAAGACAAAGAAGGCATTCTATGAGTGGTTAGTCATGCATTTTGGTCTAACCAATGTACCGAGCACATTCATGTGGCTTGTAAACAAGGTATTGAAGGAATTTTTGGGTAATTTTGTTATTGTTTACCTGGGTGATATTTTGATTTTCAGTAAGACATTGGAAAAGCATATAATGCATGTTTGTAAGGTCTTTGAGAAGTTAAGGGAAGAGAATTTGTTGATTAACCTGAAGAAGTGCAGTTTTGTGAAGAAGGAGTTAGTGTAATTGAGATTCGTTGTCTCATAAGATGGTCTTAAAATAGACACAGAGAAAGTAAAGGATATCCTTGAATGGCCTATTCCAAGGAGTGTTCCTGAAGTAAGATATTTTCATGGTTTGGCTAGTTTTTATAGAAATTTTATCATAAATTTCAGTAGTATTTGTTGACCCTTGACTGAAACCATGAGAGGAGATAGAAAGGAGTTTAAGTGGACTACAAGAGTAGCAAAGAGTTTTGAGTTTTTGAAAAGAAAAGTTACAGAGAAGCCTTTTTTGGCAATTCCATACTTTAATAAGGTATTTCAAGTAGAATATGATGCTAGTGGAAATGTCATTAGACCTATTTTGATCCAAGAAGGTAAACCCATTACTTATTTTAGTGATAACTTTCATGATGCCAAAAGATAATATTATGCTTATGATCAAGATTTTTATGTTATAGTTTAGGCATTGAGGAAGTGGAGACATTATCTTTTTCCTAAATAAATTTTTTTATTTACTGATCATCATGATTTTTAGTATTTGAATAGCCAGGGAAAGTTGAACCAAAGGAATTTAAAATAGGTTGATTTCTTGTAGAGTTACACTTTTGTTTTAAAGAAAAAGAGTGGAAGGTCTAATAGGGTTGGACATTCTCTGAGAAGAAGGCATAATTTTTTGACAGAGATGAAATTTTTTTTTTGGGTTCAATGAAATCAAGTGTTTGTATACCAAGGATCCTGATTTTGATGAGGCATGGAGAGCTTGCACAGAACCTGTTACTCTAGATATAACCAGATGATTTGATTTTATAATCCAACATGGAATACTATTAAAAGGGAGCCAATTGTGCATTCCAAAGAGTTCCATGAGGGAGAACCTAATCAAAGAGAAGCATAGTGGAGGATTAGTTGGACACTTTGGTTGAGATAAAACTATTGCGCTGGTTAGTGAGAATTATTATTGGCCACAATTTCAACAAGATGTTAAATTTTTTTTGCATAGTTGTAGAATATGTCAAATGGAAAAAGGAACCGGAAGAAATATGGAGTTATATCAGCCATTAATTGTACTAGAGAGGCCATGGGAGGGTATTAGTATAGAATTTGTTCTTGTTTTATCAAGGAATCAAAGAGGACATGATTTTTTTTTTGTGGTGGTGGACAGGTTCTCGAAGATGGAACATTTCATTCCTTGCAGAAAGACTGATGATGGTGCTCATGTGGTAGAATTTTTTTTCATAGAAGTGGTGATACTACATGGTCTACCAAAAAAATAGTTACAGATCAAGACACTAAGTTTGTTGGGTACTTTTGGAGGACATTGTGGAGGAAGCAAAAGATAGATTTTAAGTTTTTCTTAGCACACCATCCATAGACTCATGGACAGACAGAACTGGTGACTAGGAGTTTGGGAAATTTGTTGAGATGCTTAGTAGGAGAAAAACTGAAAGGGTGAGATTTAATTTTTGCATAGACAAAATTTCCATACAATAATTTTTTCAATGGGAGAACCAATAAATCACCATTCTAGATTGTATATGGAAGTAGTCCTAGAAATGCTTCAAAATTAAGGAAGTTGGACAATGGAGAAAAGAGTAGTGTTGAAGTTGAAGAACTTGTAGAACACTTGAAGAATTTGCATGAAGAGGTGAGGAAGCATATTAATAAAATGAATATGTAGTACAAGGATAAAGAAGATTAGAAAAGGAGGCATAAAGAATTTTAGATTGGATATAAATTTGTGGTTCATTTGAGAAAGGAGAGATTTCCTACAGGAACATACAATAAATTGAAGATGAAGAAATTTGGACCATGCAAAATCTTGAAGAAGCATTATTCAGGAAATGCTTATGAAGTAGAGTTTCTTAGTGAACTCAATATTTCACCTGTGTTTAATAATTCAGATTTGATAGAGTATTATGAAGGAAATATGGAAGATGAAATAGTAAAAGCACAATGAAATATTCTAGCACCTACTTCAACTATAGAAGAGATAGAGGATATCCTGGATATCTATGTGGGTAGAAGTAAAAGAAATAGGAAATATGAAGAGTACTTGGTCAAATGGAAGGGATGACATGTTGAAGATTCATCATTCCTATCAAAGGATGAGATTAACCTCCTTGGTGTTCCTTTGAACACCTAAGACATGACAAGGTCAATTCTCAAATTACCCTGGGTGTCTAATGTAGGAGCATCCGGGATGGAAGAGAAAACTTGTTGACGGAACCAATTTTTGAATAATCAACCTTGTCCTAATCTTTTCTCAAAATATGTTTATTTAAAATGATACAAGTATGGGAGTCAATTGCCACTATTTCATAGGGAAGTAGAATTAATGTTTGCAAAATAGAAACACTGCTATTCCACATACCATGAAAAGGGAGGTTTGTATAATAGAGGTACAATCACTATTTTTCTAGCTTGAGGATTAATCCTTAGTGATATTGCATTGTACTTGGAGTATCATGTCATTGAAGAGGTGGTGAATAAATATTGGTAAGGAATCAAAGTGATGATGCAGGGTGGATTTTTGCAGGTGTACCATTTTAAAATCAAGGGGTGTAAAAGGGACTAATTAATAAGATTATCAATGCATAATCTATAGTAATATTTTGATAAGACAGAAAGGAGGGAAAAATATGCGAAAGACAAGTTATGATTCATTAACATTTATTTTCTTGTTTTTCCAAGACAAGCCACCCTAAATGAAACAATCTTTCAATCTTTATTGTGGCTGCCAAGTTGGTGATTAGTCTCTTTATAAGATGCATTTGATAGTAACTCCATACAGCACAAAGATTTATCTAAATTTGTATAGCGGAATGGTTTTTCCAGTAGTTAAAGGAATTTTGAACAAAAATTCATGTCCGATTCTCCAACAAGATTTGGATTTTGATGAAGAAAATCAGCAAGATATATTGAGTGATCTCATGTCACCTTCTTGGGACCTTTCCACTAGTTATGCGGGGTATCAGAGAAACATATTCGAGATGGAGGTAAAGTAGGATAAGGCAGAGTTGTGTGCCATTTTTGAGGAGCACTATTTTGACCATGAACATTTCTAGGAGAAGATGAACTGATTGCTTGATGGACTTCGTATAGATTAAGCATCACCTTTTTCTATAGGCATTATGTAATGTGTAATGATTAGGACTCATAGGGTTGTTAATTTTTTTTGGCTTTTGATATAATCATTAAAAATTAAATGTAATGTGGTTGGAAGCTTGTCACTTCCCCTTCGAGGAATCCACAACCATTTTGGAAGAAGATATAAATAGTAATAGAAATTAGAAACTGGGAAGGAGGAGAAAAAAAGAGGGAGAGGGAAAACTCAATTGTAGATCTATCTTTTGAAATAAATAAAAAGATCCATCTTTTATGTCTGAAATTATGGTATGAAATTTATTTTCTTATCAAATCAGTCCTCTGTAATTATTGATTTTCAAAATCAATTGCCATCTTAAAACTTGTGTAGAAGGGTTATTTGTCCTTCATGTTAATTTGATCATCAAAAGGCCTTTGTGAAGTTGTTGTCCTTTTTCTTTTTGTCTAATTGGCTTTCTAAAAAGAAAATTAAAATCAATTGGATTTGTTAATGTCTTATGTACTTAATTAATTTGCATTGATAGGATTGGGTGGTTGATGGTATATCTATAGGGTACAAAAATGTCTTACATAGATGTATATGAAGGTTTGATAAGAAGTGACTCTATTTCCCATTTTGGATAAGGGACTAGTCTTTTATTATTTTGAAAAGAAAGGATTTTTATTTCATTGTCAAATTCATTTTATTTTCAAGCATGTAGAAGATTAATTAAAGAGCAGTAGTAAGAGATAATCAGAATTAGGAAGCTAGAAGTAAGAAGAAAAGCAGGGTAAGCACATATTATTTTAAAATCTCATGCTAGATTGGAATAATCAATAAAGAAAGTTAAATTTTCTAGGAATACATTGAAGTGATTCAAGTTGATCATTGGGTGCACCCTCCATGGTTTGGAAAAGCCAAAAGAGTAGAGGAATTAACCCTTTTGGGTGATTCGTGTTCATTAACCATAATTGTATGTTCGGGATTATAAATGTTGAAAATTTGTGCCATATTCTGAACTACGATTTGAGACCCAACATATTGGTGACTCTATTGGGGATGCTTAATGAATTCATTGGAAAGGATTCAAAGGGTTTTGAAACCTTTTTCAAATAAGAAAAGGATTGGTGACTTTTCTAGATTAGTGAAACCATAATATTTTTAACAGTTTTCTCTTACTAGAGAGGTGGCGACTCTAAAAAGTTTATATAGTTGTGAGTCCTTCCTATTTTAAAATCTTGAAGATGTACTCGTATGGGTACCTATGTGAGGATAAAAACACAGCCATGTCATGTGATCAATCAACATTATACTAGATGAAAGATATTTCATGACTAAAAGGTACAAGGCATTTGAATCCAATGGAATCTTGGGTTTCCCAAATTCTATCCCAGATAATGTCAGGAAAAATCTTCCAAAATTCAATGGCCTGGAACAGGAATCAAAAGATGAACATATACTAAAATTTGAGTACTTGATGGAGGATCATGATATAAACCATGAATATTTTGTAATGAAATTGTGTTTTCACTCCTTGAGATGTTATGCAAGAGAATAATTGTCTTATTTGACTCCGTATTCTATGGATTCATGGGAATGTTTGAGATTTGTTTTCATAGAACACTTTGGGGAAAAGGTAAGTGATTCCATCTTTCTTAAGGAATTCATAAATGTTCATATTCAGATGAATGAAAATGCTCCTCTATTCAATCTTAGGGTATCTAAAATGATTAAGAGGCTTAATGATAGTATGAAACCTAATGATGCATGGGCATTGTTTGTGTATCTTGGTGCTTTTGATAAGGAAATGAGTTTTAAGATAAGAATGGAACACCCTGTGAGTCTGTATGATGCGTTTAAAATTGCAAGTAATATTGCAAAGGTTGAAAAATATAGAAAGGTGAGAATATTCAAATATGAACCAAGGGTCTCATACTTATATTATGATGCTTTAAATAGTAGCCATAAATATGAAGGACATAGAGGCATATATGGGTTCCAAAATATAGAGGGCAGTGGAATGAGATACCCTGACTATTATTCTAAATACCAAAATGGTGTAGGAGCACCCTAAATGAAAAAATTGTTCCCATGGAGCTTAGGGGTTCTCTCAAGGTCCTAAGAGGCCTTTAGACATGATAAGACATTGGTTTAATCACTAGATCACCTTGTAAGGCCATAGTTCCAAGATTGGCACATTATGAGCCCTTGGTTAACTATGAGTCATTAATGATCTAAAACCATAGGAATAGTTTATTTTTGATTTTTTAATGTTTGGATCCACTAGGGATCACAAAAATAACATCATGACCAAGTTTGGTCACTAGATTTATAAAATTGCAAAAAAATGTAAAAGTTGCTCAAAAGTTGTCAAGCAACTTATCAGTAAACTTTACAACTTTTTGAAAAAAAAATCCCAAACGGTCAAGTCGGCTCAAAATTGTCATGTAACCATTGGGAGTGCCTACGATATCCATTTCAGGGCGGTGGTAGGCTGATCATGTAACTTGGCATTTGAAAATTAATAAAAATAACAATTTTTCTTGCATTCCTGAGGAACAGTCATTGTGTACGGTCAGATACAGACAGGACATGAAATTCTGACACCAAGGGTTAGTGTTGTAAATATTCCTTCATTTTATTTTGGTCTCATGTGTTGTAAATCTACCTGGATTGTAGGCCCTAATTCAGGGTTTCTAAGAAAATTAAGTATATTTCCACTTTCCACCATGGGAATTCAATGACCCTTGGTGGAAATCTTGTTTGTATGATTCTCTTTAAGATTCTACAAGATAGGTTGTTTAAATTTCAGGGAGATGGAGTTGAAGTGATGCCCTAGGTGTATATCCTTATGTATGCACCCATCCAGAATTAGGGTAATAGTCATAACTCTCACTTGGGATTTGATCAGAGGCTCTAAATTGGAGGAAGAGACCCTTGTACACATGCTCACATGATCCAATCATTTATTTGATAGTTTGATGCATCCTAAAGGTACCTCTAGTGTAAATGGAGGCCTAATTAGCCCTAATTACAGAAGCATTTTTGTGTATTTTCCTATCTCTTTCTCATTTCCATGTTTTAGGGCTTAATTAAAAGGTATTAGGCCATAAAGGGTCCCTCAATCCCTAATCTATTATGGGGGTTATGTGTAAGAATCTAAATTAAGGTAAATTTTCCTTCTGAAAAAGGTTATAAGCATAGTCTTAGGTTTGTGAAGAAACCATGTCATATGGATTATATTTGAGTGAAAGAACCATTGGAACTAAATTTTAGGGACCTAAATAGACCCCACAAATGAGCATAGGTCACCCCTGGTCCCTTAAGTCATTTTGGGGGTATTGTTAGGAATTTGAGTCAAGTGCTCCTGAAGCCACTCTTGGTAGTGGTGTAGTAGGATTGGTAAACCCTAGTGATTAGGTTTCCCCTTTGGGTGTTGAGGTTTTGATAGCCTAACCAAGTCCTTTTCTCACACTTGTGATAAGTGTGAAACATTTTGATTCTGAATCAAGTGATTTTGGGGTACATTACCCTATTTGGGTCACTTTGAGGCTTCCAGTTGCCCACTTTGCATCAAGTGGCATCTGAGCTATGTTTTCTCCTAATGATGAAGATATCCCTTCAAGGGTTACAAATATTGAGCTAGAAAAGATGGTGAGAGAATAGAGGGAAGAAAATGCAGCCTTGACAAGAAGACTTCAAGAGTTGGAAAATAAGGTAGAGAGGGGTAAAAGAGATACTTCTATTGGTGAAGAGGGAAGTGAGTTAGAGGATGACAACCCTAATTAGGATGTGAACATTCCTAAAGACCGAAGAACCTTCATAGGTGCCTTAAAATCTATGGGGAGAAGAACCATGGATGATAAGTTGGATCTGCCAACTTTTAATGGAAAGATGAATGCAGATTTGGCCTTGAATTGGACAGAGGCCCTAATAAGATTCTTTGAGTGTGAGGAAATCCCTGAGAAGTAGAGAGTGAAGATGGAAAGATCCAATTTGAAGGGAGAAACCCTAATTTGGTGGAACTTCATCCAAACAGAGAGGGTGAAGAATGGGAAGAGTATGATCTCTTCATGGAACAAAATGATTGCATTGGTCAAAGAGACCTATGTGGCTTAAGACTATGGGTTTCAAATCCATAGGAGGAAGAAAAGTATAAAAAAAAAGGATATGGATGTAGGCCTATACACCGAGGAGTTCCTAAAATTGTGTATGAAGAAAAATGTGGCAGAAGAAGAAGAGAAATTGGGATATATGAATGGTCTCAAAGTATCCATTCAAGAGGAACTTAGCCTACACTACCCTACCACAGTGAACAAGTGCTATCAAATGGAACTCAAGGTAGAGGAAAAATGGAAGATAAAACAATATTTTGGAAAACGGAAGAGCAATGATAGTGGGAAAAGGTTCAGAGGGAGAGGAACCTCTTGGAATAGAGGGCAATATAGTGGTAATAGCAGCAGGACCCCTGACCAAGGAGATAAAGAAAATAGTGATACAAATTTCAGAGGTAACTATAGAGGGAGAAGACCCTTCAATAGGGGAAGGACAAACACTGGAAGAGAAAATGGACCATTGAGGTGTTACTACTGCAATCAATTGGGACACCATGTAGGAAGATGCCCTGAAAAGAGAAATAACAATAACCAAGGTGAACGAAGAGCTCAACTCATTCAAGAGGACAAGAAAGAAGACAATGCTATTGCAAGCAACTTAGAACTAGAGGAAGGAGCATTTTTTATGATGAGGCAAGTGTTCCTTCAATTTCCACAAAGCCAAGAACCTCCTCAAAGAAATAATCTCTTCCATACAAAGATCAAATGCAATGGGAAGGTATGTAGTTTACTAATAGATTTTGGCTCAACTGAAAATCTAGTATCTTGTGAAATGGTACAGAAGTTAACCTCCCTAAGAAACCTCATCCTTTTCCTTACAATGTCTCTTGGCTAACAAAGGGTCAACAAACGTTAGTGACTGAACAAGAATGGATAGATTTTTCAATAGCAGACCTTAAAGATAAAGTTCTTTGTGATGTTGTGGAGATGGATGCCTCCCACATTCTTCTAGGCAGGCCTTGGCAGTATGATGTAGATGCCACAAATCATTGTAGGAAAAACACCTACTCCATCACTAAAGATGGAAATACTTTCACTATGAAGGCCCTGCCTGATACCAAAATAGAGAAGGAACCTACTATCATAACCATGGGAGAAAAAAAGAAATGCTAAAAGTATTGAGAGAGCCTAAAACTGAATCTTATGTTCTAATATCCAAGCCTAAGGATAATGTAAGATCTGATAATGATGATTCTATACCAGATGAAGTTCAAAAGTTACTCACAAAATATAGTGTTGTCACTGCTAGTGTCCTACCCACAACCCTCCCTCCCTTGAGAGATATTAGTCACCAAATTGACTTAATACCTGGCTCCTCTTTGCCTAAAAAATCCCCATACATGATGACACCAGTGCAACTTGCAAAGATTGCAAGACAAGTAAATGAATTGTTAGAGAATGGACTCATCCAAAAGAGTCTCAGTCCATGTGTTGTCCCATCAGTTTTATCCCCTAAAAAGGATGGAAAATGGAGATTGTGCACTGACATTAGAGCCCTAAACAAAATAACAATAAGATATAGGTTCCACATTACAAGAATGGAAGATCTTCTGGACCAATTAGGCATTGCTTGTTACTTTACTAAGATTGATTTAAAATCAGGCTATCACCAAATCAGGATTAAACCAGGAGATGAATGGAAGAGCATGTTTAAGAGAACTGAAGGTTTGTTTGAGTGGCTTGTTATGCCATTTGGCTTTAGTAATTCTCCTAGTACACTCATGAGACTCATGAATGAGGTCTTTATTGATTTTATTGGCAAGTTTGTGGTCATCTATTTGGATGAAATTCTGATTTGCCTTCATAGCAAAGAAGAAAACCTTGATCATGTTGAGCAGGTTCTAAGGAGACTCCATCAACACAAGTTAGTGATTAACTTGGAAAAATGTATGTTTATGAAGAAGGAACTCATCTTCCTAGGATTTTTCATCTCCCAAGGCACTCTAAAAATGGATCCAAAGAAGGTTGCAGCAATAGTCAACTGGCCTCCACCAAAGAACCAAGGTGATGTTAGAAGCTTTCATGGTTTAGAAACTTTTTATAGAAAGTTTATAAAGAATTTTAGCCATGTGTGTGCTCCTATGTTGGACATAATAAAAGGTGAAAAGAAGACTAGATTTGAGTGGACTAAAGAACCAGCAAATGAATTTCAATATCTTAAGAATAGGGTGGCATAATACCCAATCCTAGTACTCCGTGACTTCAACAAGGTATTCACAGTTGAAACAGATGCAAGCAACTTGGCTATAGGTGTAGTCTTGAGCCAAGAAGGTAAGGCTATAGAATTTTTCTCAGAAAAATTGAATGATGCCAAATGGAGGTACTCTACTTATGATTTTGAGCTTTATGCAATGGTGCAAGCCTTGAAAAAGTGGAGACACTATTTAGTCCCTAAAGAATTCATTGTTTATACTGATAACCATGCTTTAAGTTTTCTAAACAGTCAGGAGAAGCTTGGGGTCAAACACGTCAAATGGATGGAGCAGTTGCAGGCATATACCTTCAATATTAAATAGAAAAAAGGAGTGGCAAACAAATTTGATGATTCCCTAAGCAGGAGGATTGGATTAGTTGAGGAAGTTTAACTTTAGAGTGTAGGGATTGAGTCCCTAAAGCACCTATATGCTGACGATCTAGAATTTGGAGAAGTTTTTGAGGTATGCACTAAAATGGTGGGAAATACCATACTGAATTTTCTGATTTTCTGATTCAGAATGGACTCTTGTTTAAAGGAGCCCAATTGTGCATTCCTAAATGTTCCATGAGAAAAATATCACTAAAGAAAACATTGTGGTAGATTAGGAGGACATTTTGGAATAGATAAGATCATTGAATTAGTGAAAATAAGTTATTTTTGGCCAAAGATGGGGAATGAAGTCAAGAAATTTGTTTAATCTTGTACTATTTTCCAGCAAGCAAAGGGTGTATCCACTAACCAAGGATTGTATCAACCACTACCAATTCCCTCTAGGACATGGGAATCAATTTCAATGTATTTTGTTATGGGTTTTCCAAGGACAAAGTAGGGTTATGATAGTGTTTTTGTAATAGTGGACAGATTTAGTAAAATGGTGCACTTTGTTCCTTGCGAGAGCACAAATGATGCCTCCCATATAGCACACCTATTCTTTAAGGAAGTGGTTAGGATACATGGCCTACCAAAAACAATAGTGTCTGATAGAGATGTGAAGTTTTAGGGTCATTTTTGGAGGACACTCTTCAAGAATTTGGGCACAAATCTAACTTATAGTTCATCATACCACCCTCAAATAGATGGGAAAATGGAGGTGGTAAATAGATCACTTGGTAATCTATTGAGATGCCTAACCAAATATTATACACAAATTTGGGACATTATCCTACCTCAGGCATAATTTGCATTCAATGACTCCATGAACAGGTCCACTAGAAAGACACCATTTCAAATAGTGTATGGACTTCATCCTAAAGGTCCATTGGATTTAGTAGAGTTACCATATAATTTTACAGTGAGTGCACAAGGAGAGGAGTTAGCCAAACTTATCTCTAAAGTGAAAACAGAAGTAAAAGAGTCACTACAACAGTCAACTATGAAATACAAAGCACAAGCAGAAAAGAAGAGAAGACAATTTCACTTCAATGTTGGAGATAAGGTATGGGCATACCTAAGGAAGGAGAGACTCCCTAAAGGAATATATTCAAAGTTACACATGAAGAAAATTGGTCCTTGTACAATCCTCACCAAGATGGGTGAAAATGCATATGAGATTTCCTTGCCCCCTACTTTACTGAGTTCTCCTATTTTTAATATTGCAGACCTAACTCCTTACAAGTGTGTTGCAGACATTGTACATGTGCAGGAATCCCAAGTTGAAGATGATGGAGGCTATGTGACAGATCTCCCACCAAGAAAGAAAATTGAACTAGACACCATTTTGGAAACCAAAGTATTGAAGCAGACAAGAAAGAATAAGTACATCTAGTACTTAGTGAAATGGAAAGGACTCCCTCCAATAGATGCTACCTGGATGATAGAGGACCAGATCCAACAACATGGAACCATTATTGACCAGCTATCCTCAAGTGGGAACTTGAGTTCAAATATCATGGGGAGTATGGTGTAGGAGCACCCTAAATGAACCAAGTGTTCCTATGGAAGCTAGGGGTTCTCTCAAGGTCCTAAGAGGCCTTTATACATGATAAGACTTTGGGTTAATCACTGGATCACCTTGTAAGGCCATAGTTCCAAGATTGGCACATTATGAGCCCTTGGTTAAGTATGAGTCATTAATGATCCAAAACCCTAGGAATAGTTTATTTTTGAGTTTTTTTATTTTTGGATCCACTAGGGATCACAAAAATAGCATCATGACCAAGTTTGGTCACTGGATTTGCAAAATTGCAAAAAAATGTAAAAGTTGTCAAGCAATTTTTGAGGAAATTTAACAACTTTTTGAAAAATAACTCCCAAATGGTCAAGTCAGCTCAAACTTGTCATGTAACCATTGTGAGTTCCTACAATAGCCCTTTTAAGTGGGTGGTAGGCTGATCATGTAACTTAGCATTTGAAAATTAATAAAAATAACCATTTTTCTTGCATTCCCTAAGAACAGTCATTGTGTACAGTCAGATATGAATAGAAGGATATGAAAGTATGACACCAAGGGTTATTTGTGTTAATCTTCTATCATTTCATTTTTTTCTCGTGTGTTGATTGATCTTAGTTTGAAAGCTATTGAATTTACAAACCCACTGCCTGGATTGTAGGCCCTAATTC
Source organism: Thuja plicata (assembly GCA_018584345.1). Classification (NCBI taxonomy): domain Eukaryota; kingdom Viridiplantae; phylum Streptophyta; class Pinopsida; order Cupressales; family Cupressaceae; genus Thuja; species Thuja plicata. The sequence continues at coordinate 225,077 of MU224483.1, read as the reverse complement.
AGGGTTTCTAAGAAAATTAATTGTATTTCGACTTTCCACCATGGGAATTCAATGACCCTTGGTGGAAAGATTTTTTGTATGATGCTCTTTAAGATTATTAAAGATAGGTTATTTAAAGTGTAGGGAGATGGAGTTGAAGTGATGCCCTAGGTGTATATCCTTATGTATGCACCCATCCAGAATTAGGACAGCAGTCATAACTCTCACTTGGGATTTTATCAGAGCCTCTAAATTAGAGGAAGAGATCCTTGTATACATCCTCACATGATCCAATCATTGGTTTGATATTTGGATGCATACTAAAGGTACCTCTAGTGTAAATGGAGGCCTAATTAGCCCTAATTGCAGAAGCAATTTTGTGTATTTTCCTATCTCTTTCTCATTTCCATGTTCCAAGGCTTAATTCAAAGGTCTTAGGCCATAAAGGGTCCCTGAATCCATAATATGTTATGGGGGTTATGTGTAAGAATCTAAATGAAGGTAAATTTTCCTTCTGAAAAAGGCTACAAGCATAGTCTTAGGTTTGTGAAGCAACCATGTCATATGGATTGTATTTGAGTGAAACAACCATTGGAAATAAATGTTAGGGACCTAAATAGACCCCACCTGTGAGCATAGGTCACCCCTAGTCCTTCAAGTAATTTTGGGGGTATTGTTAGGAATTTGAGTCAAGTGCTCCTGAAGCCATTCTTGGTAGTTGTAAAACCTAGTGATTAGGTTTCCCCTTTGGGTGTTGAGGTTGTGATAGCCTAACCAAGTCATTTTCCCACACTTGTGATAAGTGTGAAGCATTTTGATTTTGAATCAAGTGATTTTGGGGTACATTCCCCTATTTGGGTCACTTTGAGGCTTCCAGTTGCCCACTTTGCATCACAAAATGATAGTTATGACATTGATCATAGTACACCTTTATATGATTGGAATGTGAACATGATGACTAAACCAATGGAGATCTCTTTCTGCACTGAAGAGACAGATGATAATCAAGAAGAAGTTGAAGATAATCACTTTCATATGATGAATAACCCCTTATTCGATCAAGAAACTAAAGATGAGGAAAAGGAGGTTTGTTTGGGAATACAGTGACGTGATATTCAAGTTTGTTCAAATCCATTATATGAAGAAGAAAGTTGTAACATTGCAGAAATGGAGGTAAATAAAAATATTGATGAAATATTTTTCATATTTGAGAAAGAAACTTCATCCTACAATCATAATAACATAAACACTCTTAACAGGAAGAATGAAAGCATTCCTCAAAACCAAAGCAAAGGAGAACAAGTAATCTATGAAGGAGATATTTATATTTGGATGAAGATGTGTGATAGTGTGATTCTAGGGATAATTTAAAACCTAAATTTTTGGGATAAACAAAGTAGTAATAACACCCAAGCATTTCAGAAGTCTATCATTTCTATACCCAATTTTTTTTAAGGGGAAATACTTCCTTTGTGTCTGCATAAAGATGAGTATCTTTTGGAATATTCTAAAAGAGATGTACACTATCGTATTTTGGAGATACTGTCAAAATAAGTTTTTTGACAGAGGAAAGAAATGAATTTGTGTTTTGGTTGCCAGAAGTCACCATGTTCTATAGGGGTTAATTTTTTTTTATTTCCATATGAATAAAATGTGCTCTAATTCTTCCATGAGATAGTTGTATTCTTTCCATATCCATAGGGGATATGCATCCACCAGATAGAGCCACTTATGGAACCAATTTTTGAATAATCAACCTTGTCCTAATATTTTCTCGAAATATGTTTATTTACAATTATACAAGTCTGGGAGTCAATTGTCACTATTTTACAGAGAAGTAGAATTGATGTTTGTGAAATAGAAACACTGCTATTTTGCATACCGTGAAAATGGAGGTTTGTGGAATAGAGGTACAATCGCTATTTCACTAACTTGAGGATTAAGCCTTAGCGATATTGTGTCATAATTGGAGTATCTTGTCATTGAAGAGGTGGTGAACAACTATCCATAAGTAATCAAAGTGATGATGTCAGGTGGATTTTTCTAGGCACGCCATTTTGAAATCAAGGGGTGTAAAAGGGACTAATTAATAAGATTATCCGTGCGTAATCTATAGTAAGATTTTGATAAGACAGCAAGGAGGGAAAAAGTTGTTAAAGACAAGTTGTGATTCATTAGAAATTATTTTCTTTCTTTTCCAAGACAAGCCACCCTATGTGAAACATTCTTTAAAGATTTAATGTGTCTGCCAAGTTGTTGATTGATCTCTTTATAAGATGCATTTGATAGTAACTCCGTACAACACGGAGATTTATCTAAATTTGGATAGCAGAATGGATTTGTCAATAGTTGAAGGAATGTCAAAAAAAAATCCATGTCTGATTCTCCAACCATATTTGGATTTTGATGAAGAAAATCAGCCATATATATAAATATTGATCTCATGTTAGCTTCTTGGGACCTTTCCACTAGTTATATGTGGTACTAGAGTGACATGTTCAAGCTAGAGGTAGAGCAAGATAAGGCAGATCTATGTGCCATTCTTGAGGAGCACAGTTTCATCCATGAACAATTCCAAGAGGAGATAAAAATGTTGCTCAATGGACTTTGTATAGATTAAGCACGGCCTTTTTGTATAGCTATTATGAAATGGTATTTTGTAATGTGCAACGATTAGGACTCATAGGGTTGTGAATTTTTGTTGTCTTTTGATATAACCATTGAAAATGACATGTAATGTGGTTGGAAGCTTTCTGCTTCCTCTTCGAGGAATGCACAACCGTTTTGGAAGAACTCAATTACATCTATCTTTTGAGATAAATAAAAATATCCTACTTGTCTATCTGAAATTATGGTATGAAAGTTATTTTCTTATCAAATCGGTCCTCTATAATTATTGATTTTGAAAATCAATTGCCATCTTTAAAACTTGTGTAGAAGGGTTATTTGTCCTTCATGTTAATTTGATCATCAAAAGGAATTTACAAATATTTTTTCCTTTTTCTTTTTGTCTAATTGGCTTTCTGAAAAATAAAATTAAAATTAATTGGACTGGTTCATGTGTTGTGTATTTAATTATTCTACATTGACATGATTGGGTGGTTGATGGTATATATATAGGATACAAAACTATCTTACAGAGTTGTATATGAAGATTTGATAAGAAGTGACTCTATTTCCTATTTTGGATAAGGGATTGGTCTTTTATTATTTTTAAAAGAATGGATTTTTATTTCATTATCAAATTCATTTTATTTTCAAGCAAATAGAAGATTAATTAAAGAGCAACAGTAAGAGATAATCAGAGTTAAGAGGTATAAGACGTTAGAAGTAAGAAGCATAGAAGGGGAAGCACACATTATTTTCAACTCTCATGCTAGGTTGGAATAATCCTTAAAGAAAGTTAGTTAAATTTCCCAGGAATACATTGAAGTGATTCAAGTTGATCATTGGATGCACCCACCATGGTTTGGCAAAGCCAAAAGACTAGAGGAAATAACCCTTTTTGGGTGATTCCTGTTCATTGGCCATAATTTTATGTTTGGGATTATAAATGTTGAAAATGTGTGTCATATTCCAAACTACAATTTTAAGGCACAACACTTGCATCACCCAAAAATATTGTCTAGTTTTTAATAAGGGATATCTTTGGACAAGGTTACTATTTTTGGAAAGTTTACTACTTTTAGTAAGTTATTCATGTGAGCACAAATTGTTCCAATTTCTTCCCCGAAGGTTAATTTTGGATATATAAGCATGTTGGTAAAGTTTCATGGCAAGATCAAGTATGGTTTTGAAGATATTGCATTTTTGGTTTTGGTGGGGTGGTACAAAAACTTTTAGCTCAATTTTGAAGGCCTTAGAGGCTCCGAAAAGGGGTCATGAGCCTAGGGAGTAGAGCAATTTGTGACATTTTTGAAATGGGGCCATAATAGCCAATCGACTCAATGGTTCACTAGTTATCATTTTTATAAGTTGGGCCTTTAGGACTCAAGTTTCAATACAAAAGGAATAGAGAGAGGAAATCACTTAAGGTGGGGAATTGAAGCACTGGGTGCTAAAATGGGAAATTTCAATTACTAGAATATTCTAAGGTGGTTAGCTATGCTACTTATATAGGGCTGAAGGGGGATTTTAGGGTTTAGTTCTAGAAGTGTAGGTTGTGGCTCTGTCTTGCAGAATATTGTAATGAAAATACCCATGTGGCTATGGCATGTTATTTTTTCTGAATGTTGCAATGTCATTTCATTGAAAATAATAGAAATAAATTGTTTATGTTCTTGCCATTTTTTTTCTTACAATTTTCAGCTTATTTCCCTTTTTTTTGTGATTTTGGATGAATAAGGGGAGTACCCTTCATCATTTGGTCAAATTTGATGCTAAATTATGTTAAAATTTTCAAAAAACCTTATTAGCTTTTGTGTATTGAATACCAAATAAGACATCATTTTCCATTGCAGAGGAATGAGTTTCATAATTCTTAAGATTGCAGTGTAATGTAATAGATAAACTTTTCCCCTCCATCATTGTCATATTAAACTAAAAAAGGGCCAAAGCATTAAGACATGATGAGACATAAGAAGAAAGGCTATATCCTAAATAGTCAACATTGGAATAGGGGGATTGGCCAAATAACTCTTAATAGCATCATAAACCTCCTAAAAATCATCATTCCACTATAAATGAACTTCTTTCTTCAATAATTGTGTGAATGGAAGGGTACAATCAACCAATTGATATTTGAATCTACAAATGGCATGAATCTTCCCTCATAGAATAAAATGTTGTGATATGTTCCTAGGTGGAGGCATGTTAGATATCAAATAAATCTTACTCATATTGACTTTCATCTTTTGATAAGAGACAATAAACCCTAATATCTTGTTGGCATCCATGCCAAAGACACACTAAGAGGGTTTAGTCTCATCTTATCAATTTTTTCTTTCAAAGATGAGGCAACTATTCTTCACATAATTTTGGTGGGTTATATACTTAACCAAGATATCAACGTAATCCTCTAGTATCTTACGAATAAAGTTATGAAAGATTAGTCATTACACATTAATAGGTTTCTCCTACATTCTTCAAATGAAATGACATGATGACATAACAAAAAGTACCCCAAGGAGCTGTGAAGGTTATCTTATATTGGTATTCTAGATCAATAAGGATTTGATTATAACTTTCAAAACCATTCATGAAGAAAAGTAATGGATGGCCGACAGTAAAATTCAACAATCATATCAATACTAGGTAAATCATCCTTAAGAGAAGCCTTATTGAGATCACAAAATTTAATGTATACTCTAATATGGTCATCATGTTTGTTGACAACAACTAGATCCAGGATGAATAGTTGATAAGATGGATGAATCCTTCTTTAAAAAGCTTCTCTATCTCGTTCTTAACTAAAAATAATACCTTAGTATTCATATTATATTTTGTTGGATAGGCCTTGCATTGTGACATGCAAAAATTTCAAGAACTACCACCAATTCATCAATACTAGGCATATCCTCATATGTACAAGCAGAGATATGTGAGTGATGATGTAAGATATCATAATATAACTTAGACTATTCTAGATAAAAAAACATTTTATAATATTAATGACCTTTTAAGAAGACTTTGGATCCATAAAACATCAATAATATCTCATTTTAGGAGAGCGTTATGGGCTTCAGGATGTAGTATAGATAAGCCCTCTTCATCATGAGATAAAGTAGCTTCCCTATCAACATTCATAGTAATTTCTTTGAAATAGCCTTGAATATTCAAGCAATATGAGAATCAATCCTTATAATGAAAAAAGGAAGATCAGAGTAAGAACTCATAAATTCCTCCAAAGCTTCCTTTAAGGAGAAAACATCCAGTGGAATTTTATTATTTCTTGCATCACTTCAATATATTAAGGATGAATGACATTAAGAGGTTAATGTTTGATGCATACCATGTTAAAATTCAACCATGATCTTGCCTTGGAAAAAGTAGGATGATATCCAAGTCTTCCTTTTAGTGAAAAAGTTCAAGCTCCAAAGGGACTTCAATACCTTTATCATTACATCCACAAAATTTTCCTTCATAACCATACTTGGAAAGAAGATCAAATCCTAGCCCATTGCATGATTATAAATCAAAAGAGTTAGGAGGACTAGTATAAAAAAATGATCAATTCATCGTAGGTTTCAAGTGGCTTTATAGATGATGTATAATCATAATTATTAGTTGAGGTGAAAGAGATATTAGGAATATTCACGTGGGTATGATATACCTTGTACTCATTTTTGAAATAATCAATGAAGTTTAATGATCCCCAATTTTCACCCAAACATGTGTTTGATTAAGTGGGAGATTAAGAAGAAAGAGAAGGGGTAGTATTACAACTCTCTTCTTTAGGAGGATCTTTCTTTTCTAATGTATCTTCTTTAAGAACATATTTGTCATGATATTCCTTCTCAAAAGGAATCATGGGAGTATATGTCTAAAAATTAGAAGACACTGATGGGATATAATTATGAAAGGAAGGTGTAACTAGAGTATGATCGACTGTTGCAATTTGGAATAGGTTCATCATATTAACGTCATATTTGATCATAACTACCTGATTATTCATGATGAACTTAAAAAAACCCATGAAGGAAGAGTAGAACTTACCACTCCTAAACAGTGAATCCAAGGTCTACTCATAAGATAGGGACCTTGGCATAAAGTACACCAAGGTCAAGACAATGACCAGTCCAACTTTTAAAAGAAAAATAAGTGTCTAAAGTAGTCTTTCCAATAATGTCAAACCAAAAATAAATAAATATGTAGCTAGGGAGTTTGATTCTCCTTTAATTTTGGGCTATAGATCAAGACTACAAGCATTGAGCATTGAACTAGTGTCAATGATATTTAACCTAGTACTAACATTATCAACATTAAAAATTATCATCAATGGATCTACATGTTTCCTTACTTTCAAAGGTGGGATTTTATTTGGATAAAAAGTAATATTCTGCGAGTCCACACAAATATGATCCATAAACACATTAAAATATGAAGGCTTAGTAAAAAATGAAATAGGATCTTTTGAGGACCTTCTTTAATTGATAGACTAAGCTATTCTGAAGCAAATCCTAGACTGAGATCTTAGCAGGAATAACTTAAAGTTGCTCGATAAGCTAAGAATCACTTGGTTGTTTTGTTAAGGTCTAGGCGCTTGAAGGATCTAGTTGGAAAGGTGGTAAAGTAGTGGGTTACTCAACCATATTATTAACTCTTATAGTATTATAAGTGTGAACAACTACATGGTAGGAAGAGTTATTAGATAGAGTGGATTTTTGTAAAGAGTTTTAGATAATTATTCTCAAACAAAACACCCTAGATAGATTAAAATTTATTCAAAGAAGGAAAAAAACTTTATTCAAAGAGTGAAAAGCTAGAGTCGGGTAAATGATTGTTCTCTTAGGCTTTCAAGATAAGTGGAAATAAAAATTACACTCATGAACTTCTTGTCTTGCAACAAAGAAGAATGCACACATAAGGTTAATTAATGACCTTACAACTAGGAAGTGCCTCTAGGAAATCATCCAACATTTCAAAGTCGTCCAACATAATGCATTCACATTAAGTTTACAAAAATGTAAAGGATGGGATTAGATTCACTACCCTCAAGATGACGAGGTCTTAAGGAGAAACCAATCCTCAGCTATCTCACTAGACTACCACTCTGGTGACCCAAGAAGACAAATACTTAAACTAAAATTCTCACAACTAATACAAATGAAAAATGTAAAATAATTGCTAACTACTGTATGATAAAAAAATTTAGATTATAAAATCAAAAACTATAAAAAAAAAATAAGGGACAAGACACCTAAACCTAAAAACCTTTTCACTAAGACCTTCAAGTTCCAAATGAATTCAAATTAACTAGACAATGAACACTCCAAATGGCATATCATAATTTGAGACATTTTATCACTAGAAATGACAACAATGTCAATCACTTCTACCTTAACTGACCATAATTCATAATAGCTACATGTCAAAAAAAAAAGGCAAAAACTAAGACAAAATCAAAATGAAATATATTTTTGTGTGATGTGCATTCCTCATTCACCTATATGCTCCTACATCAATTAAATAAAATAATTATGAAAGATTCATGGAATTGAATTAAATATGGATTGAAGGATCTAATTTGAAAAATATAATGTATATGTTAAAAATATATAAATATAATTATTCATATGTTAAAATAATATAAATTAAGACAAGAATATCAGGAATGATACCACAAGAGAACAAATAAACTAGAGAAGATGAAGCTAGAATGCACAAATTAGGGTGTTGTTGAGCGTGCCATATAGGTTTTGGTAAATAAAAAATAAGTAAAGATTAAGGGAAAAAATTATTATGAAAACTTGTCACAGAAATAAAAAGACTACTACAAGTTTTCACTGACGTAGATGAATTATGATGAGAAATAAAATTATGGATGATACAAAGCGTTTCACAATGGACAAGACAATTTTATAGTTTTGGGGAGGATGTTGGTAGGATATAGAGTGTTGTGATGCACAATAGATATCATTTGGATCATTTATCGATATAGTATCCATTATAACCACTTAAATAACCTTAAAATACCTATAATATACTAAAATAAGAAATAAAAGTGTAAAATATTATAGACGCAAAGTAAAATTCATGGGAATAAGGTAATCAAAAGCTTTTCCAAAAATATATAATGGAAATACATTATGAAAAGGCACTAAGGCTATATATAAAGATAAAAAGGTTGCAGGTGAGAGTTTGGAATTTTGTGAAATTGTGTGTGGGATACTATGAATTGGATATGCATGAGAATAAATTAAAAAAATATACAAGCTAGGAAAATATATTAGTATATAATGTTATGAGTGTGCATATATAAATATTTGTGATTTATTATAATTTATTTTATAATTATTACATATCTAAGAATCCCCTTTCTTATTGCATCACATAAAGAATGACCACACATAAAGAATATTAAACCTTAAGACTCCAGCCAAGAATTTTTTGTCCACATATGTTTTAATCATTTACATCTAACTTAGGTAACAACTTTACAAATGTATTTTAAACTGGTCACACAACTCTTACCTGATAGATATACATTTTGGACTACATGAATATCCTAGTTTATTATGACACATACAATTAAATTTAACTAAATACACAATTTATATCTTACCACATAATCACTCAAGAAAAGCTTTAAGGAAAAAATGTAATGTAAAATAACATATTGCTATCAATAGCCAAAACATATTTCAATATGCATCACCTTGTCATAAACTCATAGCTAATTAATGAGATAACATGACACTCTAAAGAAATATATTTTATGAAAAACACATTTATAAGTTTATTGGGCTTATTGGGTCCAATAATACAATACAATTAAAAAATTTCATAAGTAATTTCATCAAGCATTTTAAGAAAAATAAAACAACAATAAACTATGACCAACCTAGAGAACTTCATAGAATAAATTAGGTCTAATTTTCTTTTGATTAAGTAACTAAGGTAATTGAATTTCAATTTGAAATTCAAGAATGGAGATGTATTAAAAATAAAATAAAATAAAGGTTTTCCCTACGATCAAAGAAAATAAAGTACATATTTACTAAAAAATGATCAAATCATAATCACTTCTACACCAAAGCAGTAATACAGACGACTCCCAAATAGTTATTGCATTCAAAATCTAAAACATACTCTAAACTAAAGAAATGTCACAAAACCTTCTTCATTGAAACAATATCTTCAATTCACTTGAATAAAAATTCAATTTCAGATCATATATACAAAATTCTAAAATTTTAGATTTTTACATACTGATATTTCCATAGTTAAATTTATAATTCAGCAGATGCTACACACTAATGTTCATATTATGGTAGTTTTTACTGAAATAGAGGTTAATATACTTCCTTACTATTTGTATGTATACATCCCAACAAAATATAATTTAAATATTAAATATATTTCAGGATTTTGCAATACCAAGTGATAGTTTAGAACATTGTTCTCATGAGTGAGAAAACATTTTTTTTTTTATTTGTATTATATAATTTTGTTTTTTATTATATTATATAATTTTGTTTTCATTTAATAGAAAACTCAACAAGAAAAAATCACATGTAAAAAATGTTCTTACTCCACAAACTTTTGAGAGAGATACTAGCAATGACTGAATAAGTGTGAGATTTGTAGCTATAACTGCATAAAAAACCCAAAAAGAAAAACAAAACAAAACATTGCAAATATAGAGAAATAACAGAGTAGCTAGGAAAGAAAATAGAGCATTGAAAAACTCATAATACTCACAGCATAAAGTAATAACATTACAATTTTTCTATACTCTAAGGTGTAACTAAATGAAGACGCCAATTACGGTGAAGATTAAATTAACAACCTTAATTCAGGCAAAACAAAATGGATCTTAACAGAGCATATGACAATGAAAGACAAACTGCAATTAAAAGAGTCTCTCAGCCATAAAATATGGATCCAGAAAGGAGATGACTGATGTTAATTGTTGACATACGTAGATTTGGAATTAAAATACTCTAATACCCCCCNNCTAATCCCCCCCCCCCCCCCTAATTCTAACTAAGGACAATAAAAACTAATGAAAGAAAGGAGGAAAGAGGGAAAACCTAGTGGGAACAAAACACCCCCTCAAAAATAATAAGAGATGCAATAGAAAATCTTTTGTGACAAGAAAATTGTGGACATATGTCAAATAATAATTGTCATAGTGTTGAATGAAGAGAATTCATTGAAATCAAGATGAAGATTAGGAACAATCTGCATGAGTGCCCCCAATGACACTACTCGAACAATGAGCAGATGGAAAAAAAGGCAAAAAATTTGTCAATCAAAGATACAAAAGATAATAATCTTCATAGGCACCTTTGAACAATGAATAAATATCAAAAAAAGGAAAAACATCTATCACTCAAGGATGTAAATGACACATGAATCTATACGAGTGACCCAAATGCTACTACTCAACCATGCAAGAATAAAATGCTATTTGATAATACATGTGCCAATTGTCAAAAAAAATTGATCAACTATGGAATCAAGGAATCTTAGCACGAAGAGGCTTGACAGATCCACTAAAACTGGGGTCACTAAAGAGGAATTAAAGGCAAGGCCCATGTAGTAAGAGCATAACATTGGCATTTTTGTGATGAAGAAGACTGGGGGGCTGAAATTTAATGTTGATGCATTTCCTTCTCCAAAGCCTCTAGTCTCATCCAACATCTGTTGACTGCATGCCCCACCTTACCATAAAAATTGCAAGGCTTGCCCAACTTCTTCTTATTTGTCTTCGATTGTTGATAGGATTGTGAATTTTTCGTCTCTCTTATATGCACAACAAGAGAATGATCTTTAGAACTTTATAAAGTATCCATCTTTATGATCTTATCTTTCTCATGTATCAAAGACTCAATGAAAGCATCAAGAGTGGGCATCTTCCAACTTTATCCTATTGTAAGCCTGATTTTGTGAAAAGAAGAGACAAACACACCATATTGTGGACCCAATTTTGACAAAATAGCAAGGACTAATTTTCTTTCATGTGTGGATTTTTCAATTCCACATTCTTTCAATTGAAGTAATAAAGCCTTGAACTTTGTGAAGAAGTCTTGAATATTCTCAAAAATTCTTGGATCTAATAAGCTGGGCTCATTTTCAAGAATGTGACCTCGTATCTCATCTTGCTTCCCAAAAAGAACCTCCAACGTAGTCCAAACCTAGTTTGGATTTGTGCATGCATCAACATGAAACAACAATTATGGAGACATGGATAAGCATAAAAGGCCAAAATCCTCATCCAAGCAGTTGAAATATTTAGAATTTTCAACTGCAGAATTGGGTTCAACCTTTGTTGCCATGACTATTTTATACAAGCCGTTACTTATGAGCTATAGTAGAATCTTTGGATTTCATTTGAAATAGTTGTATGGAGTAAGAAAAAGAAGAGGTTGGAAATTACATTCTTGAGCTCTAATTTTCTATACTTGCATTAGAAAAAATTGAGCTTATCTTTTCTGGAACCTGGCTCTGATACCATGTGAGATTTGTATCTACAACTACATAGATAACCCAAAAAGAAAAAGAAAACAAAACATTGTAGATACAGAGAAATAATAGAGCAGCTAGGAAAGAAAATAGAGCATTGAAAAAATCATAATCTTTGTTGTATAAAATAATAATATTATAATTTTTTTATACTCTAAGGAGTAACCAAATGAAGAAACCAATTACAATGAAGACTAAATTAACAACCTTAATTAAGGCTGAAGAAAATAGATCTTAATAGAGCATTTGAAGATAAAAGAAAAATTGCAATTAAAAGAGTCTCTTAGCCATAAAATATGGACCCAAAAAGGAGATGACTAATGTTTTTGATTAATGTAAAAGCAGGCTTTGAAGGGGCCCCAAAACCCTATACAAGAATACTTTAGAGGGAATTTGAAACCCCACAAAAGTTAAACACTGCTAAAGGAATGACAATATAAAACTAGCAGCCCCCAACCAGCACATGAACTGCAACCAACAAAATATAACAATAAACAACCCAGCTGCCCAGAAAACAATAAGAAAGGTCAAGGCCTTACATCATGAAGGATTAACAGGGGTTTGAAAGATCCCCAAAATTATATCCAAGGTTTTGACATGGAACCTAGAAACCTCAGAAACATGACCAGCCCCAAAACCTACCAATAACCTTAATCAAAAACCCCCAGCTACCAGCATGGGCCCTTGAAAATTTTTAGCATCCTTCTACCAACTCCTACCAGAGACCAACAAGAAAAAAACACCCAAAGAACCTAAAAGAAGGAAAAATCCATCATACGCCGCTTTAGGATCAAGTCTAATGCCCAAAAACATGGGCTCCTGCATAAAAATATTAGCACTTTGAATACCTATAGCGACAACCCTCTTGCAGAGAGGCCTAGAAGAAGAGACCACAGGCTCACCTCCACCAAAGAAATTCCCCCAGTATTAAAATAACACCACAAAACAACCCACTCAACCTCAGCAAGAGAGAGCCCATCACCCAGCCATATCCAACCAACCATCATGTAGCTATAGGAAAGAGGAGACCACTTGCGCCCACCATAGAACTCCATCTGGAAAACATAGACCACCTCCATAGGTTGTGTGGCTTTCACCTCAATAGAAATGAAGGGTGAAGGGAGAAGGAGCACAGAGATACTCCACCAGCAATAAGAAAAACACAAAACCCCACCTCAATAGGGGTATACTCCATGTCTATAGGATTATGGCTTGGAATAATATGACCAAATAAAAAAACTCCCAGCAGGAAGACATCTAGGCCAACCACCTTGTAAGAGAAATCATCCATGAATAAGGGTGTAAAAAGAACATAGGTCACAAACCTTGCAGAACAGAACTAGGCAAAGTCATCCCAGATGGAGTCCAAACTAGCTACATCAACCACTTTAGATAAATCCTTAAAGAAACCTTGACCCTCAGGCATCCCATATGGCTTTGCATAACTTCCATTAGGTCTAAACCTATTCTCCATGAATCTGCAACCCACTCCAAAAGAAGGGCCACGCAACATTAGAACACCATATGAGCTAGAAACAAAATAGAGAGAAGATATAAAACTTGAGCTCCCCACTTCCCAATTCCCATCACAAAGACCATCAAAATTGATAGTGTTTATCCCCCACTAAGAAGAAAAGGGTGTACAAGAAAAGAGACGACAAAAATGAGGTCCCCTGCAAGCATGGCATAGACCGCATGAAAGGCAAACAGGGATCCCCCCGTGCCCAGTCCCCCCATCTTCATCGCTATCATCTAATCCATCTGCTTCTTTCTTTGGTACCCTCATAGAGACCCTCGCTGAAACCTTAGCTCTAGCTCCAAAAGACTTCATTTTTCCCCTATTTTGTTAGGAGATGACTAATGTTAACTCTTGGCGTACATAGAGTTGGAATTAACATAATCTAACAATAAGAAGTTCAAATTTTAATGTGATAACCTAATCTCTCTTACACAAAAAATTCAATCAGGGATCAAAATAATTTCTCTCTAAAGCATGATAAATGGAAAATAAGATGTATTTATCTTTGATATACACTTGAGAGTAGACATCACTAGAACACACTAAATTTTTTACATATACTAACAAATACACTAAATCACAAGATTCGTATGCTTAACTTCTTAATGAGAAGTTGGGGGTGGAAACTAATTTAATTAAAATATTATCATTGTCATTGATTTTGCACATAAATGAGAATCAATTAACATATTTAATGCAATGCAATGTTTAAAAAAACATGAAAAGTGATGCCCTCCAATAAGACTTTCACTACAGAAATTGTTGTAAAAAATTTCCTCCTAATAAGCCTTTGTTACAAATTATGCTTGAGCCAACATAATGATTCCAACAACTACATCAAACAAAGTAAGTACACTTCCAAAAAATTTAATTACTAACATTTTCACAATTATTGAAGAATTTCGGGCATATGCAAGTGCATAGCTACTTCCGAAAAATAGATGAAAAAACTCTAAGGCCCCATTTGGTTATCGGAATTGGGGTGGAATTGGGTGTGGAACTTCCACTTTTTTTCCAAAGCCATTGTTTGGTTCACTAAACTGCAATTCAGGTTTTGGACATCAAAAGTCAATTTTGACACCAAAATGGGCGACACTATCTTCTCACCCAATAGGTGGAATTTGAAATCATCTTCTGGGTTTTTAGTTTTGGGTTATGGTTGTAGTCAAATTGAAGTCATGAAAACCATTCCAATCCTGCCCTCAACCACATAGGATCTCTATGCCTGATACTCTGTGACTCTAGGATGTGCCTGATACATATTTTTTCATTTTGTCTAAAACTTTTAGCGGCATCCTTCGCACTGTATGCAATCTTTACCAGCATCTGGTCTACCTGTTGAAAAAATGAGAGCCAAAGAACATCAAATCCTATGGAATATGTATATGCAAAATGTGAGGCCACGTGATCCAGTCAATTCTTTAATGAAATTGGTGAATAGCCTTCAGAAACTTTTAGGCAATGACATTTGAATGGTATACATCTAATTTTCACAACCATCATCTCATCCTCATTTGTTTAGCTTATTTGGAGTAGGTTCCAAGTGCATCCAACCATGTGTGTAGACATGAAAAGTATAGAAGCAGAGATAAGGATTGCATCATAACTACCTTTGCAAAATACGAGAGTTAACAGATATAGGAGACATTGAAACTAGGTATTATGTGATCTGGGTTTTGAAACAAAGTATGGCCTTCCATCAAAGTCAAATAGGATTGCAAAGTGTGGAAGCAGTAATAACTTATGTGAGCCTATATCTTACGCCAAATTCCCCAAATAATGTACACATACATTGGGCCTTCATACTTCAAAATCCAAAGCATTGAAGCCAATGTTATATAACCTCAAAAATTAGATATTCTTACAACACCAGCTGTGAATTTGATAGAGGAGTAATGATCTGGGCATACCTGAGAAATGTACAATCATTATTGTTCAAAATTGACAACCAAACATAGAAGATGGATTGTCTCAGTCATCTTCTAGGTCAACCAAACGGTCCAAACTATCTTCTAAAGACACAAAACTAGAATTTCAAAACCTTATTTTGAGATAATCAGGTTTGAGTCAAATTCTAATTCCTCAACCAAATGGGGCCTAAATGATGCCAGATGTAAATATAGTAAAACCTTATCTTAAAGATTGGATTTAAGGTTTTTGCAGATGAAACACTCTCTAGCTTTTTTTGTGCCACAATAACTTTGATGGTCACAACTTTGCAGAAGATTACACAGGTAGCTAATTGTATTCAATCCAGCAAAATCAAAGCCAACTTGAAACAAAATTAATGCCTATTAAAGTTGATTTGGGACTACGCAAACTTGATTTTATGGATCTATTTATAAAAAATTATAGCATGCTTAACTTGCAAGGATGGAAATGATTTGCACGTTGGTAATGGATGCACAATGCATATACCAAGAGCTTAACTTATGTCACTACTTATGTCTTGAGCCATCTATGGAATGTGAGATAACCACATAGAGATTCATAAGACTTTCCTATGATGTTTTAATGTTCTTTCTATACATAATATATATACAATAAGTTAGCCCCAAATTAGGTTGTGGTTAAATTATTGTGTACGATGCATTCATATTATAAGCTATATATATATATATATATATATA
>MU224483.1:179443-200801 GCA_018584345.1 Thuja plicata | reverse complement strand
TTTCATTAATATTCCCTCTAACCTAACCAATCTCAAATACCCAACCATGAGTTCAAACTCATTCCAACCCCTTCTCACATGCTAATTCTTCTTAATTAGCTAATTAACCCTAATTAGCTAATCCCCCCTCCACTCATTCTCTCTCCTCCTA
The DNA here is from genome assembly GCA_018584345.1 of Thuja plicata. Lineage (NCBI taxonomy): Eukaryota > Viridiplantae > Streptophyta > Pinopsida > Cupressales > Cupressaceae > Thuja > Thuja plicata. The sequence continues at coordinate 200,650 of MU224483.1, read as the reverse complement.
TCTCCATTTCCTTAATCACATGCCTTAACCCTTAATCCTAATTCTAAGCTACCCCTAAGCTTGTCACATTCTTAATTTTGTGATTACAAATTCAACCCTCCCCCAAAAGTCAACATTCTCAAGCTTGACCTTAAACCCTTACCCATGCTTCTTAAACCCTCACCCATGCCTCATAAATGCTTTCATAAATGAAGCATTAATGCCTCTTACACATTCTCTTCTACACTCCTCATTAATGAGTCTTACACCCTCATTAATGGCTTCCCTTCTAGAGCTTTCTCCCCTTCCTCCCTTCTTTCTATAAATTGGATGGTTTTTGAGCTTTAATGGCCCTTAGTTTTAATAGTTGAAAACATCCTTATGCTGCCCATATTTGGAGAGTTGAAAGAGTAAACTTATGTTGCTCATATTTCTAGGGACTTATATTGCTTTTTATCTCTAATAGTTGGATTGTTATAATCTTTCATCTTGGAGTTTAAAATAGACTTTTCTTGAGCATATTAGATTAATTTCATTTGAATCTTCCATTCTAGGTTGTTTTTGTCACTGATTTATGCATAATCTGAGGGCACATTATTGAATTCTTCAAACTCTTCTTAGATAGGAAGCAATAGGTCAGTTTTAGTGATTAATGTCAAACCCTTTCTTTTTATGTTATTTCACTAATATAATGACTTATTGAAGTGTTGTGTCATTCTCAGCAGGTGCATAAAATCACACACATTTCTGGCGCCCATTGTGGGGCAATTTCCCACATTTTCCTTCTTTTCCTAATCATTTTGGCTAATTGGTGTTTTCAGTTTCTGTGTACAAAATCACTTTTTGTCACAAAGGCTCATATCTGGGGTATTTAATCGCAATGTTGGATATTTGATCGCATCCTGGGTTTCAGGGATCGCATCCAGGAAATCCTGGGTTATTTTTGGTGAAGGCTTGCATCTAGTATGCCTTATATCGTATCTCAGGTAAAGGCTCACATCTATTTTTTTAGATCACATCCCAGGTTTCTAGGCTCATATCTCGCTTGTTAATTTGAATATTAAGTTGCCTAACCACTAATGTTTTGATCTGTTGTGATTTTTTCCTTTACACAGCCTAACCGTTGCTTGCAGGTTGCTATCCAGAAGGTAGAAAGGCTTTTCCTAACTTATGGTTTGTAGGTTTTTAGATTAAACTTGATAGATTAGCTTTGTTCCAAGCTTTATAACTTAAGAACACTTTCTAATCACTTATTAAATCAATCGAATTAGTATGCCCTTTTCCCTTGAGGAAAATCAGAAAGTCAAAAGTTGGTTTAAAATTTGAGAGGAACTTGGAGTAATTGAACAAGGAAAACAAACTCATTGTTTAACTTCATTTTGGCAAAGTAATTAAACAAGAAAATCATTAAAATTTGTGGGACTAATTGAACAAGATTCACAGTTTAAATTTCCCTTTGGACAAAGTAATTGAACAACATAAAGCACTAAAAATTGTGGGATAATTGAACATTCATTGTCAAAATTTTGGAGATAGTAATTGAACAAGAAAATCACCTAATTTTGGGGAAATTGAACAATCAAACTTTGCTTTCAAGTACTATGTTTTCATAATGTAGGAATATCTAAATCAAGCTCAAACTTGCTTGAGGGAATGAAGATTGATTGAACTATTTTTGGATAAAATGGCATGGACTAGGAAAGTATGCTCTTCTTCTTTCAAAGAATCAAAAATCTCAAAATCCTAAGCTTGCCAATCCTTTGTATGCTTATTAAAAATTAGAGGGCTCGCCAGTTGAGGAAAAAATCAACTAGGATGACCCAAGTGAGGATAGGTTTTACACCAACCCTTCCAACTCACTATAAATAATTTCTTTCTTGTAGGCCAAAGCCTCAGAAGACGGAATCACTTTTGTTCTTAGAATTTTGACATCATTCCTTAAACATGCTTGGATATGTGTAGAGCGGAGCCACTTGAATCTTGCTTGCGAGAATACACATATTTGAGCACTCATAGGGCTATACACCTTAATTTTTCCTTGTGCAATTCTACAGGAGACAATTTCAAATGGATTTCCCCATCATAAACAACAAACTTTGTAGTCAAACTACCTGATTCATCCCTGAAAGGGTTATAATCCTTGTGCAAGGAAAAAATTAATTGCCCCAAGATACTCATCATATCGTGCCCTCACTTGCATTTAGAGTCAGGTAATATAGCATCATGACTAGAGCCATTGCATGCTTGGTGATGGCCATATTCTAATTAGCATTTGAGTGTGTACCTAAGTCAACGAGCAAGGATTTTCATCCTGTACTTAAAAAATAGGGCGTAAGGATGTGTTTGTTCCCCTCTAATAATTAAACAAATACTTGACGTGCCTAAAAATCCATTAAAAAGATAATACCATCAAACAAGCAACAAAATTCAATCCTTGGGCTATATGTGTTTTTCACTCACTGGAAAGTCTCAGAAAACAATCCACAGTCAAACAAACTTCATGCATTTCCAAGACAAATTTGACGAAGTTGATAAGATTTGATAGAATGACAGAGGCTCATTTTTAGTCTGTCCTAGCTCTAATTAGGTTGTGCAAGATTGCATCTGGTATCCTAAATTGCATCTGGTCAGCATTGCATCATATCTAGGGAGAAAGGTCACATAATGTATTCCTTGGCTCACATTTAGTTCATCAGAGGCTCGCATCCTATATTTCTTGGCTTGCATACAAAGGGTTGCATCTAGGATAGTGGGCACATGCAAATTTGTTTCTCAGAAAACTTTATTAAAATTGGATACCCTTTTGGCTCTTTACTCTGGTCCAGTTGCCTTTTTCTGGTCTCTCTATCACTATTTCAATACTTTTTCTGACGTCTACCTTGCATGTCCTTTTGAACTCTTACAATCGGTCTCAATACGTGTAGTCTATTCACTTTTCAAAACAACTTGATTCCTAGCTCACTAATAGGGTATTCTAACCCTTTGACGTTGGATTCATTTACTTCCACCAAACAAAAAACTATACTTACACTTTGGACACACTTACTTGAATGATTTAAGAATTCACTTGGCACTATTGGGAAAATTTGAACCTAGTTGAGAAACAACTTCATGATTTTCGATTGACGTTAAAATAGTTTTTGAAGGGAACCGTAACCCTGTATAATTTAGAACAAAATATATGCAGGAAGGAGAACAAAAAAAAATAGAAAGACAGCAAACAACAACTGTTGGGAGAAAAAGATGGATACAATAGAAACCCCCCAGCACAAACTACCAAAAAAAAGAAGCTAAATCGACGAAAATTACAAGCCCAAAAATAGTTAGGTCACTTTTTCCATAATCTTTGCAGAGTCATCCATCATCATCTTATATTTGTTGATCACCTCTCTGAGATCCTTTATTTCCTTAGTGCTACAGGTTTTCACCTTTTTTGCACTCGCTCTAGTATGAGTCCCAGGACCAGCAATGTTGGGTCTATAGCAGTATCATCATCCACAGTAATGGGAGTAATGTTCTCATTCAGCACCGAGAGAAGCGCCCATAAGTTGCTATCAGTTACCTTCATGCCCTCATAGTTATTTTTCATGATACAGCTGAGAGTGTCTTCAATACTCTGAATATGGCTTTTATTCATCCTATGATGGAAAATAACCACCACATTAATCCTTAGTTCTAGCTTCTCCAGCAACCTTTTATCCGCTTCTTCCTCCCGGGTCTCATTATCAATAGTAGCCTTGGTCATTGGTTTAGCAAGTAGTAGAGAAATCTTATTCACTCTATCTTGGAGCTCATCATACTTACCATTTATATCTTTGATTTCTTCAAGAAGCCAGGAATTTGGCTAATAGTCCATCTCAGCCCTCTCTTTAACTACCTGTATAAATATTGTTGGCTCTTGGATTTTCACTGTCTCATTATCATGGCTGCCTCCAGCTTTCTCTATTCCTTTTATATCATTCCCCTCTTTTTTATTAACCTCAATATTCTTAGAAGTATCCCTAGAGAGCATACCCTCTTTAGACTGAGAGTCAGCATAGTTCACCAGAATAAGAGTATTGTCGGGAGTAACCTTTGCTTTTGACTTCAAGCTGGACTCACTATTATTCTTTGTTGGGGAGGTAGTACGCACCTTTCCATGGGTACTAGTATCTTCCAACGCCTTTTTGTCTATAGGTCCTTCCATGTCCATGTCCTCAGTATTACCATTGTTGTCGCTATCCATCTCCTAAGAGGAGCCAGTAACACCCTTATCCTAAGAATCAGTTTCCTCCTCTGTATCCATACAAGCTTCCTCAGAGAGGAATTTAGCCGCTTCACCCTTATCACCTTTTTCTTCCTCCTCCTTAGCCTCAATTTCATTATCCGTGTCCATACCAACCTCCTTGATAAGAATCTTAGTAGGATCTACAACTACATTGTTAGCTTTGGCCTTCCTCTTTTTACCTGGAGTGTTGCTTTCATTAGCCATAGGTCTTTTTCCCTTCTTCTCCCTGATCAAGCCAGTGATCTGGGTGTTATCCTACAGATTAAATTTTGCATACTCATAGATTAGCAGAATAAGCCCATCATGAAGGATAGGTTTCTCTGCATTCTTCATGTTTTCCATAATTATATTACCCAGAGATTTGAGAAAAAGATCGGGGAAGGAAATTTTCCTATTGTAGCAGAAATGATTAACAAGCATAAAATTGAAATTGTAAACCCTAGTGTATCGACCCTCAAGCGTAAAATATTGCATGATAGCTTTGACCAATTTTGCCCAGAAAAGCTTCATATGACACCGCAGGACATAGACCCCCAACTGTTTGATAAGAAGATCTCTTTAACCCTGGGTCTTATGATACATTCTAGCCACATTTTTGGCCATAACCCTACTTGTATATTATTTCAACCCTGACATTTTAAGACCCGTAATTTTAGAAATTAATCTCTCAGTAACACATAAAGACTTACCACAGATTGTCACTTTTTCATTATCCCAGCTGTCCGTAAATTATTTAGAGCTGTCCTTGTCATAACCGTGGAGTCTCTCCATATAATCAGTGACCCCACCTTCCTTGAGTCTATTCCAGACCTTGGCCTCTTTTTTCCATTTACAGACCAAGGGCTCTTCACATTTCAATTTGACTCCCATTTTACCAGTAGACCAAAATTTAGAATGTCACATAGGATGAGCTCCAAGATCACAAAAAATAGAGCAGAGCGAGTAAATTGTGAAAATGGGCTTCCTTTTAAAAGAAATGATAGAATCTTTCCCACAAGTGTAATTATTATTGCAATTGTCGCCGTGCATGCGAGACCCAAAATTAAGGCAACTATAAAAACTATCCCTTCTTGTCATCATCATTAGTAGTAGTTTTGGGTTTATGGTGAATTTGATCGTACCTTATAAGATTTAGGACCTCAATATTTAATCCTTGATTTCCTTGCCAATTCCTAGCATCATCACTATAAACTCCCACATTGGCCAGGCTTTCAACCATAGAGTTTAACTCTCTGAAGGCATGACTAACATGTGTGACATCAAAATCAAATAAAAGATTTTTAATCTGAGAGATAATGTGACTCATGTTCCAAGATGGAGTATGAATACCACTAATGCAATTAATAGTATTCATGGATTCACCTTCCAGCCATAGTTATGAACAATTCTGACTTTTTGCCAACTTGCAAGCATAGAGAGCCACCATAGCTTCAGCGACATTGCTAGTTTGAGAACCAATAGGGATAGAACAAGAAGCAACACAACTACCTTGGGATTTTCTAACAACGCAGCCACATCCAGCAATGCCAGGGTTTCCTTTAGCAGCACCATCAAAACTAACTTTATACCATCTAGGTGGAGGGGAGCTCCAGACAGCAGACTTGCAGGTAGTAGGAGTAGACTTAAACTTTGCAGAGAAAATCCAATGCTCAATAACATCCTTATCAGAAACCCCTTCCATGAGTTTTGGATTAATTACACAAGATATTTTTGTATTTTCAACAATACTTCCAACAATTTTGGAGCCAATCAAAAAGGAAGTGGAGATTTTTTTTCTGAATATCCTGTCATTTCTTTCTTTCCAAATCCTCCATATAACATGTGGGGTAGTATAATTCCAGATAATTTTTCCCAACTGGTGAGGGATGGGAGATCTCCATTGTGCCAAGAACTCTTTAATAGTGTTAGGGAAGACCCATCTGATTTTCCAATGCTGCAACACAACCCTCCAGATTTCTCTTGAGAACTTACTATGAAGCAAAAGGTGAGAAGAAGACTGAGCATCTTTCATACTAATATAACACCTAGTAGGAATCATCCAGCCTCTTTTAGTCAGGTTCTTGGTAGTAAGGATTTTTTCCTAAACAAAAATCCAGAAGAAAAATTTAATTTTAGGGATAAGGGAAGGATACCGAACCTTATCCCAGTAGGGCTCTGCTCCATGGGAGGAAATCAGCGAATAAGATGAAGCCATCGAGAAATTTCCATTAGGATTAGGGGCCCAAATGATCTCATCTTCACAATTAGCTTTGATATCTCAAGGGGATAGATCAAAGTTAATATGTTTCAATTGGGGGTCAATGTCACTGAGGTTGACCCATTTATTATCCTTCCAGTAATCCACAACTTTACACCCAATTCTTAGGGAGCAAATTTCTACAAATTGAGCCATAACAGGGTACTAGATGAGGGTTTTATCCCTAAACCAAGGATCATCCCAAAATTTGATTTTCTATCCATTACCAACTTTCCAATGAGCTCCTTTAGTAGTAAGAGGTCTAGCTTTCAAGATACTATTCCATATCATAGATCCCTGCATAGTGATGAAAGAGGAGAGGAAGGACTGAATAGAAGGAGTAGCGAAAAGGTATTTTGATTTAAGGATTTTATTCCAGCCTTTTTCTTCTCCAAAAATTCTCCAGCATTGTTTGGCTAGGAGGGATAGATTGGTATCCTTAATTTTTCTTATTCCAAGACCCCCATTTTTAATAGGTTTGCACACATTCTCCCAAGCCACAAGATGGATTCTATTTTTTTCCTTCGTTCCCAACCATAAGAATCTTTTCTATAATTTCTCAATAATATCAGCAATCTTTGCTAGAATTTTAAAGAAGCTCGGCACATAAATGGGGAGATTCTGTAGGGATCTCTTGAGAAAAAGGATTTTCCCATCATTTTTATGGAGGGTCCCTTTCCATCCAGCAATTTTTCTGTTGAACTTATCCGCAATAGCATTCCAGAAATAATCTGGAGGTTTCAGGCCCAATTGGAGGCCCAAATAGCTAGAGGGAAAAGAGGTAATTGCACAACCAAGAATAGTTGTCATTCTCTATTGTCTCTCAAGAGGGGTGTTGAAAAAGAAGAGGGAGCTTTTCTCCCAATTAATTAGTTGACCTGTAGCAGAGGAATAGGTATCTAGATCCTTCTTGATAGTTTTAGCTTCTTTAATCAAGGAAGAACCCATTATAACACCCCAAAATTAGCATCTTGCAACCCTAACCAATTTTGTTGCATTTTTCATTCTTCTGAATCATCAAATTCCTATTGTACTAGGCAAATATGAGTTTTAACTAACTCTACTCGACCTAAGTGTCAAATGTAGAAAATCCTAAATCTGCATTAATCATACATTATATCTAATTCCTAAATATCTATTGGCTAAACAAACCTTATGATCGAATTAATTTAATTATTAAGTCCTAGCACTTTAATTAAATTAAATTCACCCTCTTTAGCTAAAACACATAAAAAGGGAATTAAATGATATTTAATTATTAAATAAATATCCTCATTTTCAATAATTGAATTCAATTATTCAGATAATTGAGAAAAAGAAATTATGACGTCATATTTATTTAATTAATTAAATATTGTCAACAAAATCTTATCTTCAATTCAAAAATGGAAACTTTGAATTAGTTGTGCTTTAAAAAGACAAAAAATAGTTAAATCATAAATAAAACAGTAAAATCAAAGAAACAAAATAGTTAAAGAAAAGGGAAAACAATTTATTGTATTCTTTTAAAGAAAGATTTCTATTTTAAACTAGCTTTTCTATTTGTTTTATTTCAAAAGATGAAACTTTCCATTCTGAACAGTCTCTGAGTCTATAAAAGAACTCTCATTTCTCATTCAAACCCTTCCTAAATTTCTAGTCATATGCATTGTTAGAATACTGAATTGTTGCTACATTCTTAGTTCATAATCTCATATAGAATAATCTCATTTTGCAATAGATTAATTTCAATTTCTAGAATAATCTCATTGAAATCATGGCATAGTTTTAACCTCATTTCTAGTTTAAATGGATCATTTAGATTAATCTTGCATATTTCATTTCTAGACTAATCATTGCATTGCATTCATGGAAGCATAAATCCTTCGTTCTAGATTGGTCTATGGTTGTGAGACTCTCATTCTGAGAGCTATTTTGAAGCCTCATCTAGATAGAAGGAAACAAGTTGAATCATACAGGTAGGCAAGATGAATAATGTCATATTCATTCTTGTGTGTATCTGATGAAGAAGGACTATGTTGAAGTGTATGGTTGATTAACAAGGCCAAATCTCCCACATACACCCATTAGCACTGTATCATCCAAAAAATACTCATGGGAGTTGGGGGATCATGAGGATGAAGGGATTAGACCCTAAATCAAACCCTCCAAGACCCCTTTAGAAAATAATCGCCCAAGGTTTTCAGCCATGATAGCAAAAAGGATGGGTGCTATAGGGTCCCTTTGGTGAGCCCTCTAGAAGGGAAGAACAGATTAGATGCAGAACCATTCACCAACACTGATATTGAAAGAGATGAAATGAGTAACACAAGACTCAAGATGCAAGATGCAACAAGTATTTTAGTGATAAATCAGAAGTACCTCCTAAATTTCTACATTTTCAAAAAGGAGAGACATCTCACAATCCTCTATTTGACACAGACTCACCCGTGCCAGAAATGGATGCTACTAGGAATGAGTGGGCTAATGCCTTCAAAGCATACAACCATGAGCAAGACCAACGAGATCAAGATGATGCTAGTGGTGGTGAAGAAGAACAACACATCGACCACCCTTTGTTTGATTTATAAAGTGACAGAGACATTCCCAAAGAAGAGTAGAATAGACTCTAACAAAGTAGGAAAGTCCAAAGAACATTGGAAAAGATAATTGGTGAAGACAAAGAGAAATAATTTCTCCATCTAGCATCCACTAGAGTAAAATTACCTAAATATTATGATGTTGAACAACTGAAGGAAAAAGAGGTATCAACCTCTATCTCCATTCTCACCAAACAACTAACCTTGATGCAAACAAAACTTTCAAATCTCAAACAAGAGAAGGCTAAACCCAAGAAAAAATACTCTTTGGACTCCATTTGTCCATTTCCTTTTGACAAGAGTATTAATATGGTTCCATTTCCTCTCAAGATGGAAAGGCCAAAATATGACAAGTATATAGGAGAGACTGATGCACATGACCATGCGAGAGAGTTTTGTGCCCTAAGCATAGAGTACATGCATGAACCTACATACCTAATGAGACTATTTCTGGGAAGCCTAGGCAGAAATGCTATGGAGTAGTTCTCCAAACTCACACCTAAGGTAAAATATTTTGAGGAGTTAATTCAATGATTTATCCAACATTACTCCTATAATATACAACATGGCATAACCATGATGGACTTATGTAACATAAAGAAAAGAACCAGCGAATCCTTTACATACTTTCTACAAAGGTGGAGGAAAATATTTGTTAATAACTTGATACCTGAGTTGAACTACACATTGCAAATGCAAGATTCCCCTAGCTTTGATAGGATGATCAAGAATTCCATCTGTATTTTAGAGTCATGGTTAAAATGGGAGAAATCAGTCTCCAAAGTGATAATAAATGTACCAACTCCAACAACAAGCCTAAATGGTGGAAACAAAACAAAAATGTTGTTAATGATGGAGTGGTAGATGCCTCTAATGCTAATCCTAAACCAGCAATGTTCAACCTAACGAATAGCATGCAAGAAAGTAAAGATGTCAAGGTAACAACCACAATACCAAAAGAAAACAATGAGAAAAACAAGAGTCAACCATGGACTTCCAAACCTCAAAGAAAATTCACTCCTTTGGGAGAACCTCTTTAGACTATTTTAAAGACAATCTTGGATAACCTCTTGCATAAGTTCTTACAATCCCAGATTCAAAACCATGGGAACCAGAAGTCAAACCAAAATGGTGGGATGACAATTCTTATTGTGTCTTTCACAAAAACAAGGGACACAAGACTAATAATTGTCTTAAACTCAAACATGCTATACAAGACCATATTGAAGGAGGCAAGATCAAAGTGGAAGGACACACCACCAATGAAAACCATACAGCATTTAACAAACCATTCCCTAATTATGAGAAAGGGGAAGCATCTAAAGGAAAAGGAAATGAAGTAAATTACACCTACTCCAATAATGATAATGTGATCAACATGCTAGACATTAAAATTGAATCAATTAATGTGGTCACTATCAAAGGATTTAAAGACACATCTTCCCAATCAAATACAGTAACCCAAAGTTAAGCACAAGTCACAATCAAAGGACCTAATTCCTCATCAAAAATAGCAACAACTTCTAAGGTACCTATTGTCACTATTTTCAAACTGGTGGTAGCAAGACAAACAGTTACCATTCTAGCAGAAAACTATAACTTGGTGGATCAATTGCAATGAACCTCTGCTCACATTTCCATCTTTGAGTTACTCAAAATATCCTTAGTGCATAGGGAAATTCTTGAACAAGCCCTGCATTCAGAAAATATTCCAAAGGACATTGATGTAGACAAATTCCAAGCAATGGTTAATCATATCTCAGCACCACATTACCTCTCTTTTTCATAAGAAGATGATAAATCATTCACACATCCACATAACCAACCCTTACACAATTAAGTCTTAATTCACAAATCCCATGTTAGACGTGTATTGATAGATGGAGGCGTAGGGTTGAACATTTGTACTCTCAATCTAATCAAAAAGCTAGGTCTCTCAGAGAAAACCATTGATTCAAGAAGTAAGATCACTATCAAAGATTATGATGAAGAAGAAAGATCCTCTAAAGGTCTCATTGTTCTACCAATCAGAATAGGACTAGTTGAAAGAAATGTAATATTTCAAGTTCTAGATCTACCCTTGGCTTAGAACATACTATTAAGGAGACCTTGGATCCATGAAATGCAAGTAGTACCATCTACTTACCACCAGTGTATCAAATTCCCACATAATCAAGTGGAAGTGACAATTCCTGCAGATTCTAGTTATACTTGCAACAATGTTAAAGAAGATAGTATGGTCCCTCATAACAAGGAAGTTCCACAAGAAACTTTACCTGAAACTACTAAGGACATGGTTATGAAAATATTTGGAAAAACCTTAAAACTTGAAGAAACTAGTATGGGAGAATACAAGCTAGACATGACCCCGTCATTGAAAAAACTTCTCTTATCTCCAAAATATTATGGGAAGCCTTACTCATCTTTCACACCCACTACATCTAAAAAACTAGAAATTTACAAAGCAACTAGTATGGTTAAAGCATCTACTTCTCAAAGGGATGACAAAGAAGAACAAGCAGTCTTGGCTTGGCTTTACCAGGGCAAACCAAAGGAGAATGAGGTAAAACATGTGGAAATATCCCCAGAAAAGTATGGTAAAGGATATGATCTTCTCAAAAAAATGGGATATAAAGGAGCAGGGCCTTTAGGAGATAAAGGAAAGGGACTTGTTGAACCTATACACATGGAATTCCGGAATACTAGAGATAAAATAGGACTAGGTTTCAATAAAAAATTGACAACCCTCCTTCAAGAGATGGTCCAATATTTGATGAAAGAAGTGATGAAGAAGGAGACACGGAACTAGAACAATGGACCTATGAGAGATTATTACATATTTTTATAGAGTATCCCAAATATCAAGGAGAAATATATGTACCATGCTTTGAGACACCACAAGATACTCATATCCCTTTTTTAACACAAGCTACTATTCAAGAGGTAGAGGAAGCAACATAGGACACTCCAGAGGTGCCATTGATAGAAACAACTACTAAAGACACACCCCAACCAAAAAATTCACATCCTAATTGAGGGAAGTTGGTAAAAATCACACATGTCCTATATTTACCACACTTTGATCTAAAAGGGGCTAATAGAGTACATCAGGTAACTATTGTTGAATTCTTAAACATGTCTGATGATGAAATAACAAACTCCCATGATTATGAGTGGGATGATCTCTTTGTTTCCATAGAGGACATTGAAATAGATGTGATTCACATTTTTGTAGCTCCATCAGAACATAGAGAGAATTCTAACACTGCTCCTAACATTGTTGATGTTGCCGAAGTAGAGGATTTATCCCTTCCCTGAATCATTGATGAAGAAACTAGTATTCTCCTAGGTCTAGAAGAAATTCAAAGGCTACAAGCTAGGAGCCTCCTTCTATGATGAGATGAAGATGAAATTTCCACTAATGAATTACTAGAGTTCGGTCCACATATAACTAACAATGACTTCGATAATGACGATCTGACTCTTATTGATCTAAACATCATAGAAATAGACTTAATAGAACATGTCATGTTAGTTAATAGTCTTGAATCTAACGTGATGTTGTCCTTCCCAAAATCTTAATCCTTATCTTTAATAAACCCAGACCTAATTGATTGGACTAATATGGATCCTACTCCTATCCTAGACTTCCCTAATGACTACACTTTGGCTTGCTACCTAAATGCTTGTGAACCTTACCCTTCTTCCACCAATGCAAGGAGCATGAACATGTCACACGAGGATATCAAGTTTCTCGGTCACAAATTGAAAAATAAAAAGAAGCAGAGAAATGACATTGAAAATCACATTGTAGCAGTGTCAGATTCTAAAATAGTAAAACCAAAAGATGTATATGATGGTGAAAACCTCCTAGAGGCACCAAAAGATGAGATTCTTGATATCCTTCCTGAGCACTTTCAAGAAAGATCTTCAGTTTTGATAGAACCAACACAACCAGTTAACTTGGGTATAGATGAAGTTCCTCAAATTGTTCACCTAGCACAATCTTTGTCAGATGAGGAGAAGATTCAATTCACCAAGTTCCTGAAAGAGAAAAAGATCAACTTTGCATGGTATTACATAGATATGCTTGGACTAGATCCTAAATTAATAATGCACCATTTATCTATAGCTCCTGGGATCAAACCCGTGAAACGGAAACTAAGAAAGATGCATCCTCATGTTGTATTACTGGTAAAAGAAGAGCTAGAAAAATTATTGAAAGCTGGATTCATCAGAGTCATCACTTACATAGGATGGATTTCTAATGTGGTCCCAATATCTAAATCTGATAAATCTATTAGGATCTGTACAGACTTTAGGGACTTAAACAAAGTGTGTCCTAAAGATGATTTTCCACTACCAAACATTGATATGATTATAGATCTAACAACAGGCTATCAAATGTACTCATTTATGGATGGTTTCTCAGGATATAACCAGATTAAAATTTCTCCTAAGGATCAAGAGAAAACCGCATTTACATGCGCATGGGGAGCCTTTTGCTGGAACATTATGTCATTTGGGTTAAAGAATGTAGGTGTTACATACCAAAGAGCTATGACTACTATATTCCATTATATGATGCATAAAAACATGGAGGATTACGTGGATGATACCTTAGGTAAATCAAAAGAAAGGACTACTCATATTGAAGACTTGCGAAAGATATTAGATCGCATGGAGCAATTTCAACTCAGGCTCAATCCAAAGAAATGTGCCTTTGGGGTTCAATCAGGGAAGTTGTTAGGGTTTATTGTTTCAGCAAAAGGAATTGAGATAGACCCTAAAAAAGTCAAAGCTATACCAAAAATGAATCCTCCATGCAACATTAGTCAAATGAGGACATTACAAGGGAGACTTTAGTCAATCAAGAGGTTTATGTCACAACTTGCAGACAAAGCACAACCCTTTACCAAATTGCTACATAAAGGTGTCACCTTCAAATGGAATGAACATTGTGAAAATAGCTTCAACGAATTAAAAGAGTACCTAGCTACTCCTATTCTTATGACACCCATTCATGGAAATCCATTACTCCTATATATTTCAGCTACAACTACATCATTGGGAGTATTGTTGGCACAAGAGGATGAAACTAAAAAGGAACAATCAATCTACTATATCAGCATAACACTAGTATCTTATGAAATCAATTTTAACATAATTGAAAAAGATTGCTTAGCAGTTGTCTTTGCATCACAAAAATTAAGAAATTATATGCTATCACATCCAGTAAAGCTCATTGCAAAGATAGATCCGTTGAAATACCTCTTAAGCAAGACAACCTTAATAGGATGACTAGCAAAGTGGGTCCTGATTCTTGAGTGAATTTGACATTAAGTATGTGGATGGAAGGGATATTAAAGGACAAGTCCTTGCTAATCAATTAGCTAAATTACTACTCTGAGATGATGAAACTTTGAGAATTGACTGTCCTAATGAAACAATTATGCATCTAACTGAGTATCTGTGTAAAATTTACTTTGATGGTTCTTTCACACAACAAGGATCTGGAGCAGGGGTTCTATTCATAACTCCTCAAGGCTACAAGATATCGAAGTCCTACAAATTTATGTTTCCATGCACAAATAACATTTTTGAATATGAAGTATTGGTAAATGGTCTTAAACTTGCTATGGAGTGGAATATTGTAGAGTTACATGTGTATGGTGACTCCCATCTCATTATCAATCAAGTAAATGGGTATTATCAGACCAAAAATGAGAATTTTATGCCCTATAAACAACTAGTTGATGACCTAAAGAAGTACTTTGTCTTCATAACATTTCAGCAAATACCAAGAACAGATAATAAAGTTCCAGATGCTATGGCTGCATTGGCATCCATGCTACAATTGGAGGAACATCAATTCCACTATGACTTCTTGGTGGAATAATTATCCTATCCAGCCTTTGATACACTTGAATACCAAGTAATTTGTGCTTTGAGCACCCAAGACCCATCTCGGTATGCTAAAATCATTGCTTACCTAAATAACCACACTATACCCAATGACCTATCCAAAAATGAAAAATGAGCCTTGATTAGGACAACATCACATTATGTCCTCATCACTAATAACTTATATAGATGAGGTCTCGACTGTACACTTCTTAGGTGTTTAGAACATGAAGAGTCGGATTGGGCATTAAAAGAAGTCCATGAAGGTGTATGTGGATCACACTCAAATGGCTTTTCACTAGTTAAAAACTGCTCAGAGTAGGCTATTACTAGCCCACAATGGAAAAATATGCTATTCAATCTTCAGAGAAATTTCATAAATTCCACACATGGAAATCTCATCCATTCTCCTGCTAGAGAACTCATACCATTCATAACACGTTGGCCATTTCAGCAATGGGCCTTTGATTTGGTTGGACAAGTATATCCTAATTCTTCAAGTGGACACAAATACATCATTATAGCCATTGAGTATTTCATGAAGTGGGTTGAAGCCATGCCACTGATCAAAGCCACTGGAAAACAGGTGGCTATGTTCATCTTGAACTACATTATTTATAGATATGGGATACCCTCTTCAATTGTAACAAACAATGGGGGCCAATTTAAAAACCAAGACATCAAAGACCTTTGCACACAATTTTACATCACTCAATGTTGTTCATCAATATATTACCCTCAAGGTAATGGATAGGCCGAGGCATCTAACAAGAACATTCTCAAAATCCTACATAGAACTGTGAGTAAGTTTGGCAGAGACTGGCATTTATAATTAAATCTGACACTTTGGGCCTACAGAAAAAGCATGAGAACACCAATGGGAGCCACGCTATTTTCTCTATTCTATGGCATAGAATTAGTACTTCCTATTGAGGTTTAAATACCATCTTTGCAGGTATCTCTCCAAGGTCTTGTTACTGATGAATAATACCACATTGATAGGGTAAATGCTTTATACTTACTTGATGAGCGCAGGCAACAGGCGTTTGATCATCTGAAAGTGTACCAAACATGCATGTCAAAAGGGTACAATAAAAAGGTCAAACCATGACACTTTCAAGTTGGGGATCTCGTTCTAAAAGAGAATCCTAAGAACCAGCCTAACAAAGAATAGAAAGTAAAGTTTGAACCAAACTTTCTAGGACCCTATCCCATTACTGCAACTTTTGGGACTAGAGCTTATTAGCTAGCTACACCTGAGGGAGAAGTTCTTACTGATCCCATTAATACTCTACATTTAAAGTGGTTATATTCTTGATGGCTGGCTAGCAGAGCCTATGCAGTGAAAATCTCAGAAAATATCAAAAAAAAAATCAGACAATTGATCCGAAAGAAATCCAAAAATAGTGGAAAAAGTCCTGACAAAAAAAAAAGTTATCCTTGGCGAAAACCTGGCAAACAAGTGCCTTGATACTACAAAAACATTCAAAAAAGAAAAAATAGAAAAAAATTTGAAAAGGAGAAAAGTGCCTTGATGAGAACCTGCCAAACAGGCATCTTGGTAGCAAAAAGAAGAAGCTTTGCGGAGTGGTGAAAACCTAAAAAATAGGTTTCATTCAAACTCTCTACTCTATCTACCAATACACTAGTGACCCTAAACTTCATATTTGCACCTATACTATTTGGTGACTCTGATTCCTTACAAATGCCCTATCCTTTCTTCAGATTTGTCTGCATTTGTGTCTTAGGAATAATCATTCTGCACTGGGGGCATATTTTCTAGCTTGGTCAGTTCGCATCTACTAGGTTGTCCTAAACATCTTGTCTACGATGTTTCACCTCTCCAAAATGGTAACAAACATCACACTAGTGTTTCTCAAACACTTGAAATTCAGGAACTTAAAATGAACTAGTGTTTTTCAACACTTTACACAATGTTTCTAAGCACTACATTGGATTGCAATTACTGACATGATTACTCTCGCATGCACTCAGATAGGAAAACATATTGCTTACATTCCCAATTTGATTGACGAATCTCTACTGCACTTGAAAAATGAATCAATAGTATTTTCCAAAACTACTTAAACACATCGTTTGATCTGGTTAAATTATTATTATGTTCCCATGATGTTTCGTACTAGGGGCATCTAAGTGGTTATAAATTTTCTTTGATTGATTCTCAATTGGTGATTGTTATGTCTTCTGAGTTACTCCATGATGTCTATTCAAAAACAAAGAGTCACAAGGACAAGAGGCATCATGTTTTCTTAGTTTTCTGCATATGGTGATTGTTCCAAATGATCCTATAAATTTCATGTAACTTGGATGTTTATGGTAAGATCTGCCAACATGAGTGGATAGTCGCATATATCTCGATCTTTGTTATGTGTAAACTACGGTGAGGTTGAAAAATTTTCCTTGTCTATTTTTTAAATTAGATTCTCACTAAGGTGTATGCTACATGATGTACCCTAGGATATGAATTTTCAAGATCATTACTGGTCGCATATCTTACATTACACTTGAATAGAACTTGAACCTAAACATTAAAAGGAGATAACTAAATTGTCGTCCTGGCTTCTATGCCTTGATGCCTTAGTCTATTTCTGACATTTCATCCAATACAAATAGTATTCATACTTTCATGATACCAGTGGGTATTAGTGATAGTTGTACTATCAGGTAATGTCTATTGCAAACAATTGCCCAATGATGATAATAGTGCGACGATATATACAAATCAGTGACAGTCCTAAAAGATTCTGCATATAAATGCATTTTAGAGATTGCATGGTTCATTTTTTAACAAAAAGAAGAAGAAAGAACAACATAAGGACTTGAGCTCAAAATCATTTTCATTTCTATTTTCATCCTAAATCCAAGTTAATCACATAATCTAGTTTTACTGCTATCAATGTCGTTGCACATCCATGGCATACATTTTGCATTCATAAAAGAGCAAGAGAAAATACAAAAACAAAGCATTCATGCATTGCATTTATTTTACATCCTAAAAAAATGCATCCATACATTTACTTGCATAAGAAAAACTCAAAAACATTTATTTTGCATATTCACATAGCATCATTTGAAACACATTCATATCAGTAATCATTCATAGAGCATAAATGATGTCATCATCTAAATCTAACTCATCAAGAGACCAAGGATATAAATCACATGTACATCAAATATCAATATCTATCAAAGCAAAGAGAACCCGTGAACATGTCAAAATCGGGAACAGCCGCATCAAATATATATCAAATCATGGAAATAGATAAAAATTGTGGAACTGTCTACAAAAAGAGTATCAGAATATCAGTATGAATTAGATATACATGTATAAATGTCATAGTACAAAAGAATGATCTCATAAGGATCTAGATATACACTATGATCTCTGAATATATGATAAAAATATTGTGTCAGGACTGACTCCCACCCTCTCCCTGATATGGAGGGGGAGGATGTGGAACAAAGGGAGGAGGAGGAGGCATCCTGCTGAGCCTCATGCATCGGATCATCCTGCTGAGCCTCCTCCTGTGGAGGCACCTGCTGCTCCTCTAGCTGAGCTGCAGTCTGTCTCCATGACTGCCTCGTACTACCACTGCCACCTGCACCTGGATCTATCCCCATCTGTCGGGGAGGGATGGTCACCTGGACTGTCCTAGGTCGAGGACCCTGCTGTGGTGGTGGCATCTAACCCTGTACTACCGGTGGGGGTACCACCTATCCTCTCCCGGCTGTCCCTACTGGATCTGTGAATCTCGGAAAGGGATGTCTAATGAAATACTCCCCGTACTCGGGTGTGACGCCACCATCTGCTACATCCCTCATATAGTCCCACTGCACTGGTACCAATGACCGGACCTCTATCATCATCCGACCCTGATCCATGATCCCACCCCAGCCTCGCCTCTCCTCGTCTGCAAATTTGGCATACACCATGTAATCCTGGGCGATGTCTTGTGGACGCCCATACTGCCGCCATACTCGCCTGAGCGGGAATCTCTCCATCGCAGTAATAATGCGTCCTATCAACGCACGAGGGGAGAACATATGGCTCAGCTGCACATCTGCATCGTCCCTGGCCTCTGTGAGTCTCCACGGCCTCCAAACCACTGATGATAAATCGTCGAGCTGAGCTTGCCACTGATCTGTCTTACCCAGTGCAGGCTAGGTAACTGTACCTCGGTATCTGCATATATACGGCTCTAAGGGCTGCCGCATATCCTCACATATGGGTCTAGTGACGGGAAGATGCTCCCATGCCCATATCTATAGAACGAACACACCTGCAGCCATACTCTTTGACTCTCTGTACACGACCTCATGCATCTCATGATACATATGCGCCAGCATACACTGGCCCCATCCGTAATGTCGTGGTCGTTCCACCATCTGCTGTAGCATCCTGCCCCAGCCGAACTCTAAGCTGTGCTGTCCACGGTCTGGCATCAGATAACACCCAAGGAAGCATGCCAATACTACCCGCAACCTGTGAGTCCTGCCATATGTCCCAATCAGGTCCTCCCATGAGATAGCCCGGCCTCCTATCTGGCCATCCTGAAATACATCTCTCAATGCTACTAGGCCCACCAAGGGATGTCTCTCGTACTCTACCCTGATACCAACGAATGGTATCCTCAGGATCCTGTAGATATCTTCGAGGATAATAGTCATCTCCCCCTGCGGTAAATGAAATGTGTTCGTTTTCGAATGGAAACACTCAACCAATGCGCACAGTAGACCGTGATTTACCCGGAGCTCGGGTATATCACATAACGTCCTCAGGCCCAATCTCGCTATGTGCGCAGACTCCGCATCAGTCAGCTGCGCTATCAACCCACTGATCGCTGGATGGCGCGATCTGAATGCTACATCTGGAAAGACGACCTGCAAGACATGAGAAAAACAAAGCACGATCAGTACTCGCTAATAATCATAGTATAATGCAATAATAAAGCATTCACAACCTCCTACGGACACTAATGACGCTGACGCAATCACTTTTGAATGCAACGCAGACCTCTTTATTATTTGACATGACCAAATTTCGCGCGCAACAATATTTCTCTTTCGTGCGATAAAGTACTATTTCGCATGAAAATTTTCATTTCGCGTGAAATTTCGCTCAGGATCGCGCGAAGAACTACCCTTTTTAGGCGGTTTTCACGCGAAATTGTTTTCTTAGTCGTCCAAACTTTCATTTCGAACCATGCAAAAAAAGAGTTTCTTCGCGCGAAATTTCGCACCGGGGCGCGCGAAGAAACTACTTCTTCGCGTGACATCCCGTAAAATCCTACCCTAATACGTGCAAAAAATGATCAAAATTTGACCTAAAATGCGTAAAAATTTGAAATACGAAGAAGTTTATCGACTACTCACAGGTGGTCCGTACGCTGCGGGCCGGCTGTGCCTCCTAGATCGTTCAAATCGATGGTTGTTGTAGGGGATCACCATTTTCTCTTCTCCTCAGAGCTCCTTTTCTCAAAGTCAAAAGGTTGAAATGATTTGAAAATGACCCTTTCGTCCTTATATAGGGTTTTGACCTAATTTTTCAAAGTGCTCCCTTTTGCGCGAAAATTGCACCATTACCTAATTTGACCGTCCTGAATCCATTTTCGTGATCGAAATCGAAATCTGACACTCCTATATCGCTCAAAATTGCATTTTAAAATTTTTGGGACCGACGCGATCGAACGCTTGTGCAGTCACTCTTCTGACCTCACTTTCTCGTCAGACTCTTACCATATCATCATTTTCTGAATTCTTTGACTTTTTTCTTCAAAAG
The DNA here is from genome assembly GCA_018584345.1 of Thuja plicata. Lineage (NCBI taxonomy): Eukaryota > Viridiplantae > Streptophyta > Pinopsida > Cupressales > Cupressaceae > Thuja > Thuja plicata. The sequence goes on along the minus strand of MU224483.1, from coordinate 179,885 downwards.
TCAACTCTGGTCAACTCTGGTCAACCCCAATCAAACTTGGTCAACCTGACCTTGAAATCACTTCAAACTACTTTCGAATCTTCCGAATTCTTCCGTGATCTATTCTGAATTCTTCCTCTCTGCGATTTTTTCTCTCTCTATCATCAATATGACGTGTCATCTTTCGATTTCGCTCCCGAGGGGGCAGGATGATTACATCATTGAATATTTTGCAATCAATCTAATAAAACCCTAATTGCCTGGGGCATTTCAGTTTTTCGTACCTCACGGTCAAAACTAGATGTTCCATGCTTTTCATCACTTGGGGCACTTCAATTTTTCGTACCTCACGGTCAAAACTGAGTGTTCCATGTCTTTCAATTACCTGGGGCATTTCAGTTTTTTGTACCTCACGGTCAAAACTGGATGTTCCATGCTTTTCATTACTTGGGGCACTTCAGTT
>MU224483.1:160183-171831 GCA_018584345.1 Thuja plicata | reverse complement strand
TTCTTAGATGGTCCATAGTTGTGAGGCCCTCGTCCTGAGAGCAAATTTCAAAACTCCATCTAGATAGAAGGCAACAGGTCGAATCATGCAGACAGGCAGGATGAATAACTCATATTTAGTCTTGGCTGTACCTGGTGAAGAAGGACTATGTTGAAGTGTGTGGTTGATTTAGAAGGCCAAAATTAACTCATACAAGTACATATATACATAAGGATTCTCTAGTTCTTGCTGCCTATCTACTATTGGCCGTGTAATGCGGATATGCTCCCAGGCCCAAATCTGAAGAATCAAGATCCCTACAGTCATGCTTTGCGAATGCTAGTATACAATCTCATGTAACTCCCTATAGATATGTGTAAGGATGCAATTGCCTCAAGAAAATCTCTAAGAGGATACAAACATCTGCTCCAGCATGCCTACCCATCCTACGAAAAAATTGTGTTGTCCTCTATCTGGCATCAGGACGCCTCCAATAAGTCTAGCTAAGTATACAACAAGAAAATCATAGTGATTGACATGTAATCCCAGGTAATGTATCTATGCGTAATGGTGTCATCTTCAAAGAAATGACACATTGAGGCAATGACAATGGCCGAGGTCACCATGAATTGCACATCATGGCCCATAATGGGAACTCATAGTATCTGCCACACATCCTCCTGTGTGACATTCATCTCGCCAGTCGGGAGATGGAAGGTGTTTTTCTCTGAGTGCCATCGCTCAGAAAGAGCAGTCAAAAACCCTTGATATACCCTAATATTGGTTAAATCAGTCAAGAATAAAAGTCCCACCCTAGCAACTAACTCACTCTCATCATCTATCAGCTGTCGGGACAAGGCAAGGACACAACCCAGGTATGGTCCTCAGAATGATACTACCTCAAAAGGGGCATGTTTCACATAAAGATAGCAATTACAAAAGCAAATCAAAATTCTATCTATGATAACTACACAAAAAAGTAATCAACTAAGTGTTTTGATAGCCTGCGAATGGAAAAAGTTCATAGTTGGCAGCATTCTAAGTCTAAAAACTAGAAATGATTCTAGATCTACAGGGTACGAGCTTTTTACGGGATATGATCCTTGATTTATGGGATGTGATGGGGCATCTTAGATATGATGCAAGATTATCAGGGTGTGACGTGGGATGTGGCGTACAACCTTGTTTCGTAGGGTACGATGAAATTCAAAATCTATTCTAAATCTACTGAATACGATACAAAATTGAAAAATGGGTTACGATCTAGGAAATCTTGGATACGACATAGGAATTCTTATATCCACAGGATATGACACAGGATTGATAGGGTATGATCTGGAATACCAAATTTGATGCAAAACTAAATTGGCTCTAAATTCTACAAAAATGCATAAATATTGAACTTGCAAATTTGACAGGGTAGATTTACTAGTACTTATCGGAGGTGGGTAGTCGGTCAAGCGATGATATCCATGACTGAGCTTGAAACAATGTTTCTCCATGGGGGACCACCATATTCTCTGCAGAGCTCTAAAAATTACTAGGGTAAAAGTAAAAATGAATAGGTAAAAGGTAATTTTTGGGATATATATTAGACTTTTGAGCTATTTAAGAGCTGAAACTCCTTCCAGACAATTGAAACTCCATTCAGTTCTCTTTTTGATCAATCAGGAACCAAATCAAAGGTGCCTACGTCATTTTACACTATACAGTAAAATTTTATGCCTGTTCCCAAAACTATAGATTTGCTCCATGCATTCTAAATATGATTCACAGGCTTTGGGCACTCAGTTTGATGGGTTCTCTATCATCATACTCGCACATTATTCATCAAAAATCTTGGTCTGACATCATTTTATCAAACCTTAGAACTCACATTTCAATGCGATTAACTTGGTAAGCTTGTGTTTTCTCTTAACACATCTTCACTTCATCCTTTCTTATAATTATTTCTTTCTCGATTCAATTGATCAATTCAAGTGATATATCATTCTACAAATGGATTTTATTCTTTTTCCTTTGATTTCATTCCCGAGAGGGCATGATCACACTATCATCAATCAAATTCTTTCTTGAAACAACATTAAAATGGCTTTGTCATCAAAAGACTAAAGGCATGACAGTTCCTTGACTAATTCAAGATTGTTGGGTTAAAGGCTTCGATTCTCAGAAGCTGGATATCTTATGTCTACCTCTTCTTAGATTCTTATTAATCTCTAAGAAGCTTCATACTGACCTACTTTCAATCAATTTTAGTGTCAGTATTATCAATTCTCAGACGACAACCAAGTTCAGAATTGATACCTTTAAGATCTTTTCTTATTGACCTTTGTTCGATCAAGTTCAAAGTCAACACTATCAGTCTTAGTTCAATCAATTGTGAGACTGATCTCCTTAGACATTTTTTTTATCAAAGACAAAATTCTCAAACTTTCTAAAGTCAATAAACTTTCTTTGAATCAATGTGTTTCTCACACATCAATTCAAAGAGGGGAAAATGTAACCACCCTAATTTGGTCTGCTTTGACCATAGACCCTATTTTCCCTAAGTGTGATCATACCCTTAAGTATGTCAAGACAACTCTTCAATCGGTTGGCATAATTCTTTTGAAATCAAAATTAATATCCTAAGTGATCTAATCACTAATCTAAATTAATCATTTTTAGCCAATTCAAAAACAATCAAATACATGGCTAAGATAATTAATTTAAAAAGGAATTAAATAAAATCACAATTGCAAACTCCTCACTTGCAAAAGAGAGAAAAATCAATCTCCTAGCCTAATTAATTCAATCTGGCTATAGTCCTAATTAATTATTACAAAGCAATCAATAGCATAAATAATTAATTAAAATCTCTATTATTGAGTGAATATATTATTTACATATTTCATTTCATTAATATTCCCTCTAACCTAACCAATCTCAGATACCCAACCATGAGTTCAAACTCATTCCAACCCCTTCTCACATGCTAATTCTTCTTAATTAGATAATTAACCCTAATTAACTAATCCCCCCTCCACTCATTCTCTCTCCTCGTATCTCCGTCTCCTTAATCACATGCTTTAACCCTTAATCCTAATTCTAAGCTACCCCTAAGCTTGTCACATTCCTAATTTTGTGATTAGGAATTCAACCCTCCCCCAAAAGTCAACATTCTCAAGCTTGACCTTAAACCCTTACCCATGCTTCTTAAACCCTCACCCATGCCTCATAAATGCTTTCATAAATGAAGTATTAATGCCTCTTACACATTCTCTTCTACACTCCTCATTAATGAGTCTTACACCCTCATTAATGGCTTCCCTTCTAGAGCCTTCTCCCCTTCCTCCCTTCTTTCTATAAATTAGATGGTTTTTGAGCTGAAATGGCCCTTAATTTTAATAGTTGAAAGCATCCTTATGCTACCAATATTTGGAGAGTTGAAAGAGTAAACTTATGTTTCTCATATTTCTAGGGACTTATATTGCTTTTTAGATCTAATAGTTGTATTGTTATAATCTTTCATCTTGGAGTTTAAAATGGACTTTTCTTGAGCGTATTAGATTAATTTCATTTGAATCTTCCATTCTAGGTTATTTTTGTCACTGATTTATGCATAATTTGAGGGCACATTATTGCATTATTCAAACTCTTCTTAGATAGGAAGCAATAGGTTAGTTTTAGTGATTAATGTCAAACCCTTGCTTTTTATATTATTTCACTAATATAATGACTTATTGAAATGTTGTGTCATTCTTGGCAGGTGCATAAATCATACACACAAATGGGTGAAAAATATAGATCAAAAAATGATGAAGTGATGTTTGTTAATCTCGAAGTTTTTGTTAATCATTTAGTGTCCACACTTAGTCATTCACTCAGGCAGTTTTGGTCGGCTGCCACTACAGCCAAGCTAGAAAAGTATAGGTCAAGCTACCCGGCAAGTCATTGCCGAGTAGAACAGATCATAGATGCCAAGCTATCTGAAAATCTAGTGCTAAGCACCAGAGACTTAAGTGTCGAGCAAGACAGTTTTTCATACATGTCAGATATGACACAAACTTTAAGGTAATATGTTTGGGCAGACTTATGGGTGTTTTGGGCTGACATATGTGAAGCATTTAATATTCTCTATGGATTTAATTACACATTTAATTTTTTTATCCTATGCGTGGCATGAATCCAATCAGAAAATTGGAATGCCTAGGAGTCATAAGTTTTATTTTTTATCATTGATCTAGATCTATTCTCCAGATTCAAAGTGTATAATAAGATTTCTTCTTACCCTAATTATGTGTGAGAGCTGGGAGAGCACACAGAGAAGGTGCATACATACATGAGAGATGTGTGAAGGGTTTTTTTATAAGAAGCATAGATCTAGCAGAGTAGAAGAGTAGTGAGCAGCAGAGTAAGGACATATTAGATTAGAAGATCAAAAAAGGTACCATAAAGAGGAGATCCATTATCAACATCAGAGTACATATCAAAGGATCATATCTTGAGACATTCTAACAAGTGTATCAGGTGAAATATCTTAACAGAGTGGTTCTAGCAGACCTTTCTGAATCTCTTAACAGAGTGCTTACTTTACTGTAAGTTGAAATCCTTTGACAAAGTAGATTGTAATGATCTAAAGATCTTAACCGGGTAGACCTTTAACCTGGTAGATTGCATATTGTAATCAAACTCTTGAAACCCTAACAAGCACACTTTATTGTTATAGTAGTGAAGAATTTGTGGGTGTCATCCCCACCCCATTTTTACCTATTTGGGTTTCTGGGTTACCAAATTATGTGTATTATGTTATTCATTTACTGTCATTGATGCTACTAGCTGTTAGATTGATTACATATTTATATGATTGTGGATTAGTTTATTTTAAAGTGATTAAAGTTCAAGTTCTGATTCACCCCCCCCCCCCTCTCTCAGTATCTTGNTTTTAAAGTGATTAAAGTTCAAGTTCTGATTCCCCCCCCCCCCCCTCTCTCAGTATCTTGCTTTCCCAATATTGTATTTCCAGCAATTGGTATCAGAGCTTCGTTCTCCTACAAAAGGTTTTAATCAGCTTGAGAGTACAGATCTGGAGATGGAGATTTATAGATTGGGTAAATTCATTAAGAATCAAAAGATTGAAATTTAGCTAGCATTACATCAACTTAAAATAGCTAGATAGGAGTTGAGGGATTCATTAACATCTAGGAAATATTTGGCCAAACAAATGAATGATACTCATTATCAGGAAGAAGACACTGCAAATCTATTTCAGAATGGAGATTCTACTAAGAGCAATGTAGCAATTGCAGATCTACTAGAAAAGAACAATGTACTATGTGAAGAAGTCAGAAACCTAAAAAGAGAACAAGAAATGCAGACAGTAAGACTATGTGAAGTAGTGGAACAAAAGAAGAAATTTGAAGATGACAAAGCTATGGCTAAAGAAGATAAAAGAGTGATAACTGTCAGACTTGATGAAAGGATGCATGATGTGCAAATGATGACAATCAATCAGGTTGACATGGCAAATCAACTGCTACTTGAAAATCAAAAGATCAGTAGGAAAGACATGGAAATTGTGAATCTAAGATCTGAGAACAATCAATTGAAAGATTATTTGAGATTTGAGAAAGAACTGAATGAAAGGTTGAATAAACCTAATGAAGCTTTGACTCATTTTGAGAATCTAGTGGAAGCATCAAGAAGACCAAAAGATTCTTTTGGATTAGGTCACACTAAACCAAAGACATCTACTGAGAAAGGAGAATCATCAAAGACTAGTGAAAAGAGGTACGCAAAGACAAAGAACAACAAACCTATATGCCACCACTCTGGAAAACTAGGAGACACTGCAAAAATTTGTCAAAGCAAGAATGGTAAGTCCAATCCTAAACCTAAGTTCAATGGTTATTGCTTTAACTGTAATAAATTTGGACATAAAGCACATGAACATTGGTCTAAGGCTAATGATGCACCTCCCACATCAAGAATCAATGGATATTGTTATAATTGTCAAAAATTTGGACATAAGGCACAAGATTGTAGATCTAATGCTAAACAACAATGGACATCAAGGACACAAGCAAAAGCACCAAGAAAAGGAAACACTAACAATTGGGATTATAACACAAGGAAACATTGTCATTACTATAAAGAATATGGACATGCACCTGAAGACTGCATAAAGACACATTTCAGAGGAAGATCTAAGAGTTGGATGAATGGAAGACTAGTTTGTTTTAGTTGTTTGAAAATTGGTCATACTAAGAGAGAGTGCAAGACAAGAGTACCTACTCCCATTGTTGAGGAAATTAGAGCACAGATGAACCAGACATGGGTAAGGAAAATAGAGCCAAGCAATAGTGAATCTACTGAAGTAGAGGTCACCCAATCCAATGGATCTAGTGATCACACAATATCAAACTAAGAAGAAAAGGTACGTAAGGAACTTTATTTAAATTTCATATCTTACATCAGTTCCTAACATATATTGTGCCAAAGTCCATATCTGCATATGATAAGATGCATCATGACATATTTTAAAGTTAAAGTACCAAGAAAAGTCACTTAAGCACTAGAGGTGCCGAGCATCAGTATTATACTGAGACTGAGATCATCGGCATATGTGCCAAGCTAGTTTGGGTTGCGACTGAGAGATTGTCAAAGTTGGCTGAGGACAACTGTTTTGCACTAACTCTAATGGAAAGAACATTTATTGCAAACCTACCTTGAAGCCTATAAATGGATGAACCATTCATGATTCATTTCACCTTGCGATTTGAGATTTATTGAAGTGTTGAAGCATTGGTGAACTTGATTTTAGCAGATATTTTCAAAGAATTCTATAGTGTGTCATTGGCTATTCACCAAAAGTGAGAAATTGGACAGTTGCTAAGGTACTCTATTTCATCTTTGAAACCCTTTATTGTGAAATCATGGCTGCTAGTTCATCTATACCAGTTAAGGGAATGGAGAAGGAATTGTTATAATTTCAATTGGTGAGGAGCGACACCTGTGCACCTCCCAAATTTCAAGCCGTTCTTGAGAGTGCGATCAAAGGTGATCTGACTGGAGCCCTATCTTCAATCCCTCCAAAGGTACTCATGATTCATGACATTAGGGCATGTTACATGTGTAAAATCGGTGAATTTGGGGACCACAAGCTGAGGGAATCCTATGGAAAACTATGTATAGATGGAGCCCTAAAACCTTAACACAATCATTTAGCTAAGCGAGGGTTACTTTGAGCCCTAGAGTTTCTGAGGAATTTCAGGGAAGAATGGATCAAAATTGTTCTTAGCATGGTACATGATATGAGCATTAGGTTGGAGAATGGACCAGTAAATATTACCAAGGATATCATATGTCGTGTAACTGTTTACCCTATAATCAATGTGAAAAGGACCATGAAATGTCAAAGTAAAGAATATATAGAGAAGGTCACTAAAGTTGTATGGAACAAGAGAGGAATGACTATTTCCGCCATTGAAGACCTAGAACTTGATTTTGCTGTGAGGGTTATAGCTCACAAGTTCTATCATTCAAGCTGACTAGACAGTATGCCTTGCATTGCAATAGACCAAGCATGGAAGATCATCAAGAAGGATCACACATATGACCTGGCCAAGCTACAACTAACACAGCTTTCCAATAACCTTGCATCAATAAGGAAAGTGAAGAATTATGTGTGTAAGTTTGAATCCTTGATTGTATGCATATTTTTCTATGTTCAGAAGACTTTTCCTACCTATGGAAATATAGTATGGAAAATAGATGGACCTATCACCCAATAGATAAATGTACTGATTCAACAGTTAGGTGATAGTTTTGATAATGTGATGGGAATATACTTTGTGGATTTCAAGAAAAGTATGAGACTGAGAAGCAGAATTCCTAGTTCACTAGTGGAACAACATTATGAGGATGTGTGTTTTCTAGTTGACACAGATTACACTTATGTTCAGGTTGTAGTACCTAGGGTATCATGGTTAAGGTCATTACCTTATGAAATAAAAATAGATGAAACATCTATAGCAATCACAGCACTACTAGCAGAGGAAATTGATAGTTCTGCTAAACATTTTGGTAATTATGAAGAAGCCAAGGCCAAAATTTCTATGAACCTTAAGGTCGGCACCATGGAAAGAAAGAGGAAAAAGATTGTCAATAATTTGAAGAAGATGGTTGGCATTGCAAGTGATGAGGAAGCAGAGGATGCTCCTCTAGAATTATCTACTGGACAAGGAGAAGACATACCTAGTGAAGAAGAAGAATAAGTTGAGTCTAAAGAGGATGTAATTGTGAAAGGGAAATGGAAACAACCAATGGTCGCCAAGGCAACCAAAGCAAGCAAAGTTAAACCTCAGGCTACCCTTCTTGTTGTAAATAGACCAAGGACTAGGGAATCATCTATTTCACCTCCTATGGTGAGAACATCAGTTTACACAAGGAAGAATGTTGCCGAGAGCAGCTCAGGGAAGAAGAAACAAGTCAAGACCAAGGCAGTTTCGAGCAATTCTGCCAAGAAATCAAGGAAAAGGAGACTAATCTTGAGTGATGAAGAAGATGAGGAAACTGACACTGATATGCCAAGAAACATACCTATAGCATCATTCAAATATCCTATAGACATTGATGAGGTATGTAAGAACATTAGAAGTTCAACTGGGTTATCTGGATTTAAATTTATCAAGTATGAAAAGAAAAGTATAGAGAATAAGGTCAAGTTACAAGAAGATCTATTAGACATGATGAGTACATTTGAATTGAAAACTATAGAGATAAGAGACAATGGCCATATAGAACTTTATGATTTCTTATCTAGTAAATGGGAATTTGCATTGATGACTGAAAGGCAAATTAGGGAAGCAACTTTGGATAGAGTCATTCCACAATTGACAAAGAAACATAAAGAAAAATTCGTTGGTCAATATAATAAAAAGTTTGTACCCAAATATAGAGCTTATTCTATTTTGAAGAATGATATTGAAGGAGTAGTACAACAAAGTACTCAAATTTGGAAAGAGATTTTTGGGTTGGAATTTCCAAAAGAGAAGAAAATAGATGAAGGAACTTCTAAGCAAATCACGACTGATCAAACAACAACAGAAATTGAAACACAAAAGGAAATAGGTGATGAGAAAGTTATCGACTTGATGATGGTGATGACATTAAGTTTTTCCATTAGTATAATTAAAGGGAAAAACATGATCAATTTCATTGGTATAGACATAACCGATGGACAACAAGCATACATGAAGAGATGAAAATGTCTATCATGGAAAATGCAAAGTATAGAATTGCCCGACGAACATTGAGAAGAGTCAAACTAATGATAAGCATTACTCATGATATAGTTTTGAGAACATCACTGGTAGAGAATAAAATGCATACCCGATGAACAGTTCAATTAAGGGACACTAACAGAGTACAAAAGTGATAGAACTGAAAGAGCAGCCCGACTATCAGAACCGACAATCAGTTACAGAACCCACAAAAATTGGATCTGACTTTATACGTCAGATAAAACATTGTAATTCTATTAAAAGAGTTTTTATTTGTTTTAAATCTTTACTTGAGGGTCAAGCAAGCAAATTTTGAATGTTTTAAAGCATCCTAATGGATCTAAAACATATCTAACTAAAGATCAAGGTCAAGTTGTAAACCTTGGATCTAGAGTTAATTTGAAAAGCATGAATCAAGAAGAGAGCTAGAAACTAGTATAAATAGATGTTCAATCATTTGTAATTGGAGAGACTTGTAATCAGTTGATAAATGATAGTAGCCATGGAGAACATCTAAGCAGCAGAAGAGAATTCATGCAAAGTTTAGAAATAGATAAATCAGTTCTCAAGAACACAGAAAGGATACCGACGAGCAGAGTAAAAGTATTATTCAATCACTCAAGGTGGTTATATATACATTGTAAGCTTTACAAGATTTGTTATCAGCAATTAGAGATTGCATTCACTATCATATCAACATTTATATTGTAGTTGCATTCTAACAAGTGCATCACAACTAAAATCCTTTTGTAGAAGGTGGACTTAATAGTTCTTTGATAAATCTCTTAACAGAGTACACACTTAACAGTGTTGCTAAAGCTTCAAATGAAGTAGATCTTAATAGGTCTCCACTCTAATACTCCTAAAAAGGGTAGATCATTTGAAGTGATCAATTGTAATTCTTTACCAGCTCCCTTCTTATCTGCAGATAGTGAAGTTTTGTGGGTAGACATCTCCACCATAGTTTTTACTTCCTAACAGGAGTTTTCTGCAATATCATATCATGTGTTATGTGTTATTTACTTTCATGTATGTTTCTTTAATGTTTACACATGTAAAGAACTTATATTATGATTTCACATACATATAGAAAGATGAATAGATAGATAGGAATATACAAATCTGATGACACAAAGGTTAATGGGCCAAACACATAAAAAAATTTAGAGGTACTGATTCACCCCTCCCCTCTCAGTACATCATTCTAATAATTCCAACAATTGGTATCAGAGCTAAGTCTCTTTTTTGAAAATCTTAAAGACTTAAGAGAAAAGATCAACACAATGGAAAAGTACAGACTAGATAAGACTATTGAGAATGAGCAATTGCAAATTTAGATTTACTAAGAGAAATATAAAGAGGCAAGAGTAAGCATGAGAAAATTTCTTGATGAAAGAAAGATCATGGCAACTAGGCTTGATGAAAGAAAGATCATGGAAACTATGTTGAATCATCAACAAGAAAAGCTTTAGACACACTAATAGAAGAGATCACAAGTCTTCAAGAAGTCAATCTACATCTGACAGAGAAAATCAAGATGCTACAAATCAGTCAAGAGACGCAGATGGTAAAAATGATTGATGTCATGAATGATTCAAGAAAATCTGAATCAGAGGGAACATTGGCTATTGATGATAGGAGGAAAATTATAGAGAAGCTACAAGAAAAAGAATCAGAGATTCAAAGACTTACTAATCATCACCATGAGATTACCAACCAGATTATTCTTATGAGTCAAGAGGTAAATAGATTAAATACTGAACTCATTGAAAGAATATAGATCATCGGTGAGCTAAGGGAAGAGAATGAGAAACTAAGTCATGAAGTCAAAATTCAGAATCAGCACAATGAATTGATCAAGAAAGCTGAAGATAGCAATAAAAGAATGGATGATTTCCTTGATGGTCAAAGAAGAGTCAACAACTACACAGGAATAGGGTATACTAACAATGGAGAATCATCTAATCAATCAGATCAAAGGAATGTTTATACAACTCCAAGGACCAAGAAGTTATCATGCAATCACTGTGGAAAACCAGGCCACACCTCAAACATTTGCAGAAACAAAATGGAAGGTATTCCTCAATCACAGTCTACTTTCATTGGTAATTGTTATAAATGTCACAAGCAAGGACACGAGACATATGAATGTAGAGCCAAGATGAAAAATCTAAAGAAAGAAACCTACATGGACAAGTACTATCCTACCTGCAAAATGAATGGACATACATATCAGGAATGCTGGAAAAAGAATAAGAAAACATGGACACCAAAAGAACCTGATAATGGCTACAAACCGACAAGAGTAGGTAACTCATATGTTTGGGACTATAACACATGGGTAAATTTCATAGCATGTGGAAGGTATGGTCATATATCTACCAACTGTATGAGAAAATGGACTAG
>MU224483.1:141602-154920 GCA_018584345.1 Thuja plicata | reverse complement strand
ATACATGGGAATTGGTCCCTAGACCCAGTGACAAAAATGTGATTGGAACAAAATGGGTATTCAGAAACAAGATGAATGAAGATGGTACAGTAGTAAGAAACAAAGCAAGATTGGTATGTAAAGGATACACACAGAGAGAATGAACAGACTACACTGATACATTTGCCCCTGTGAGCAGACTGGAAACCATTAAATTGTTCTTGGCCTATGAAACATTGAAAGACTTTAAAGTTTATCAAATGGATGTAAAGTCAGATTTTTTAAATGGAGACTTGAAGGAAGAAGTCTACATAGAACATCCTGAAGGATTTAATCTTTCAGATGAACTAGACATGGTATGCAGATTGAAGAAAGCACTCTATGGTCTTAAACAGGCCCCAAGACCTTGGTATGAGAGACTTGATGGTTATCTTACCAAGATTGGATTCAAGAAAGGAGCAGTAGATTGTAACTTATTCACAAGAGAGACACCTGATGGATTACTATTAGTTGCCAAATTTGTTGATGACATTATCTTCGGAGGTAATGACAAGATTAGTACAACATTTGCAAAAGAAATGCAGAATGAATTTGAAATGAGCATGATTGGTCCTATAAAATACTTTTTGGGACTGAATGTAAAGAAGAAAGATAAAGGTATATTCATTAATCAATCAAAATATGTAAAGGAAATATTGAAGACCTTCTAGATGGAAGACTGTAAGCCAGTATGCACTCCCATGATAACAGGAAGCAAGATTTCAAAAGATGATGATTCCACAGCAATTGATAAGACATTGTACAAATCTATGATTGGTAAACTCATTTATCTAACTTAATCTAGACCTGACATATCTAATGTAGTTGGCATTGTTGGAAGATTTGTAGTTGAACCCAAGCAGAATCACCTAATGAAAATCAAGAGGATATTTAGATATCTAAAGGGAACTATAGACTATGGTTTATGGTATTCTAAATCAGAGAATGTACAACTTAATGTGTATACAGATGCAGATTAGGCAGGTTCTATTGATGATAGGAAGAGAACTTTAGGAGGAGCATTATTTATTGGAGATAGGTTGGTCTCTTGGATAAGAAAGAAGCATAATTGTATTTCTCAGTCAACAGAAGAAGCTAAATATGTTGCAGCAACAGTGAATTGTTCAACCATGGTTTGGATCAAGCAGATGGTTAAAGAATTTGGTATTCAGATTGATTATCCTATTGTTATTCAATGTGATAATACTAGCACTATAAACATGTCTAAGAATCCTATGATGCACACAAAGACAAAACACATAGAGATCAAGTACCATTTTATGAGAGAAAAGGTTGCAGATAAAGAAGTGAAATTGGACTATGTGAGCACCAAAGAATAGTTGGCAGATATTTTCATAAAGCCCTTATCAAAGGATACTTTTGAGTATCTCAGGGAGAAGTTGGGAATAATTCCCTCTCTTGAGTCTATTTAGAAGAAGCAGCAAGAACATCAGTCCTGTGTGACTGATGAATGGTTGACTACTCTACTTATGGAGTAGTACCGATGCCTAATGGTTTATGGCACCCTTTTCCATTGATGTCAAAGGGAGAGTATATAGTAAGGGGAATTATGTTCTAAGGGGGAGCATATACTCTGGGGGAGTATATACATGGAACAAAAACATAGTTAGAGGAATTGAAGTAGTGTAGAGGAATCTTTGATGAGGATATTGAGAAGATTGTAAAAGAAAGAGGACACCATGAACAGAGGATGTTTTTGATATCATATGTTGCAATCAATGTCAAAGGGGGAGATTGTTGGAGATTTGATTCTGTTCAGTTGATTGATTATATGTTTATCATTTATGACAACATATAATACATAGAAGAGATTATGCATGTACTTATCAGAATGATGACATGAATACTTGCATGGTTAGATACATGTTGTTGACATTTTTATTATGTTATGTTCATACACAGATCCAGATATGATGTTTCAGTCAAGTTGTGTAATTCTATTATTGGCGGTTATAGTTCTGGAAGAGTATCTATTCAGAGCTGATGTATGTAACATGTTTCTTGAGTTGCGCCTATCTTCAGGATATGCGTGTGTATATTCATGATTAGTTATGAGTTGATGATAGTTATCTAAAGGTTCCAAACATGTTTCAAGAAGATTGCAAAGTTAGAGATAATTTGGTGAGGCCGACTTAGTGAAGCGTCGCGTCTATTCATTTTATACTTGTGCGGTTGTAATTATGCTTGCGTGCTTAGTAGAGCCGACAATGATGTAATGAAGAGTTCTCTTATAGGTCCCATGATCTTATACCTTGAGGAAGATACTTATAGCAAGTCAGTTGTGATACGCTAAGTGTGAATGAATATGAAAAAGAGACAGAAGATGTATAGAGAAGAATATCAGATGTGGTTCATTCATCAAGAGTTTATGTGAAGAAGAAGTGAAAGATTATAATACACTGGAACTGATCAAAATAGTAGGTCTACTCTACAGTTCATCATCAGATATAGTGCATATCTATTATACAGAAGGTTGTAGCCTTCACCATTAAGCAGTGAGCTTTTGGACAGTGAGTCCACCACCCCTATCAAGTTTATTTGTAAAAGACTCCTAACAGGGTCCGGCCCTTAACCAGGTCACTATACTTATTGCATTGTAAATTACAACTCCTAACAGGGATTACTATAAACAAGTATAGCTCAGTATGGGTACTAATTCCCACCAGGGTTTTTACCATTTGGTTTCCCTGTAATCAAATTATGTGTTGTGTACTATGTTATCTGAATGTGTATTTACTTTATTAAATTCTAGAGTTAAAGAAGTAAAAGAAGTAAAGTTAATGATAACTAATTCCCCCCCCCCCCCCCTCTCAATTATCCTTTTGGACTATTCTAACATAGGTCTCAAGGTTAGCACTATCACCGATGAGGAACTCAAGTTTGGTGCATATGTGGTAGGATACAAGATCTTCCAGGCCAGTAGAATGAATAGCATAGAAAGCACTTCTATGAGCACAGCCTACAAGATCATCAAACTAGGAAAGAAGATGGATCTTGCAGAGGTCTTGTTGAATCAACTTAAGGAGAACATGAACACCATAAGATCTTCAAGGACAAACACTTGTAATTTTTTCTCCCTCATTATGTGCATATTCTTTTACTTTGAAGAATACTTTCCTTCCATAGGAAAATTAGTATGGGATACAAGCAAACCTGTAACCATATAGATATGTGAGAATATAGAGTCATTAGGTGCAGATTTTGATGACCTAATGAATGAGTACTTCAAAGGTATTAAGGAAAAGATGCAAGCTAGAACAAGGATACCTAAAATTTTGATAGAAGAATACAAAGAGGATATATGTTTTATGGTAGATACTGATTTTACCTATATCAAACTAGTAGTACCTAGGAAGTCCTTGCTATCACATTTTGAATTATGAGATCAAAACAGGACAAGCCACTAAGTGCATCAAGGCACTATTGAATGAACCAGTTGAAAACAAGAAAGAAAGATTTGGAACTTATGAAGAAGCCAAACCAAAGATCAAGACAGGTCTTGTTGTCAAGAAAATTATAAACAAGAAGAACAAAATGGTTAAAAACTTAACCAAGAAATTTGTAGTTACTGAAGAAGGTGAAGAGGAAATAGAAGGAAAGGAGGAACAAACTGAAGGTAAGTCACCTATCAGTGAAGAAACAAAAAAGAATGATTCAGAGGGTACACAATCAGATTCACCACCTCCACCTCCACCTAAGAAAGCAAGAACAAGAAGCAAAACTACAAAGGAACCAACTCCTTCACCACTTAAGAAAGGTAAAGTGAGAACCTACAAGAGAAAAATTGGTCTCACCAATAGAGATACAAACCAAAAGGAGGAAATTGGTTAGGAAAAAAGAGGATCTAGAAGACTCAAGTATGGATGAAGCTGACATAGATGTGCAAAAAGGGAAAGAACCCTTGATTCCAAAGACAATTGATGAAATATGTAAGAACATCTTAGAATCACCATCTATTTCTGATCCCAATATTAGGAAATGGTTAAAATTTGATCTAGAGGATCAAAACAAGATAGAAGAAGCTATAATAGTTAAAATGTGCAAACAACATTATGTTCCACTACAATTCTCAAAATATGACGTTCCCAAGGACCTATCAGCAAGATTATTTGCTAAATGGACATTTGCACTGCATTAGGAAAAAGAAATAAGAGAAAGAGTAATTGTTACTCTTATGCCTTTAGATTCAAAGAAGGAAGAAATAAATGAGTTGGTGAAGAAGTATGAAAAGAAATTCTCACCAAAAATGAGAGCATGTGAATTTCTCAAAGGGAAGCTAATTGATCTTGATCAAGACAGCATTAAAAAGTGGTGCAAGATACTTAACATCCCATTAAGGAAGCTAGCCCAGAGAAGGAACACATCATCATTAAGGATGAAAAAGATGACTCATCAATGGAATTAGACAAAGAAGAGAGTGAGCCAGTAGGCCACAAACACACTAAAGTTGTAGGTGAAGAATGGCCCGACACTACTCTTGACAAAACTCAGACTAATGAAAGCCAAATTCCACCAAGTCCAATTCATATTGACTTAAGTAATGAAGAAGAGGTTACCAAAGAAGAGTTGACAATAAAAGGTAACATAACTGAAGATATCAATGATGAATCATGGTTGGATAACATTATCAATGACACTACAGGAAAAGACATTGCAGAAGAAGTGCAAAAAGATGAAGATATCAATGTTGCACAGGGAAATACCGACGCACAGGATACAACTACTAACACTGCAGAGGTCAATACATCGACCAACATGAAAATTTTGATCCAAGATATTGATATTGAATCAAGTCAAGAGAAATCATCTAATAAAGATGATGATATACCCAAGGACATGGGTAATGATGAAAATAAAGATGCATCACATACTCAAAAAGATGTAGATACAAAGATGAAGGATGCAACCAACACTCAACAAGAGGTGTCTATTGAAAAAGACAAAGGAGTGGATAATAAAACAAATGAACCATTGACAAAGGATGAGGAGAAAGAAAAGAGTGAATAAGTTAAGCAGGATGAAAGCATGAAAGAAAAGGAAGATAAATCTGTTGATACACCCAAGGCCAATGAAGAGACATCTTCACAAAACTAACCAGTGGACTTAGAATAGAAATAACAAGATACTTCATCCTCTTGACCCTCACCTACGAAATCCATCGAATCTTAAGGTTTACAAATGGTAGTACACCAATTTGCCTCCCAACCAAAGAAAAAGAAAAAGAAAGTAATGAAGAAAGATATCTTGGTGGTAACACTTGATGAGGTAATTGAGATACCCAAGTGGGATGTATCTACTTTAGATACTGAAGCACTTCAAAAATTTAGAGTGATGTGTCAGAGAAAAGCAATACAAGAGAAGATGAAAAAGGAACATAGGGAAGCCCAAGAACTTGATAAGGCAAGGGACATTCTACATCAACTTGTTCCGGATATAAAAATAGAAAATGACATATCAGTCATGGAATAAATAGTAGTTCTTACTGATGCCATCACAAATCAAAATATAGATGCAGAGAAGGAAATGGAAGAACAAGCAGAGATGAAGTATCAACACAAACTAGTTGAGAAGATCAGCCAAGAAGTGGTAGAGAACAAGGTAAAGCTCTCTAAACTAGAAATTCAATTAGAACCTATGATTTTTGAAGCTGTTACCTTAGTTTAGAAATTGTGCACACTAGAAAATTTCACAAAAGAAAATAGTGAAAAGTTGACAACTAGATTCAGATCTAACAACTAGTGCACAAAGTTTAACCTCTGATGCAAACACAATAAAGCTGCATCATGAAAAGATCATAGAGGTAAATAGATTGAGACAAGAGATATGGGATGCAGAGACACAATTCAAAAATGAGGTTACAGAGCTACAATTTCACATATTTCCAAACCTCACCACTCTGCAACAGCATATTACAGATGCACGAAATCTTATCTCAACCCCAGAAATGTCTGTGGTAGACAACATATATGACATGCATGTGAGGATAACACTTGAGCACATGGCTCTTGATAATTTAAAGGAGAAATGGGAGAAAATGATGGAGGAAATCAAAGCCTCACACTCTCACATTTTTGACAAGTTGTAAGTACCTTTGTCCTGATTATAAAAAAAAAAAGAGGAATGTATACATATGTACAAATATACTTTAGTAGAAAAAGGAGGAATGTATACATATGTACAATGTACTATATGAGGATATGTATAATGTATGTACAGAAAGAATAGATATGTACATAAACTTACACTTATCGGCATATGCATAGGGGGAGTCATTTCATGACTAAGGAAGAAGTATACACAGGTGTACATACTAATACATCAAGTATGTTGCACATATCAGTTTTTGATACTAAGGTCAAAGGGGGAGATTGATGACATTAAGTATTTCCATTAGTATACTTAAAGGGAAAAACATGATAAAGGTCATCAGTATAGGCATAACCGGAAGACAGAAAGCATACTCGATGAGATGAAAATGTCTATCATGGAAAATGCTAAGTATACAATTGCCCAACAAAGATTGACAAGAGTTAAACTGACGAAAAACATTACCGATGATACAGTTTTGAGAACATCGCCGACATAGCAGAAAAGGCATACCCAATGAAGAGTTCAATTAAGGGACACTGATGTAGTATGAAACCAATAGAACTGACAGAGTAGCCCGACCATTAGAATCGACAGTCAGTTACAGAACCCGCAAAAAGTGGATCTGACTTTACACGTCAGATAAAACATTGTAATTCTATTTATAGAGTTTTTATTTATTTTAAATCTTTACTTGAGGGTCAAGCAAGAAAATTGTGAATATTTTAAAGCATCCTAACAGATCTAAAACATATCTAACTAAAGATCAAGGTCAAGCTGTAAACCTTGGATCTAGAGTTAATTTGAAAACCGTGAATTAAGAATAGAGCTAGAAACTAGTATAAATAGATGTTCAATCATTTGTAATTGGAGAGACTTGTAATCAGTTGATAAATGATAGTATCCATGGAGAGCATCTAAGCAGTAGAAGAAAATTCATGCAAATTTCAGAAACAGATCAATCAATTCTCAAGAACACAGAAAGGCTACCGACAAGAAGAGTAAAGGTATTATTCAATCACTCAAGGTGGTTACATATATGTTGTAAGCTTTACAGGATCTGTTATCAGCAATTAAAGATTGCATTCACTATCAGAACAACATTTATATTGTAGTTGAATTCTAACAAGTGCATCATAACTAAAATCCTTTTGTAGAAGGTGGACTTAACAGTTCTTTGATAAATCTCTTAACACATTGCACACTTAACAGTGTTGCTAAAGCTTTAAACGAAGTAGATCTTAATAGGTCTCCACTCTAATACTCCTAATAGGGTAGATCATCATAAGTGATCAATTGTAAGCCTTTACTGGCTCCCTTCTTATCTATAGATAGTGAATTTTTGTGGGTAGACATCCCCACCGCAATTTTTGCTTCCTAACAGGAGTTTTTTGTGATATCATATCATGTGTTATGTGTTATTTACTTTCATGTATGTTTCTTGAATGTTCACACATGTAAAGAACTTATATTATGATTTCACATACATATAGAAAGATGAATAGATAGATAGGAATATACAAATCTAATGACACAAAGGTTAATGGGCCAACCACATAAAAAAATTTAGAGGTACTGATTCACCCCTCCCCTCTTAGTACATCATTTCAATAATTCCAACAAATGGATAGTCCCATTGACACCACACTGGAAAATGTTAGCAATGTGGATGCCGAGGATTAGGATGAGTTGGCAGACACAACTATTGAATCACCTACCAAGGCTGCTAAGGTTGATGAAGAGATAAATGAAGAAGAAGGAGCTGAGAAAGAGAAACCAGAAGATCAAGAGGTAAATACTAAAAATCCACCTATTCTAGAGGTTGGTCAAACATTATTGAACATCGAAGACAAAATGGAAGCAACTGGAGACAAGCCTAAAGAGAAAGAGGCTATACAAGTGTTGGTAAACCTACCACACTCTACTTCATCTACCCCCACTGGACCTAAAATAGGGAATGTACCTGACCAGCAGGAAATCTTGATTAAGATGAAGTCAGCAACTAAATTGCAATCTGACAAAGGAAAGGAAATTATTGAAATTGAGCCGGTTGACAGCTCACCTGAGCCCAAAAGGAGGGAGCTACATAAAAACAAGTCACCAGGACTGAATGTCACATTAGATGAAGTAATTTTGATTCCTAAATGGGATCTTGAGAACTTGTCATACGAGCAGATTTAGACCCTTCAAGAACTTTTGAAGAGAAAGAAGAGACAGGAAGAAATGAAGAGAGAACAGAAGTAGAAGCAAGTTTTGCATGACATTAAAGATATTTTTGTAAATTCCTTTGATATGAATGATGTAAATGACCAGGATCCTATACTAGAATAACTAGTTCACATTGTACAAAAGGTGACTCACAATATAGAGAGGAAAATGATAAACTAATGCAATGGTCTGAGAGAAAGTTTGAGAACAAAGTACTGGAGAAGTTATCTAAAAAGATAGCTACACAATAGGTTGAACTTTCCTCTCTTATTGAAATTCTAGAAGGAGTTGCAAACAATGTATTTTCTTTGTACAAAAGACTATGTGATGAATCTTTCTTCACCAAAGAAAATTAGCAGTTAATTGAGAAATTGCAGCTAGATATGAAGTCAACTGAAAGTTCACTGAGCATGGAGGCTAGCTCTAGCTCAATTCATTTTAATAAGTTGAATCATACATAGAGGAGGTTAGCCAAGCTTATGGCTGAAGATGGTTGAATTAGGGAAAAATTGATT
Source organism: Thuja plicata (assembly GCA_018584345.1). Classification (NCBI taxonomy): domain Eukaryota; kingdom Viridiplantae; phylum Streptophyta; class Pinopsida; order Cupressales; family Cupressaceae; genus Thuja; species Thuja plicata. The sequence goes on along the minus strand of MU224483.1, from coordinate 146,071 downwards.
ATGATTCAGGCTAATCTGATACCTCATTTGGAGGTTATGCAGAAAGAACTCACAACTTCCAAAGAACTAATAAAGAGAGATTTTCATCTCTCTACTGCAGAAAGTTTGGTAAGTCTAGTAGCTGAACTAGAAGTGAAGCTGGAAGTTATGAAGTTTGTTAAAGATAGTTGGGACACTTTATTTGCATTGATTCTACAACTTCATAAATAGATTTTGGATAAGTATAACCTAACCCCACCATCAATTAGTGACAAAAACAAAGGGGAATCAAGAAAGGAAGGAATGGATGAGCCAAAGGTATAATATTTTTTTTTGCTAAAGGCATGTATAGTATGAAGTATAATCAAAGGGGGAATACTGTTTGTACTTAAGTAGTTTTGTAGATGTAAAAGAGATGATAAGTGTTTTCGCCACTAAATATCAAAGGGGGAGATTGTTAATCTCTATGTTTTTGTTGATCATTTAGTGTCCACACTTAGTCATTCACTCAGGTATTTTTGGTCAACTACCACTACGGCCAAGCTAAAATAGTGTAGTCCAAGCTACTCAACATGTTGTTGCCGAGCAGAACAGATCATAGATGCTGAGCTATCCGGCAATCCAGTGTCGAGCACCAGAGACTTAAGTGTCGAGCAAGATAGTTTTGCATACATGTCAAATATGACACAAACTTTAAGGTAATATGTTTGGGCCAACTTATGGGTGTTTTGGGATGACATATGTGAAGCATTTAATATTCTCTACAAATTTAATTATGTATTTAAATGTTTTATCATATGCGTGGCATGAAGCCAATCAGAAAATTGGAATGCCTAGGAGGTATAAGTTTTATTTTTGATCGTTGATCTAGATCTATTCTCCAGATTCAAAGTGTATAATAAGATTGCTTCTTATCCTAATTATGTGTGAGTGATTGGAGAGAACAGAGAGAAGGTGCATACATACATGAGAGATGTGTGAAGGGTTGTTTTAATAAGAAGTATAGATCTAGAAAAGTAGAAGAGCGGTGAGCAGTAGAGTAAGGACATATCAGATTAGAAGATTAGAAAAGGTATCATAAAGAGGAGATCCATTATCAGCATCAGAGTGCATATCGAAGGATCATATCTTGAGACAATCTAAAAAGTGTATCAGGTGAAATCTCTTAACAAAGTGGTTCTAGCAGACCTTTCTAAATCTCTTAACAGAGTGCTTACTTTACTGTAAGTTGAAATCCTTTCACAAGGTAGATTGTAATGATCTAAAGCTCTTAACTGAGCAAACCTTTAACCAGGTAGATTGCATATTGTAATCAAACTCTTGTATCCCTAATAGGCACACTTTATTGCTACAGTAGTGAAGAATTTGTGGGTGTCAACCCCACCCCAGTTTTACCTATTTGGGTTTCTGGGTTACCAAATTATGTGTATTGTGTTATTCATTTACTGTCATGGATGCTACTAGCTGTTAGATTGATTACATATTTATATGATTGTGGATCAGTTTGTTTTAAAGTGATTAAAGTTCAAGATCTGATTCACCCCCCCCCCCCCCTNGATTCCCCCCCCCCCCCCCCTCTCAGTATATTACTTTCTCTGATTTATGCATAATCTAAGGGCACATTATTGCATTATTCAAACTCTTCTTAGATAGGAAGCAATAGGTTAGTTTTAGTGATTAATGTCAAACCCTTGTTTTTTATATTATTTCACTAATATAATGACTTATTGAAGTGTTGTGTCATAATTCTCAGTAGGTGCATAAAATCACACACACAAATGGGTGACAAATATAGATCAGAAAATGATGAAGTGATGTTGATATAGTTGTTTGCTACTATATATTTCATGTTATCAAATTAGTACAATTGATTTATTAAGTCATAAATCTCAAAGAATTAAGTTATAACTAAAAGAGTTACTTTAGGGTGAACCCACAATAGTGGGTTACAATTTTTTGGAGGAATTAATTCCTCCTAAAATTTTCTAAGCAAGCGGATTTAAAAAGTAATTTCAATAGAAATTAGGGAATTTTGATAGAAAGTACTTTCTATCGAAAGTCCTTGATTAGGGGAAAATCTTTGTCAAATAATTTCTATAGAAAGTAGTTTCGATTGAAACTATTTTCTATCAAAAGTATCTCTATCAAAAGTCTCTGATTAGAGGCCATTTGTAGAGGTTAACACAAGCCTGAAGTTTTCATGGCTTCAGGGCTCAAGCACAGGGATCAAATGGAAGAATAAGGAGACATCCTTTTTCATCACACAAGTACTTTGAATGATCTTTCTAATAAATATAGATTTGACAATTTTTGAATTAATTAGGCCTATGTTTTTTGGCGTGCATTGAATGTAGGTTTTTTATCAAATATAAAATTCCAATTTTGACGTTCAATGAAAAATAGTAGAAAAGAGAAAAAAAAAATGAAAAATAACAGTGCCCTCCTTCTTCAAGTCTACTTTGATGACATGTAACTGATTGAATGTTTGATAATGTTAAGTTGAAGATAATGTAAGACATTAAATCAGTTAATGGTTTGTATTGTCATTGATGTCAACTTGATATCATTTATATGGCCATGTATATAATGCCAAAGACTTCAGAGAATCAATAGAACAAATATTATGCTTTCAGTAATGCATAAAAGTCAAGTATTCACTAAGTGACAGATAACACTGACAGAGTGCACACCATCGGTAAAGGAAAAGAACCAAAGTTACAGTGATACCCGACAAGCAGAAGACAGTGTTGCCCGATGAAGCAAAATCATAGGATGCCCGACGAGCTAAAAATAGAGTTGCCTGACGAGTAAAATCCAATGATGCCTGACAGACGGAGATCCCAAAGTTGACTGGAGACACACCGACGGAACTGGCAGTTGTCACCGATGACTAACTACAGAGTTGACTGACAGAACAGAGAATTTAGAAAATGACAAAATATCTAACTGCCAAGAACTAAACATAGACTTAACTAGTTGTTTTCATTGTTTTATTTAACCAGAGTTAAGTGATTGATTTAAAGAAGATTTGTATAGTTGGCAAGAAGATAGCTACGAGATAAATCAGGAGTTAAGCTTTAAATCAGATTGGCTAGATTGTTTTTCACGCCAAGAAATAAGAATCAAGAATCAAGAAATGATGAATATCATGTCTATATAAGAGACAAGCTTAATTCATTTTCGTATCACATGAAAGGGGATGAATAGAAAGAGGATGATGAAGAGAAACTGATGAAGGATAACTTCATACAGTCCTGATCAATCAAGCTAAAGGAGAGATAAAGAATTCTACAAACACCGACGAATAATGAAGCACAGCATCACAGAGCAGAAAGTGTGGAGCACAAAGAATTGAACTGATACATTGATCAGAGAGGTAATATACTTAAATAGATCTAAAAATTTGCAATTCAAGTTGCATTAGAAACAGGTCATTGTGTTTCAGTTTAACCATTGAAGCATCAATTCTCTTAATAGAGAAGGACTTAACAGTCTTCTATATATTGAGGTACATCCCAAGGAGTGCCAAAAAGGTTGATTCATGAAAGTAGCATTGGACTTTCCAGATACCTATTGACAATCTAAGAAGAAGGCTGATTCAAGGATGGTAGAAAGATTTGTCTAAAGCCTATTGACATTCTAAGAAGGAGGTTGATTCAAGGATGGTAGCAAATAGATGCCTGATACTAAGTGACAACCTCTATGTATAAAATCCTCTAACAAGGTCACACCTAACAGTGTTTTTGTAACCTTTATCATGGTTGGCTCCTAACAGGGCTCACTTCAGAAGAGTAAAAATTTGGGGTACAGGTCCCAGTGGTTTTTCCCTTAACAGGGTTTCCACATTAAAATCCATGTGTTATGTGTGTATGGTTTATTACTTTACTATTTTACATTTCACATATGCATTTCTGGATTGATCGATATACTCTGCATATTTACTGAGTGTCTGTAAATAGTTTTTACTGCTTATCGGTAATCAAGGAGAATAAGGTCAGAAAAGGGAAACTGACAGATAGTTAAATCATTATTAGTATTTCATGGCATGCATCTTGTAGGGACTTAATAATCTAAGGTTTATTGATTGGTTATTAAGTTGAAGGATAATTTTTTGAAGCCACTTATTCACCCCCCCNTTTTTCCCCCCCCCCCCCCCCCTCTTAGTTATGTTTAAGAATAATTTTTTGAAGCCACTGATTCTATCCAAACTTCACAATCTATTATTATTCTTCATTGTTATCACATCTCACCAATAACAAGATCACGTAAGGTAGTACTATCCAACACACTAAATGGGTTCTACGTTCACAAGAAAATGTACTCATACATGGGACATCTTCCCTACAAGTTGACTCAAATGTAAGCTAACATCACTCTTGATGTTGGTTCCTATAATTTCTATATCTGGAGTATAGTTCCAATATTAAGCTAAATATATCTTTTGCCACTATGATAATCCTTAGTTTATACCAACTTAATATTGTATTTAT
>MU224483.1:107052-117841 GCA_018584345.1 Thuja plicata | reverse complement strand
CCCCCCCCCCCCCCCCCCCTTTCAGTTATTACTAACATACTTTCTATCAAAAAAAATTTGAATTTTGATAAATACACAAGAAGTTATAGGCTATGTAGTCAAGGTATGTCAAAATTATGGTTTACTCAACTTCAAACATTCATAAACTATGAAATAATCATGATAATTTTGTCAAACCCATTGCATGCTCTCTGTATGGATATTAAAAAACTAAATTTTAAATAAGCACATTGATATCTATTTTAGAAAAAAAAAGTTATGCTCTATGAAGTCAATGTAACTCTTTCAAAATGACATTTTTAGCAACATAGCAGTTTCCATGGGAGAAAAAATAAACCATTCAAATCAATTCAAAATATATATATATTTAGAATCTAGATAGAAAATCCTAAAATACTCTTGTTTACTTCATCTTCTGATTTCAAACGGTTTAATGGCAACATGCATCTGAATCTGAAAGTGTTTTTCAAAATGTAGGAGTTCAGTTTTTGTTGAGGAAAAAAAGTGTAACCCAGTATTGTGGGTTCACCCTTTACCAAGCTAGATAGATTCATTTGGTATAGAGTTATGTAATTCGGTCACAGTTACCAAACACTGAGTGAAAGAAACACACCGATCACCGAAGATGAGTTAGACACTGAGTAGTGAATGGAGACATTTACCGAGTTGCAAAGCAAGTTTAGCGAGTACAGGATGTTGATTATAAATGATGATAAGATAAAATTTAATGTGAAGTGACGATGAAATGGATGAGGACAAGAATTAAATAAATTTTTTTAGAAGATCTTTGAACGTGAAAATTCAATGAGAAGATCTAAGGCGAAGATCAAGTGCTTACACCTGATCATGAGAGTTCCAAGAAAAGTACAAGTTCCAAGGTAAAAGTGAAGTGGTTTACCGAGTAGAGTTTTGTGAAGAAGTTGATCAAACAATAGAGCATAAATAATGGAAAATATAATTAAGGATATTAAGAGGCAAAATTATGTCTATATAAAGAATGAGAACAAACCGAGATATACACAGAGATGTTGGCGAATTGAACATAGAAAAAGAAGAAGTTGAAGAACAACATTTACCGAGCAGAGCAGAGAAACAGAGATTGAAGAATCTGCAGTCTGAGAAAGAGATAAATGGAGTATGTGATGCCAGTAGTCAATTAGGCATAAAGGATTTGATACGAGAAAATTTAATTTCTATATTTACAGATCAAATTTTATATTGTTTCTTACTAGTATTTGTAACAGATAAATCTCTTAACCGAGTGGATTTAACCATTCTATTTGTAAATCCTAGAAATAGGTGATATTCCAAAATATTTTTTAAAGACATCTAACAAGGCCACTCCTAACAGGGTGAAGATCCTAACAGATCTGAGGTAAATCCCATAACAGGGTCACATTTAGCAAATGTGTTTGTAATATTTAACAAGATAAGTTCTTAACTAAGCGTACTTCAGAAGGGTACATTTTTATTGTGGGCCACAATTCCCACAAAGGTTTTTCCCAAATTGGGTTTCCTCATTAAATCTGGTGTCAACACTGTTAATCTGATGTTAATGAGTTTGAATGATTGATTTAGATATTTGAGATGTATGGTTGTTTAAGTTATTAATTTGTTAGGTGAATCATTTATTACTGTATTTAGTTCTATCGAGTGAATCAGTGAGTTTAGTTTTGAGCATTAAGTTTTGATTTAGTATAATTCACCCCCCTCCCCCCTCTTAGTGGACCAACATTATGTGTCCTATATGTGCAACCTATGTGGATGCCACATGTGATCCACCTCACCCAAGCCCTCCAAGATCGTATAAATAGGAGCCTTGCCAAAATTAAATCATCAATTATTCTTGCATTAGAGTTATTATGATAGTTTGTGTTTAGAATTCTTGTATGCATTTATAGTTTTTCATACTAATCTTGTTTGGTAGTTGTTGCATTTAAATCATGGTAGTTTCATTCTTAGTTTTTATTCAATACTAGATCTTTGCATTTAGATCTCATATATGCTTCCTCTCATACATTGAATGCTTGCGACTAGTTCTCTGTAACTATCTCTTGGGCTATTCAATATCATTGCATCTAGCTTGCATCTAGTTTGCATTCGTCATTTTTTCATTCAATAAATAGTGTGATTAATATACTGTGTTGGGAGAGCACACCCACAATAATCTCTAAGAGAAAATCAAAAATTCTTGCATGGACTTTTTTGGCTCATTAGAGGTTATGGTGGAAAGCTTTATGTAGTTGTAAGTTTTTGAACATGTTAGACTCTAAATTATTTATCTCTAATGTTTGCATGTCTAAACTTGTTCCACACATGTAGGTTTTCATCATACACAAGTATCCTTTGATTGTATTGTGCATAGCTCTTGTAGGATACCAATTTATGGGCAAAGTTTTTGGTCACTCATCCAACTCCTTAGAATTAAGTGTGTTTGATCTTGTCTGCATTCGTGACTATACCCATGGAAATATTGAAGAACATACACTCACTTTTAGAGCTTAAAGACCAAGACAAGTGCTTGTACTCTATTTTGTGTTTGTGTGCCAGTGTAACTACAAGAATCTACCTCTTAGACACATTTGAAACAACAAAAATTACTCAATTCTAATAGACTACAAACCCAAAGTTTTCTAGTTTTTTTTTTAGTCTGAATAGTCTCATTTTTTATTTTTTATTTTTGTTTCCGCTCATTGTTTCTTCATTTTCGATAAAGAATTTCCATTTCATGTGTTTAGACTCTCATTTATTGTTAGAAAAATTTTCTTGTATTCTTGAGAAGTCTCATTTTCCATGACTGTCCTTTCATTTTTGGGATATAATTTCATTTCCAAGGATTCTTGTTTTTTTTGGGGAACTTGTTTCATTTTTGGTTAATCTTGTTCTATTTTCAGGAGAATTTGTTATTTTCTCATTTTCAGGATAGAAACCACTTCCGTATAGTTTCCACTAAACCAGATCACATTCTAAAATACCCTTTTTGGTCTTTTATCTGGTTGTATCATTGCAATCACTCAAATCAAGTCCTAGTATCATGTTGTCATCAAGTTTAGTTCGCTTGATCATTGATTCATCATAATTCAATTGTGTCACCTTGTCTTATCACATCAATCAATCCTTGCATCTGATTCCAAGAAGTCACTATAAGGTACTCAATCCTCATCAAGACTTCTTAAATCACACATCATAAATCCTTAATCAACCTTTTCATCCTGGAAAAGTGTCACGTTATCATAACCTTGGATCTTGATCAACTCACCTTTCTTGAACATAGCTTTTTTATACTTCATTTTTCATGCTATTTCAAACAAGAAATTTTATCAGCTATCTAGTCTTAATTTAAAAGGAAAATCTCTAGAAACTCCCTATCATGAACAATCACCCATTCAACATGCTACATATTGACAACAATCTTCAAACCATTGACAATCCTCTTCTGATAATCAACAAGCTTCCTTAAGTCATCAACACAACTCCAAAATGTCAGGATACAATGGGGAAACTCATGGAAATTATGGAAGTCATAAGACCCATATAAATCATAGCACATGTGATGATAGTTCTGATGAAAAAATCATAAAAGAAGATATCCAGAGATGCAACAAGATAAGAATTTCCAAAAGATGATGCAAACGATCTTACAATTGGATAATGAGAAATATTTTATGCATCTTGCTTCTATGGGTGTCAAACTTCCCAAATATTTTGATATTGATAGGCTCATACCGCAAGATGAAGAAACACCTATATATCTCCTTACTAAGTAGTTGCATGACATGCAATCTGAGCTTTTGGAAAAGAATAAAAAGGACAAAACCTCAAGAAAATATTTGTGGGAAGCTATATTTCCTTTTTCGTTCGATGGAGACATGTACATGCCACCTTTCCCACCAAAAGTGGAGATCCCTAAGTATGAAAAATAAATTGGAGAGAGTGACCAACAAGACCATGTAAGAGAGGTTTGCACTCTTAGTATGGAATTCATGCATGATCAGACTTATTTGATGAGGTTATTCCCAAGAAGTTTGAGTATTTCCACTATGGAATGGTTTTCTAAGATACCTCTGAGTAGTATTGGATCATTTTAAGACTTAATAAAATAATTCATCCAGCAGTACTCTCACAATATAAAACATGATGTCACAATGTTGGATCTCTGCAACACAAAGCAATGGAATAGAGAAGCCTTTGTTTCCTTTCTTCAAAGGTGGAGAAGAATATATGCATGATATCCTTGAAATATTCCTAAAACTTAAAAGATAGATATCTTTACCAATAATCTAATCTCGGAAATAAATTTCACACTTTGAATGCAACATTTAATAACTTCCGATGAAAAGATGGATAATGTCATAAAAGTTGAGGATGTTTTGATAAGAAAAGGAGAAATCAAGATCTACAAGAAGAAAAAAATTCTCCAATAGAAATGTTGATCCAAATTACAATAACAATGATAAATCAAAATTTTAGAACAAGAAAAAAATATGGTGAATGGTGGATTTGTAGAAGCATCTCATATCAAACCAAAGTAATATGTCTTTAATCTCTTTAGTAATATACAAGCTACTAAGACTCCTAATACTACATCGACGTTCAAAGACAATCATGGATACAATAATGATAAAGCACCTTGGGAGGATATCCCTAATTGAACATGTACTCCTCTCGGAGAACCATTGTAAGTAGCATTGAAGACTCTTTTGACACATAAGATTATTACATTGCCTGAGTCATGACCTTGGGAGGTAGAAATCAAAGCAAAATAGTCGAATGATAATCATTCTTGTCAATACCACCATAATAAAGGTCATAAGACAAATGAATGCATGAAGATTAAGCATGTGATTTAGGATCTAATTGATAATGAAACAATCACAGTTGATGGGCACAAATCCAACAAAGATCATACAGTGTTTAAACAACCATTACCTAAATATGAAATAGGTGGAACATCAAACTCCGTAGATGCTAAAATTAATTATTATTACTCGAACAAAAATAATGTGATCAATATGCTCGAACCCTATGTCCATTCTTGTTGGAATAATGGAAGGGTGATTACTGAGAGGGGAGGGGTGAATCATTACCCTTAAAACTTTTACTAATTAACCTTATTAATCATTGCTTGCATAACTAACCATTGTAGATTTTCTACTTCATGCATGTAATATCATAATATAAGTGTAAGTGCATCTAAACAAACATAGAAATATTCATGAAACCCATTTACACATGACACAAGAATTGATAACCCCGAAAACCCCTATTAGAAGGTCAAAACTATGGTGGGGATGAAACCCACAAAGCTTCACTATCTGCAGAATGGAAGGTGTCGATTAAGGCTACAAGTTGTGATCACTTCTTATGATCTTACCCTATTAGGAGTAACATGTTAGACTTGTTAAATCTACTCAGTTAAGAGATTTTAGCAACACAATGTATGTGTGCACTTGGTTAAGAGATTTATAATAAGACTATTAAGTCCACCTTCTTAAAGGATTTTTTCTTTTTTCTACAATTATCAGAGAGTAGAAAAAAATATTTATGACCTGATAGTTTGCAATCTTGAATTATTGATTATAGATCCTTTAATTTCACAAAATATATGTATCACCTATTGTGATGGATAATACCTATGTTCTTCTTAGTAGCCTTGAATCTAGTTCTCCATAACTGAATTCTTCTTTTTATGTCCTTCTACATGAAACTCTCTGTCTCATCCATAGATGTCCTTGTGCGGTTAAAATCATGTTCTTAATTGATTATACATCTACATATACAATGTCTTGACCTAATTAGGTTACACATTTTTCTTGAATAACTCTAAGATCAAAGGTTTATAACTTGAACTTGATATCCTAGTTTTGATGAATACAATTAGTTAAACTAATTAAATCCATTACTTATACTTTTCTTGATCCACAAAAAATGGTTGTCCAGCTAATCAAAAAGCTATTTTTAAAACTAAAGTGCTTTAGCTTACATGTATCTCAGATCCTCTTTTCTCAGGAATAAAATTCTCTCTCAATAGACTGGTGGTCGGTGAAGTCTTTGTAGACTATGCTCGATGAAGTCTCTGTAGACTATGCTTGGTGAAGTCTATGTAGACTATGCTCGGTGAACACTGCGCTTAATCATTTTGGTGTCCACTGTGTTTTACTATTTCGGTGACCACTATGTTTAGTTATTTTGGTGGCCACTATGTTTGGTTAAAGCTACCACTCAATGATCATCTGACCAACGGTCCAAAAACTATTTTCTTATTATACTAATGACAACTTCTGATCCTTTAAGGATTATCAATCTCCCCCTTTGGAATTAGTATCAAAAATTGATATGTCTAGTATATACACCAAGTGTTTTACCTTTTCAATGACTCCCCCTATGTTCATGCCTCGATACAATGTTTCCCCCTTTTTAATATATATACATGTTTTCCTTTCCTTGTTACATTTTCCCCTTTTGTGCATAATGTATGTACACATGTTTTACCCCTTTTTTGAAAATAGTGACAAAGATGTAGTACTTACATCTTGTCAAGTATGTGTGAATGGGATTTCTTTATGTCTGCCATGAGCTTGTTCCATTTTTCCTTCAGGTGCTCGAGGGTCATGTGCTCCAAAGTGATTCTGGCATGCATGTCATAGATACTCTCTGTGACTGATATCTCTAGGATGGCAATTAGGGTCTTTTCTGAAGTCATGTGTTTCAACAGCAATGTGAGATTCGGTAGTAACATAGCTTGTAGCTCGATTACCTCATCTCTAATTTTTCTTTCTACCTTTTGCATCTCAAGTCTCAAACATTTGGATTCTACAATCTTCTCATAATGCAGTTGGAATGCATTTGCATTGGTTGATAGACTTTATGCACTATTTTTTAGATCTTCATCTATTTTAGCTATCTTTTCACTACTCTCGGTAGTGAAGTGCTCTAGTGTGCATAACTTTTGAACTAAGTTAACTACTTCTGATATAACTGGTTCTAACATAGTTAGTAGTTCAAAAAATTTCACCTTATTCTCTGCCACTTCTTGGCTGATTTTTTCTATGAGTTTGTATTGGTACTTTTCTTCTTCTTGTTCCTCTATGACCTTCTTGGCGTTGATATTTTGTGTTGTGATTTCCTCAGTCAGAACTGCAAGTTTATCAATTATGGGTGTAGTTTGATCAATCTGTGTATCCAGTACTATTTGTAATAGGATTTCCTTGGTTGTTTCTAGGACTTGTCTATTCTTGTTCTCCTTTATGAGATTTTCCTATATTTCTTTCCTTTTTCATAGTTCTCCATACCTTGATAATGACTCAAGATCTAATGTCCTTGGATCACAGTCGGGTATGTCTATTATCTCATCAAGTGTGACTAGTTTGTTTCCTTTCTTATGCTTCTTCTTCTTTTGAATAGTGTTGGAAGCAGGGGAATGAAGGATTCTAGCAAGATCATTTTTCTTGCTTTGTTTCTTTGGGTGATTTCTTGGGAGGTGTGGTGCCTTTGGTTTGTTTCTCGGTCTGAACCTGTTGTTTATAGTAGATGTCTCTACTTCAAATTTTTCTTGCCCTTCAGCCTTGTCTGCATCTTCAGTGTTCTTGGAAGATGCATCACTCTATTTGTCCTCTCCATTGTCATATGTTTTCTTTTCCCCTTATTCATCACCTTTGTCTATTGGTGTGTTTATTTTAGGCTCAAGTGTTTTCTCCTTTGCTTTATTTATTATATTGATATCTTGTATCAATAAAGGCATACTACCTAGTACATTTGCCTATGCAACATCAATTTTTTTCTTTTACTTTGTTTTCTCGTTGGCAACATTTACATCTTCATCATTCTTTGCATCATTATCAGAATCAACATTAGTTATATATTTTATTTTGATATCTCGTGTTTCCCCTAATGATTGAAATATTTGAGGTACATCATCCATGACTTTTCTTGCTTCTTTGGTTAAGTCAATAGGAGTGATATCCCCGGTGTCACTGATGAAAATGTGCTCAGGGCTCAGTGCAACCTCCTTCTCCTCATTGTGATTTGTCTTGGTTAGAGCCAATGCCTGCTTGGGTGAATTAAATATTTGTGTCCAAATCTTATTTCTTTCTATATCAATCTCTTCTAACCTATCTTGCAGTACTTTGTATGCTCTTGTCTTTACAAAAAAATTTAGATCAGAGAAGGTACAAGTAAGACTTCTTATGAATTATGGTTTGATCATACACCTACTGTAAAATATTTTAGAATATTTGAAAGTAAATGTTATATCAAAAGAGATGATGAGATAGGGAAGTTTGATGCTAGAAGTGATGAAGGAATTTTTCTTGGTTATTCTACTAAGAGTAAAGCATATAAATATTTCAATCTAAGATTGAGGAAGTTGATTGAAAGTGCCAATATGAGGATAGATGAAAAGTCTCAAATTTAGGAAAGAATGTATGACTGTGGTTAGATTAAAGAGATTAAAGAGGTCACTATTGAACCTGAAGAACCTTTGATGATTGAAAATCAAATTGAAGATGAAGTGACTAAATTTTTTGAGAATCCAAAGACTCAGAGGTATGTTAAGAAGAACCATCCTGAAGATCAGATTATTGGTGATGAAAATAAAGGTATGATGATTAGATCTAGAGTTAGAGATGAAATTTGTTTGATTTCTCAATTTGAGCTGAAGACTACTGATGAAGCATGTAGAGATGAATCTTGGACTAAATCTATGGAAGAAGAACTTGAACAGATAAATAAAAACAATACTTGGGAATTGGTTCCAAGACCTAAGAACAAAAATGTGATAGGAACTAAATGGTTTTTCAGAAATACGATGGATGAGGAAGCAACAGTGGTAAGAAACAAGGCTAGATTGGTGTGTAAAGGCTACTCACAACAAAAAGGCATAAAATATGAAGAAACATTTTCTCTTGTTGCTAGTTTGGAAGTTGTGATATTATTTCTTTCTTATGTTGCACATAAAGACTTTGAAGTATATCAGATGGATGTGAAATCAACATTCTTGAATGGTGATCTAGAAAAAGAAATTTATATTGAGCAACCAGATGGATTTCCTTTGAGAGAGGATGGATACATGGTTTGTAAGCTGAAGAAAGCATTGTACGGACTGAAACAATCACCTAGAGCATGGTATGCAACACTGGATAAGTATCTACTTTTTCTTCGTTTTAGAATAGGTAATGCATACAGTAATTTATATTTCAGAACTGATGAAGATGGAATCTTAATCATAGAATTTTTTTTTGATGATAGCATTTTTGGAGGCAATGATAAGATGAGTAAGAAGTTCTCTAAAGAAATGGAAAATGAATTTGAGATGTCAATGATTGGTGAAATGTAATTTTTTCTTGGTTTGCAAATTAATCAGAGTAAGAATGGCATTTTTATGTATCAGACCAACTATCTTAAGGAAATTTTGAAGAAGTTTGGAATGGAAGATTGTAAATATGTTGGAACACCTATGGTGACTGGATATTAACTGACTAGTAATGATGAGACTCAGAGTGTTGTTCAGACAAAGTATAGATCTATGATTAGTGTTCTACAATATCTAACTCACAATAGACCAGATATTACCAATGCAGTTAGTATTGTGGCAAGGTATCAAGTAGATTCCAAAGAGACACATCTTGCTACTATGAAAATAATTTTTAGATATTTGAAAGGAACAACAGAATATGGATTATGGTATGAAAAATCAGATGGTTTTATTTTACAGGCTTATACTAATGTTGATTGGGAAGGTATGTGGATGACAAAAAGAGTACTGGTGGTGGTACATTTTTCCTTGGGAAAAGGTTGGTTTCTTGGTTGAGCAAGAAGAAGAACTGTATTGCAATCTACTATTGAATCAGAGTATATTGTTGCTACAATAAATTGCACATAAGTTGTTTGGATGAAACAAATATTGAAGGACATTGGAATAATTTTTGAAGAACCAGTGGTTATCCATTGTGATAACACTAGCACAGTGAATATGTCGAATAATCCTGTAATGCATTCAAAGACTAAACATATTTATATTAAGTATCATTTCTTGAGGGAGAAGGTAGCAGAGAAAGAAATTAAACTCAAATATATTGGCACAAAGGAACAGATAGCAGATATATTTACAAAACATTTTCCAAAAGACGCTTTTGAGTATCTCAGAGGCATGCTTGGGGTCAGAGTCCCTCCTTGTGATAACTAATTGATGCATATTTGCATCAATCTAGTGGCTTTCAGAGCTATATCATTTTCTGGACTTGATGTATGGATCTACTCCTCAGAGGGAGTGATCGCAAGAATAGAAGAATACAGATGAGTTAAGGAATCTATGTGAAAGTCCCTACTGTTTGGGGAGATTTGTGTTGAGGATATTGAGAAGATTGTATTGAGATAAGAAAGTATTTTTGATTTTATTTTGGGTTGATGTATTTTCCCATATGTTGTCATCAATGCCAAAGGGGGAGATTGTTGGATGATATCAGATTTGGATACTATTCATGTTGTTGATAATAATGTTTTGTCACTAATGTCAACATATGTTTCTGTGGAAGAGGACAGACTGCTTACTTGAATGGAAAGAGTGTATGGATGATTCAAAATGATAGAAGTTGGTTATATGAAGAATGATATTTTTTTACCTTATCTCTAAGGTTTCTTGGTTGTATGTTTCAAAATATGAGAGGGTGTTCTTTGTAACTGATCAACAAGATTGTAGTTCAATTTAGGATTGACAGCTGGCTTCAAGGTAACAGGTTTTGACACCACTTGCTTAGGCTTACTGGATTGACTTGAATTAGGCCCTTTAATG
>MU224483.1:19539-60987 GCA_018584345.1 Thuja plicata | reverse complement strand
CCCCCCCCCCCCCTCTCAGTCTCTTGCTTTCCCATTATTGTATTTCCAACATTGCAAACAGACTAGGGCTTCTTGTATCTTCTCATCTAGCATTTCAAGGTCATGCAATCTAGAAAATTTGTATTGTTCATTATCAACAATGTTTTGCAGCGATACTCTTAGTGATGGGATTTCAACCTCAAGAGGTAGAATGATCTCAACGCCATAGAATAGAGAGTATGGTGTGGTACCAGTGGAGGTGTGTATGCTAGCTTTTTAGGCCCAAAGAACTAGATTCAATTGCAGGTGTCATTCGTGCCCAACGTCATTGACCTTCTTTTAGAGTATCTTCATTATTGTTTTATTTGATGCCTCATCTTGGAAATTTCCTTGTGGATAGTAGATACTAGAAAATCCATGGCGAATCTAGAATTTATCACAAAGCTTTGTAACATCTTTATTCTAGAATGTTCTACCATGATCATTGATGATAGCCAAAGGGACTCCATAGTGACATATGATACAATTCATAATAAATTTAGAAATATGTTTTTCGGTGATATAAGTCATAGGGATGGCCTCAACCCATTTGGTGAAATATTAAGTAGCAGTTATAATATACTTGTTTCCATTAGAAGAAAGAGGATTGATCTTTCCTATGAGATCAAATGACCATTGATAAAAATACCATGGAGACATAACTAGTTAAAGATCTTGTGCTGGAGCATGAATCAAATTACCATGTATTTGACATTTGTAACACTTTTTTGCAAATTTATCTACATCTTGTTCCATAGTGGACACCCAATAGTATCCATCTCTTACCAAATTTTTTGCAATAATTAAACCATTGAAATGACCTCTGCATATACCATTGTAGACCTTGTGTAAAGAAATTTTGGCTTCTCATGAATCGAGGCAACTAAGGAAGGTTTGGTCAAAGGCTCTCTTGTAAAGGGTATCACTGATAATGACATATCTAGCGGCTTGTCGGATAAGGGCTCAGAGTTTTTTCTTGGATAGGTTAGGAGCTATGATTTGGGAATGCAGGTAATTGTAACTATCTTGGTACTAAGGGGAATCAGGACCAAAAATTTCACACACGAGCTTAGATTGTGTAATATTAAATTCACAGCATTCTTCATTGTGTGGAATGTCAATCATGGAAGCGATGGTTTCCATAGCATATGCTTTCTTGTTATGTACCCTAGGAAGTTGTTGAAACTTTATTGTAACAAATTTAGACTTTAAGAAGTCTTCTAGCTTCTTCTGGGGTATCGATTTATCATCTTTCATTTCATAGTCATCATTCACTTGGCGGATGACTATCTGGGAATCACTATACACTTTGAGATGCTGGATTTTTCATTGAAATACTAGCTTGAGTCCAATGACTGGAGCCTCATACTCAACAATGTTGTTGGTACATTCAAATGCTAAATATGTATAATTTAGAAATAACATCACCTTGTGGAGTTACAAACATGATACCTTCTCCAAATCCATTTCTAGTATGTGAGCCGTCAAAATATAGCTTCAATTCATTAGATATTCCAAAGGCAAAGATTGATTCATCTAGAAAATTTGAGAGTAGAGGATGATCATCCTATACTGGTGCTTTGTGAGCTGATTAGCTATTACATGTCCTTTGATTGCTGTATAGTCTACATATTCAATATAAAATTTACTCGGGATCATTACCCATTTGGCCACGCATCCTATGAGAAATTTTTTTCTTAGAAGGTACTTTAGTGGGTCAATTCATGACACAAGCATAGTTTTATGATGAAGCATATATTGTCTTAACTTATGTATTTCAAAAACCACAGCAAGGCATGATTGTTCAATGAGTGTATAATTTAGTTCATACGCCACAAGTGTTCTACATATGTATTAAATAGCTCTTTCTCTACCTTATTCACCATGTTGCACCAGAAGGGCTCCCAGTGCAGTTTTAGTTGCAAAAATATACAAAATGAATGAATTTCCCAGAATAGGAAACATCAAGATTGGTGGATTAAGCAGATAGTCCTTCAATTTTTGGAAATATTTTTCACATTGTTCATTCCATTTAAAAGTCACACCTTTATGGAGAAGATTTTGGAAATACTGACACTTGTTGACTAGCTATGTAATGAACCTTTAGATAGAGTGTAATTTTCCTTGTAGACTTCTTATTTTATTCAGAGTAGTTGGAGGAGACATTTCCAATATTGTTTTTACTTTCTTAGGATCTACTTCAATTCCTCAATAAGAAATAATGTTACCCAATATTTTTCAAGAAACCACTCCAAAAACACACTTCTTGGGATTCAAAACAGAGCTTGTAGCCTTTGATTCTCTCAAAATATTTACCTAGAGTGCTCAAATGATCTTTTCTTGTGATATATTTTCATAGTACATCATCAACATAGTCTTCCATTAGGATATGCATGAAATCATGGAAGATAGTAGTCATTTCTCCCTCATGAGTTACTCAAGCATTCTTGAGATTGAAGGGCATGACATTCCAACATTATGTTCCCCAAGCACATGTGAAACTTTTCTTGGGTTGATCCTTAGGATAAGTTATGATTTAATTATAACCAGATAAACCATCCATCAGTGATAGCATCTCATATCCATTTTTCATGTCTACTATGATATCAATATTTGGCAATGGAAAGTCATCTTTAGGGCATGCTTTGTTCACATCCCAAAAATATATGCATTTTCTCAGGCCACTAGTGTGTTTTATAACAAGGACCAAATTACAAATCCAATCTACATAGTGGATTGGTCTAATGAAACCAACATCTATTAATTTTTTCAATTCTACTTTTACTAGGAGAGCTACTTGAGGATGCATTTTTCTTATTTTCTGCTTCATTGATTTCACACCAGGTTTTAGTGGCAAGTGATGAAGGACTAAATCTGGATCCAGGACAGGAAAATATACATACGAAAAGGAAAATTTGAACTTTCTTTCTAGGAAGAATCTGACAAACTCATATTTTTTTATTTTGATAGTCAAGCTACAAAGTGTATGATTTTAGGATTATTTGTTGTTACCAAATTGATTTCTTCTAACATTTCAATAAATAGTGTTGACTATCTTTCTGTAGGGGTATGTCCAATATTCCATCCTTAGGTGCCTCAAATATTTTTTCACCCTCGGATATGTCATTTATTTTTACTTTTGCACGGTCTAATGGCGCCTTTCAGTTTTCACTAGAAGACCTATTCTTTTCATTTTTTTCTTTTCTTATTTTATTTTCACTTTTGTGATTGGAAGATGGAGTCAACTTCCCAAAATATGTTGTGGCATCAAGATCAATGGTGAATCCTTCTTTTTTATTTTCACATGACATACCTTCTCAGAGCTCAAAAATATTTTCTATTGCTTCATCATTTTCAAAGAAATCTAAGCTCGGTGGTCCTTGTTGATTCCAATCTATTAGTTCAGAGTATACTGAAGGTATTTCATCATCAATATTGCATATGTTTTGGAATCTAGGTGTAAGGGAAAATATATAAACATTAGTCTAATCATTATTAGTGGCTTCCTCCTCAGGATCTTCAAGACTAGGATCCCATAAAGTTTTTATCCAAGCTTCATAAAAGGTCTTAGGAGGGGGAGTGTCATTGACATGTTTATATTTGATGGGTAGCTTATTGGGATCAGGAAATATAGGGTCAATATCATATGATATGGAGGAATAGGAAGTTCATTCCCACTCATTGGAATTAGTAGTTTTAGGATGGGTATCCTCAAATTCCTTTTCATCATTTAAAGTGTCCACATTTTCACATGAGGTCAACTTGGCATTCGAAGAGATAATTCGCAAAGGTTTAAATCCAAGTCTGAGATTAGGAGGTCGTCCTTATATATTAATAGGCTCACAAATTCCTTTTTTTGTGTACCAAGACCACTACAACCATCATAGCCTTTTTCTACATTATTATGAACCCTAGTCCATTCTTCTCAATAGGTATCTAAATGAGTTCTCATTTTGTTTATCTTTATAAATCCATGTAAATGTGTTATCATAAACATGTTCTTCATGAAACCCTCCCCAACTTGTAAATATAGTAGAGGGGTTAACTTTCATGGTGATCTTTTATTGTTATTTCTGCAATAGTCATGGCTTTCCATAGGATTTGGGGGAAAGAGATAATTTCCCAAGGTGAAAGGCATGAGCAACGGTATATTCTCCGCAACCTTTGTCTTCAATTTTCATTTTTCCCTTTACCATCTTGGCAAGTGTGGATGCATCAACATATTTGCGAAAATTGGTCGATGTTGCTTCACTATTTGTAGGTACCTATTGTGTAGGAGTGTTTCTCAAATCAACACATAATTGGAAGGGATTAGGGTCTCCTAGAATAGTGATTTCTACTCCATTATAGGAAAAATTCATGCATTGGTGATAGGTAGATGGGAGTTCTTTCATAGCATGGATCCAAGGGCATCCCAACATTTTGTAAGGAATATCTAGGTCTGAGACTTGTAGCAATGTGTTTTTGATAGCTGGACCAATTCTGATAGGCATTACAATGACTCCTTTGGAAGGACATTCAATGCCATCATATGCTTTTATTGTGATTTTTCTAGATGGATCAATATCATTTTTAGTGTAACAAATCCCAATGACAACTTTCAAGGTGCAAATATTAAGTCTTGCTCCACCGTTTATCATGACTTGTCTGACCTTACAATTGTGGATAAAAACTTCAAGGTGTAAGGGATCATTGTGACCTATTCTATCTTGAGGGACATTGTTTCTCAAAAAGGTAACATGTTGTGATGCGGAAAATTTCCCTATCATGGCCTGAAACTAGGCAACATCAATATCATTGGGAATAGTGGATTCTTTTAAGGATTTTTAAAGGATCTCTTTATGTTGGGGGTACATGCATAACAACTCAAGGATAGAAATGTATGTTGTGGTTTTACCAAGCTGATCGAGAAGGTTATACTTAGAATAGACTTTGGGTCTAGGAGGTGGTCCAGGAACAGTGATCTTGGTGCAGCAAGTAGTGACTATATATCAAGGATTCTCATCTCTAATTGGTAATAGTGGATACATGTGCATCTGACTCATCAAAATAGTTTATAGTATAATCATGGCTAGTTCAGGTATAATTGACATTATTCTTTGAATTTGAATTTGAACTAGATGCTTTCCCCTTCTCATAATCTAACAAGGGAGTTTTGAGAATGGTGTGATCGGTATTGGAAGAACTGACATGTGCTTCTACTTCAATTAAGCCTTGATCAATGAAATATTACACTAAATGGTATAATTAAAAACAAGAATTTGTTTTGTGACCTTTTGGTCAATGGTAGTCAAAAAATTTATTGTCATCCCACAGAGGGGGTTTTACTTTTGGTTCATTTCTCATATCAGGTAATTGAATTTAGTTTTTTGAAGCAATTGCTGCAATACATAATCAATTCGTTCACTCAATTGTGTGAATTGTCTTTGAGGTCCATATTTATTTCTTGAAGGTCCTTTAAGACTGATCTTTTCTTGGGTTGTATTGACCATTCATGCATTGAAAATATCATCATTTGTAACATTTTGATTCTGAGAACAGAATTTTGATTTCTTGTTTTAAGTGCTCACATTGTTGTTATCTTTATTAACTTTGAGTATTCCCTTCTGAATAAGAGTATCTTCAATATTCATACCCTTTTTCATGAGCTTTTGAATAGTGCTTGGATGCTTTCTATTAGCTCATACGTCATTTTTGGCACAAAATTTGCAATGAATAAACGTATCTTTTTCTCTTCTAGAACATCAAAGGGGAATTGACTCACCAAATTTCTCCATCGCAACAAGAATGTCATAAATGTGATGACATGTAACCGAAATGCAGAAGGATAATGCAAGACATTAAATCAGTTAATGGATTGTATTGTCATTGATGTCAACTTGATATAATCTAATCGGTTATAATCAATGTGTCAAAGACTTTAAAGAATAAGAGAGATAAATATTATACTTTCTGTAATGCATAAAAGACAAGCATTCACATTGTGACTACAAACACCGACGAACAATAGAACCTGACAGATAGAGATCACCGATAGTCAAGTCACAGTGATGCTCGAGAAAGAAATTCGACAAGCAAGAATCACAAGCAAACTTGACGGTCAGAAACATAGTGTAAACCAACGGAGAAGCCCGGGGAGAACTAGAGTATTGACCAACGCTATCAAAGAGTTAAACCAAAATTAAATTGAGTTTAGAAATGACAAAATATCTAGCTGGCAGAGCTAAATATAGAGTTAACTGGTAGTTATCATTGTTTTCATCGACAAGATAAGCCAGAGATAAGTAATTGATTTAAAGTTGATTTGTCTAGTTGGTAAGAAGATCCCAGTAAGATAAAATAGGATTTTTTCTTTAAATCTGATTGGCAAAATTTTGGATCATGCCAAGATCAAGAAAATCAAGAACCTAACAACAGTGATATCATGTCTATTTAAGAGACAACTCAATTCATTACAAATTGTGTGTGGGTGAAGGAATGAACAAGAGGATGCTGAAGAGAAACTGACAAAGAACAACTTCATATAGTGTTGATCACCAAGCTAAGGAAAGAGCTAAAGAATTTTGTGGACACCAAGCAACAGAGCACAGCATCACTAAGCAGAATCAAAGTGGAGCAAAGGTATAAATAGAGTTATATTGATCAAAATAGTTTTGTGAGATTACAATAGATCTGAAAATCTGCAAGTATAAGTTGTATATGTGAATAGAACATACTATTTTAGTTTAACTATTGATTCAGAAAGTCTCTTAACCAAGTGAGATTTAAATATCCTTTCTATATTGAGATACATCCAATGGAGTATCAAAAATTTTGATCATGAAGATATCATGAGATGCCAGATACCTATTGACAGGCCAAGTGAGTGTTTGATCAAGGATGGTAGCATAAAGATACCCAATATCAAGTGACAGACTAAACTTTTAAATCCTCTAACAAGGTCACACCTAACAGTGTGTTTCTAACCTTTAATAGGGTTGGATCTTCACCAAGCTCACTTTAGAAGAGTGAAAATTTTGGGTTACCAATCCCAAGTGGTTTTTTCCTTAACAATTTTTCCGCGTTAAAAATCCATGTGTCAATGTGTTTATGAGTCATTACTTTAGTGTTTTGCATTACACTTAACTTAATTAAGTTGATCGGTATACTCTATATAATTTACTGTCTTTCAGTAAATTAATAGAATATTATTTGGTAAATCTACAATAGAAAGTTTTACAAAGCATTCTGAGAAGTAGTAATTTGGTATAAGTATTTGAAGGCCTTCATCTTATAGGACTGAAGATAACTAGAGGTATAGAATTATGGTACTAATTTTTAAGGGTTGATTATTATAATATTTTGAGGCCACTGATTCACTCCCCCCCCCCCNTGATTCCCCCCCCCCCCCCCCCTCTCAGTTATTACTAACAATTGGTATCAGAGCTTGTGTGCTTAGAAAGTGAGTTTAACAGCTCAAGAAAAAGATCACAAGATGAACAGACGAGATGTGCCCAAGTTGAATAAAGACAACTTTGCATCATAGAAAAGCAAAATAAGAATCCACCTATCAGGTATTGGAAATGATATTGTTCAATACTTAGATACTAAATATGTTTTTCCTATAGGACCTCATACTCATGAGAGATAAAGAGTCAAGTATGAGCATAACTGCATGATGATAGAACTTGCATCATCACTCTCGGATGTTGAGTTTGAAGATGTCAAAACCTGCACCTCTACAAAGAAAATGTGGGATAAGTTGAAGCTTGTACATGGAGGAGATGTCAATGTACTCATAGAAAAGGAAGAAATCCTAAGAGGGAGGTTTGATGACCTAAGGATGAAAGAAGGAGAAAACATTACTCAGTATAGCTGCAGAATCAAAGAGGTAGTAAATTCTATCCGAGGAGTTGGAGGTGTACTTGAAGAGGAGATAGTGGTAAGAAAAATCTTAAGAACCTTATTGCCTTTTATGCTATTAGAGTTTCTATTATTCAAGAAATGAGAGCAGTTGCAAACAATACAGTTACTCTAGATAGTCTAATTGGTAGACTAATTTCATTTGAGATAAATAACTTTGACAATAGTGTCTTATCATCCATAGAATTTGCATTCAAATCTTCTCTAAAGATAAGTAACCCAAGTCATAGACATGCTATTATAAATGATAGTGACAATGATAATGAGGATAATGACTTGATGAAATTGAAGCACTTATGGCAAGAATATTGCAAAGAGGAAAAGGTATTTACAAAGGTAAATTACCACTTGTATGTTTCAATTGTAAAGAGGTTGGACACTTTGCAAGATGTCCAAACTGACGAAAAGATGATCAAGGAAATGATAGACCTTATGAGAAGAATATTGATAAAGGTGAAAATACAGAATACCGGAGTAACCGAAAACCTGACAAGAGAGATACCCAAGACTACAAGGACAAAGGGAAGAAATCTTGTTACCTAGCTGAGAGAAGAGCTGATGACACTGACACTAATTCAGAAGAAGACATCAAGATGGTATTTGTATCCATGAAGGATGATTCAGATGAAGATGAAGAAAGGTATGTAGAAACTGCACTCATATCTAAAGTTAGTAAAAATGATGTCTGGATCATAGATAGTGGCTACACTCACCATATGAACGGTGATAAAAAAAAATTTGAGACTTTTGAATACTATAATGGTGGTTCAGTGAGAATGGGAAATGATACACCTTGTCCAATTGAAGGTAAAGGAACCATAATGCTAAATAACTTGATAAAATATGAAAATGGTTACTGGGTTAAAGGACTGAATTACAATTTGTTAAGTGTTTCTCAGTTGAACAATTCAGGTCACAGAGTAGCATTTGAAAATAAGAAGGCAAAGATCTTCAATGAATCAGGAAGTTTGATTGGTACCAGTTGTAACACCCCAAAATTGGCATCTTGCAACCCTAACCAATTTTGTTGCATTTATCATTCTTTTGAATCATCAAAGTCCTATTGTACTAGGCAATTGTGAGTTTTGATTGAATCTACTTGACCTAAGTGTCAAATGTAGAAAATCCTAAATCTGCATTAATCACATATTGTATTTAATTCCTAAATATCAATCATAATTGGCTAAATAAACCCAATGATCAAATTAATTTAATTATAAAGTCCTAGCACTTTAATTAAATTAAATTCACCCCTTTTAGCTAAAATACATAAAAGAAATTAAATAATATTTAATTATTAAATAAATACCCTCATTTCAATAATTGAATTTAATTGTTCAAATGATTGAGAAAATACATTTATGAGGTCATATTATATTTATTTAATTAAATATTCTCTCCAAAATCTTCTCTCCAATTCAGAAATAGAAACTTTGAGTTGATTGTGATTTAAAAGAGAAGCAAATCAGTTAAACTCAAAAAGGCAACAATTGATTGTTTCTCTCATAAGAAACTTCCTATTCTCAATTGATTTTCAATAAGTTAATTGTTTCTCTCCAAGGAAACTTTCTATTCTGAACAGACTCTAGGTCTATAAAAGAACTCTCTCATGTCTCATTCAAACTAGTCTTGGAATTTGTAATCTTGTAATTTGTGAATTTCATAATTTGCTAGTTTTCTAATTGAATGCATTGATTTTAGGATTGTTGCAATAAGCTTAATATCATGCTAGTTTAATTATTCATAGTTTAAACTTATTTTCAATCAATCTTAGTTTGAATATCATTATTCATTTCTAGATTAGCTTGTAGCTTCTCATACTTAGTTTAATCTCTCTTTTTCATAGATTAATCTTGCATTCAATTTCTTATATTAATCTAGCCTTTCACATTTATTTCTAGAATAAACTAAGCTCTCTAGATTAGTCTTTCATTTACATATTTTCTTAAATCCTCTATTCTAGCAATGGTCTAGGTTGTTGGACTCTCAATTCTGAGAGCTTATTCAAAACCCCAACTAGATAAGAGGCAACAGGTCGAATCATACAGGCATGCAAGATGGATAATTTCATATCCATTATTGTGTGTGAATGGTGAATAATGACCATGTGAAGTTTATGGCTAAACAATATTGCCACATTTAGATATCACATTTCTGGCACCCATCGTGGGACAGAAAATCAATTTATGGCCTCATTCTATATTTCTTTTCATCAATCTATTTTCTGTCTGTACGGCTCTGCAGTGAATTTTTGCATGAACTTTCTCACATATCCATGTGAAGTTTTGAAATACTTCACATGATATCGAGTATTTCTTCACGCCACTTCTGGCATATCTTCGCGCAGACTTTAACAAGAGAAGGTTTAAAATTTGTAGATTTATCATTCTATTTTCTTACCACTAATGATTTATGTTTGTTGTTGACTGTGTCTTTCTGGCTTTTATTTCTGAAACAGCTTAACATGTGGTCTGCAGGATGAAATGATGAAGATTCCTTTAATAACTATGCAAACTTGCTAATGGTTTGATTACAGAATGCGTGTCAGAGAGTGCTTGTCAAAGGACTTTTGAAACTTGCTTAAACATTCTATTTTATTTCATGCTTTCTTCACATAGTATAAATAGGGCCTTGTTAATAATCTCTCGAGCATCTTGATAGAAGAATAGGGTAATAGGCTCTTCATTACATGGAAGTGATGCCTATGAATGAATCTGAGACCTAGACGCTGCTATGGGATTGACTCTTTCAGGAGCAACAAAAGGTAACGAATCAATTAGCATGTCCATTAGTGAGGGAAGTATGCTCTTCTCTCTTTGAGAGAATCAGAAACCTAGAAGCTTTTGTATTTTGTTGAAAGAGGAGCTAGCTCGGTGATAAACTTGTTTGGCATGTTTGGGTAAGGCGTAAAGGTAGAGGAGTATGCTCTTTTCCCCTTTGGGGAGAATCAAAAACTTAGACCCTCAAAACTGAACCAAGTATGAGTCTAACCTTTAGCGGGCCTGCCAGAAGTTGAACCTCTGGGAATGACCCAAGTGGGTACACACCTTTCACCGGTGATTCCAACCCACTATAATAAAGTATCTTTTTTGAGTGAAAGACTCCAAATCCATATTAATTTCTTCCTTGTAATTCTTGATGTTGAACATCTCGAGGAAGCCCTGTTTGTTGTACTAAGTAGCGCCGCTCCTAGCCTTGCTTTCCAAGGGTGTACACTTTATGGTGTTGGTGTGGCTATATGCCTCAACCTCTCTTGCAAGGCCACCGAAGGTTAATATGAATGGAATCCTACTAAACACCTTGTAGCTAGATGCTTACCTAGTTCACCTCCGAAAGGAGACATAATCTTTGTGCAGGGAGAGGGAAAATTCTCTCCCATAGATTCTTACCATAGGCATACACCTGGACATTTGAAGGTGGTATATGACACTGGCCCCTGCTTCAAGGGTAACCTTTGAACATATACTATTGAGTCCTTGGAAACACCAAAAACACAGGCACCCTCTCGAGGGTGACACTGTTGTGTGAGGTGAATGTATGCGCATAAGTTGTGGGCAAAGATTTTGTTTTCTCTACCAATTTTCTTTCTAGGGATAAGCGTGTTTCTTTTTGAGTCTTCAATATCTACAATGTTGAAATTGTTCAAAGACTCCCTCATTCTTTAGATTTGCCTTGTCCTTGGTTGAATTTTTTATGACTACTACTTGTGCCACGACTATCTATGCTTGTCGATAACTGGCTCTATAACATTCAAACAAATAAAATATCAATCTAAAACTATGTATTCTGTCAGAGAACAGTCTTTACTATGTCTCAAAATATTTTTGTTGTCTCAAAAAATGTTCTAACTGTGTATTTCTGGACAATTTTGCTTGGCTTTCTGCCAATTTTCACGCGAGAAAACACTTCTTCACATCTGTCTATGTGAATCTTTGCGTGAGGCACTGAGAATCTTCACACGAGTTTGTGCCCATTTGTGCTAATTTTTTCCCTATTCTATCACCAATCAATCTTTCTCCGCGCTAAGTTGCAAAACTTTGTGCGGGCCTGTGGGAATCTGCATGCGAGAAAATACTTCTTCACGCGAAACTATCCCAAAATTGCCAAAATAGCGAGTTGTTTGCTATCTGTTCTGAGTCACTTTGCTCAATCTAGTTTTTGTTTGAGGTATGTCTGCCTATTTCATTTTTTTGCATAGTCTATGATTGGATGTCTCAGGTTTAGAACTATGTAATTATCTCTTAAACTTTTCTCATTTCTTATCTATTTACTTGTTCTACTATGTTGTCATACCTAGCAACATGATAGTCAACTCTTGATTTCTCTAGCCTTATCTCTGACGACTCGTGTCGAGTATACTTAAAATTTTTGGCACTCTCATGCATTTATCTTGAGATAGTTACAAGAATTGTCCTAGTTCACTCCCTTTGTATAATCTTTGTCTATGATTGTCGCAACTCGAAGTAGTAGCGCATTCCTCCCACATGTCACTAGAAAAAGTAGACTTTGAAATCAAGGAAGAGCTCATTCCAAGCTTATCACACAGTCAAAGTGCAGTAGAGGATCTTCACACTCCTCTTCATCAGCTACCTCTAGCGAGGGATCATCTTGATCTTCCACCCATATCATCCAACCTTATGTCCAACGTTTACTCCAAGTAGACTTCAGTAGGGTTTAAAACCCATTGTTTGAAGAACATCAAAATTTTGAAGAGTTGTTTCATGAACTCAATACTATTGAAACAACAAGAGTTCCCATGGGTACCACACCTTAGGATACTTGACCTCCTCATATTTATTTTGTGCATATTGAAAACTTGCATACTAGCAAGATGGCAGAATAACATCAATCAGGTGAACACGGCAGAGATGAAGATCACTCTAAAACCAGGGGTGAGTTCCATTATCAAGACCCCCTAATGATGAGGAGATAGAAATAACCCAGGAAGACATCATGGAGGCTCATGCCAATAAAAACTTCCACAAGATGATGGATATTCTCCTAAAGGAGAAGAAAGATAAATATCTTCTCAAACTAGCCAATCAAGGGGCCAAGTTGCCCTCAAACTACAATGTAGAGACTCTTGTCATGCAAGAGGAAGAAACTGAAAACTCTAGGTTACAAAAAAAAGTTCAAAGTATGAAAGAACAACTCCTTCAACTCATGAAGGATAAAGACAAACTTGCCACACAATTCACACTGGAAAGCATTTGTCCATTCCCATTCGATAAGATTATGTGCATGCCTCCTTTTCTTAAAGGATTTGAACTTCCCAAGTACCACAAATACTTGGGTACCTCTAATCCTCAGGATCATCTGAGAGACTTTGGTGCTCTCTCTATGGAGTTTATATATGATCAAACTTACCTCATGCATCTCTTCCTGTGTAGTTTGGGAGGGTCGGCCATGGAATGGTTCTCTAGTCTCCCGACTGGCATCAAGACCTTTGACGAGATTGCCAACTTGTTCTTGCAACATTATTCACACAACATTCAACATTCGGTTAATATCTATGATCTTTGCAACTTGAATAAAAACCATGGGGAACCTTTCTTGACATTTCTCCAGAGATGGAGACAACTTTATACAAAGCATTCTCGCAAAATACCCGAGTCTAAAAAGATTGACATCTTTTTAGAAAATCTTCTTCCCAATTTTGGGTATCAAGTACAGTTGCAAGGTCCTTTGACCTTTGACGACATGATCAAAAAATTTGTAAGAATGGAAATGTTCATGGTCAAGAAAAGAGAACTAACCCTACACAAGGATAATAAACAAGGGTCCTCCTCCTCTGGTAGAGATAAATCCAAATTTTTCAACAAGAACCAGACTGTTGAGAATGATGGAGTTATCAACAATGTGACTCCCAAGCCTCCAAAGGCTGCATTCAATCTTACTACCACTATGCAGGCAGCCAAATCCACTAACCAGGTATGGCACAATCTAAACCACCTTCAAAATTTTCTAGATCGAAACCTTGGACTCCTCAACCCAAGCATGAGTTCACTCCTCTAGGAGAACCCCTTGACATGGTTCACAAGACTCTCTTGGACAACCAATTACTCACTCCTTTGGATAATTCACATCCTTTTGATCTGCAACCATGACCATCTTGGTGGAATGAATCTGTGTACTATGATTACCACCGGAACAAGGGTCACAAGATGGCTACCTACATTCAACTGTGGCATAAGTTCCAAGACCTTATTGACAGTGAGATTATTGTTGTGGGAGGTCACAATAAGAACTCATATCACCAGGCCTTCAAAGACCCCTTTCCTCCTCGTGGGAAGGGTGAATCCTCTAAAGGAAAAAAAACTGATGCCAAGGTCAACTATACATACGCTAATAATGATAATGTCATTAATATGGTTGAACTAGTAGGTGAATAATATGCAATGTCGTTACCATCAAGGGTAGAGAAGATGATCCTAATCATAAAACTCCCTTCATGTTGCAAGGGTCTGCACCCCACCTCTCCAAACCAGAGAAATCTTAGGTTCGTACAAATTTTGTTACTAGATCTCATGTAAAGATCATTCTCAAAGGCCCTGAGCCTTCTACATCTCCACCAGTACAACCTGTAGATAAATTTGTTGTTGGCACTACCTACAAGAACTTGAAATTGGTCCCCTCGTCTAATGTTGCTAACTACAGCATACTCAACTAATTACAACAAACCAACACTCAGATCACCATCTTTGAGCTACTGAAAATATCCCCTACTCACAGGGAGATCCTTGACAAAGCCCTCATTGAGTAAAATGTTCCAAAAGATCTAGACCTAGACCGGTTTCAATCCATGGTGGGTCACTTGATCTTGCCACACTATTTATCCTTCTCAGAAGAAGATGAAAACTCTTTGATCCATCCACACTATTTATCCTTCTCAGAAGAAGATGAAAACTCTTTGATCCATCCACACAATCTCCCCTTGCATATTGAAGTCATGATCCACAAACATCAGACCAGATGATTCTTGATAGATGGAGGCGCAGGGTTGAACATCTGCACATACAGGTTAATCGAAAAACTAAGCCTTTCAGAGAATGTCATTGATCCTAAAAAGAAGATTACTATCAAGGCATATGATTAAAAAGAGAGATCTTCTAAAGGTCTTGTCACTTTACCAATCTAAGTGGGCCCTATTGAGAGGGATGTTACCTTCCAAGTTTTGGATCTCCCTCTAGCCTACAATATCCTATTGGGAAGACCCTAGATCCATGAGATGCAGGCAATACCATCAATGTACCATCAGTGTATCAAATTCCCATTCAACGGTGTAGAGGTCACTATTCCTAAAGACACCAGCTATGCATATAACGCATTAAGACAAGCAGCAAAAACTCTAGTCTCGCATAACAATGTGGTGTCCAACTCCTAATCAGCCACAAACTTTCTGAAGGAAATGGAAAAGAAACTCAAGATAAAGGACACTAGTATGGGTGGATACATAGTGGAGCCCATACTATCAATCACATCTCTTCCCACATCACCTAGGTCCTATGGGAGACCTTAAAAAAATATGAAACCAAAAACACCCCAAGCAATCTATGATGGCGACTTTGTTAAAGTTGACATACCATTAGAGGATGAACGGGAGGAACAAGCCATCCTAGATTGGCTATATAAAGATCCTATAAATGATGAAGTTGAACAACGTGCAATATCCCTAGAAACATTTGGAGTGGGGTATGATTTGGCTCGTAAAATGGGTTATTCAGGTAAAGGACCCATTGGCTATAATAATAATGGACTAAAAGAACCAATCTCTATTAAATTCAGACAACCTAGAGACACGACTGGTCTAGGGTTTTTATACAGAAAAGCACAAAGAGAAAAGAATCATCTAGATAAAGGTAAAGGGCATCAGGTCCATCTAGATAAAGAAGAACATCACACAATAGAACAAAGCACCGACACGCCTACTTGCAAGTGGGATGATTCTGATGAGGAGGATGTGTACCCTTCTCCCATTCCTCCTAATATCCTGGCTCTTCTCTTTAACGAAGAAACATCCCAGGTCAATGCTACTGAAGGGCGTGTTTTAGAGGAATCACCAATAACTTTTGATCAGTCAAAAAATACTACATCTGAAAAAGATCTAGATACAGAAGCAAGGAGTCTAACCATAGCAAAGTTTTTAGATAGAACACATCCAAATTGGGGGCAAAGAGTAGATTTCACTCATGTTCTTGATATGAAAACTAATGATGAAATGGAATCCCATGAATATGAGTTTGATAGTCTTTCAGAAGGAACTTTAGACAAAGAGGTGGATATATTTCAGTGATATGTACCCACGCTTGAAGTAGGTGAAGGCTTAGAAGTTAGGTCTGACGAATCAGGATCTCTTGTTTCTGACATGGGCTTCGATGATGACGTTAGGGCTCTTTTTGATTTGAACATGTCTATACAAGGTTTAGGTCTAGGACTCTACTTAACAGACATCGTCTATGATGAACATACCATGAACACCCTCAAACCCATCAAACCTTTACCACTAAATCATCCTAAACTCATTGATTGGTCCTTACAGGGACAACCCGCTGAAATGCCTACATTTCCTGATGACTATGCTTTAGCCTTCTATCTTAACGCCATTGAACCTATCACTTCTTCCACCAGTGAACCTAGTGTGAGCATGAGTGAAGAGGACATCAAGTATCTCAGTTATAAAATAAAAATGAGAAAAAGAAAAGGTTATGAAGGCAAAAACCACATTGTGGCAGTTTTAGAACCCAAAATAGTAAAAAGAAAAGACACATCCAAAGGCGAAAACCTCTCTGAGGTGCTTGAGGATGGGATGCTTGATGTCTTTCCTATTCATTTACAAGAATGATCATCAGTTCTCATTGAGCCAACTCAACTAGTGAATATTGGTACAAAGGAACACCCACACATCATCCATGTGGCTAAATCTTTGTCTGTAGAAGAGCTCAAGGAATTCATAGACTTCTTTAAAGAGAAGAAGATAAAATTTGCATGTACATACTCAGATATGCCTGGTTTGGATCTAGATCTTATCATGCATCATCTCTCAATAGCTCCTAGAGTAAAACCAGTAAAACAAAAACTCATAAAAATGCACCCTCATGTCGCATTACTTATCAAGGCTGAACTGGAAAAATTACTCAAAGCTGGATTCATCTAAACTATCAATTATGCAGAATGGATTTCCAACATCGTACTAGTATTAAAGCCAGACAAATCCATTAGATTCTGTACTGATTTTAGGGATCTCAACAAATCATGTCCAAAGGATGAATTTCCTTTGCCTAACATTGACATGATTGTGGACATGACGGTTGGGTATGAAATGTATTCTCTCATGGATGGTTTCTCTGGGTATAACCAAATCAAGATTGCGCCAGAGGATCAAGAAAAGACTGCCTTTACATGTGCTTGGGGAACATTTTGCTGGAATGTCATGCCTTTTGGTTTGAAAAACACAGGAGCTACCTATCAAAGGGCAGTAGCAACTATCTTCCATGATATGATGCACAAAACCATGGAAGACTATGTGGATGATACCCTTGCTAAATCAAAGAAATGATCTATGCACCTACAAGACCTAGGCCCAATCATTTATAGAATGGAAAATTTGAAGTTAAGGTTGAACCCCAAGAAATGTGCATTCAGTGTTACATCTAGAAAAATATTGGGATACATTATCTCAGCTAAAGGAATACAGGTCGATCCTGAAAAGGTAAAATCAATACTGGAAATGCTGCCTCCTAAGAATATCAGTCAGATGAGAACACTCCAAGGGAGAATCTAGTCCATTAGTAGGTTCATCTCATAGTTGGTTGATAGAGCACAACCATTTACCAAGACTCTACACAAAGGCATTACTTATCAATGGAGTGAAGACTTGACAAAAGTTTCACTCAAATCAAAATGTACTTGGAAAACCCGCTAGTACTCGTGCCACCACAACTAGACAAACCATTGATTCTGTACATTTCAACTACCTTAACATCATTGGGGCCACTGCTAGCGCAAGAAGATGAAAATAAGAAAGAACGTGCTATCTACTATATTAGTAGAACATTGGTATCCTATGAGATGAACTACTCTATGATCAAGAAAGCGTGCCTGGCAGTGGTCTTTGCATCTCAGAAACTGTGACACTATATGTTTTCTCACTCAGTCAAACTGGTGGCTAAAATTGACCCTTTAAAGTATCTCCTAAGTAAAGCTACCCTCATTGGCTGATTGGCTAAATGGTTTATGCTTCTTAGTGAATTTGACATAGAGTATGTTGAGCATAAAGAAATCAAAGGGAAAGCAATTGTTGATCAACTGGATGATGCTCCACTACAAGACAATGAACCAATCAATGTTGAATTCCCAAATGGATCTATTCTACACATCACTCACCGATCCTAGAAAATGTTCTTCAATGAATCCTTCACGCAACAAGGTCTAGGTGCAGGAGTTTTATTTCTGACTCCTCAAAAATATTTCATTCCAAAGGCATACAAGCTTACATTCCCTTGCACAAGCAACATAGCAGAATATAAAGCACTAGTAAATGGAATCAAACTAGATCTTGAATGGAATGTTTCTGAGTTACATGTCCATGGTGACTCTCAACTTGTAATCAACCAAATTAATGATGTATACCAGACTAAGGATGACAAACTCATGCCTTATAAATGAATGGTTGATGACTTTAATAAATATTTAACTTTCATCACATTTCAACAAGTACCAAGGACACATAACAGAGTAGTTGATTCCATGGCTACATTAGCATCCTCGCAACAACAAGAGGAAGCTTTCCGCTATGAGCTCCTGGTGGAAGAAATACTTTTCCCATCCTACAACTCCCCTGAATCCCAAATGGTGTGTTTAATCATTGAACACAAACCCTCCCATTATCACCATGTCTACTCTTACCTGCGTCATCAGGTCATTCCTGATGGACTAACCAGAAATGAAAAACAACACCTCATCTGTAATGCCTCACGGTATGTTCTCATGGCCAACAATTTGTATAGACAAGGATTAGATGGTACTTTTCGTAGGCATCTAGAAAAAGAAGAGTCCAGACATGTGTTTTCTGAAGTCCATGAAGGAATTTGTGGTTCTCATTCTAACGGTCTGACCCTAGCCTGAAAGCTGCTTAGAGCGGGGTATTATTAACCAGATATGGAGAAAGAAGCCATCAGGTATGCAAAAGCTTATAAGAAATGTTAGCTACATGGAAATCTTATCCATTCTCCAGCAAGGGAGCTCATTCCCTTTGTCACACATTGGTCATTTCAACAGTGGGCATTTGATCTAATCGGGCATATTCACCCCTTGTCTTCTAATGGACACAAGTTCATTATCACAGCTACAGAGTATTTCACCAAGTGGGTTGAGGCATTCTCACTCATTAAATAGACAGGACAACAAGTCTCACTATTCATTCTCAACTATATCATTTGTCGTTATGGCATACCTTCCTCCATCGTCACTAATAATGGAGGACAATTTAAGAACAACATCATGGATGAGTTGTGTGCAAAGTTCAGAATCACACAACACTGCTCTTCCATCTATTACCCATAAGGTAATGGACAAGTTAAGGCCTCAAATAAAAATTTGTTGAAAATATTGCACTATACAGTTAACAAGTCTGGAAGGGATTGGCACCTGCAAATCAATCCTGCATTATGGGCTTACAAAACAAGCATCAGAACACCTACAGGGAAACCCCATTTGCACTAGTATATGGGGGAGAATAAATCTTACCCCTAGAGATAGAAATACCATCTCTTAGGGTCTCTTTGCATAGGCTTATACTAGATGAAGAATACAGAGTTTTGAGACTCCAAGAATTAGAACTACTGGATGAACATTGGAAAGTGGTGTTCGATCACCTCAAAGCATATCAGAAAAGAATGTCTAAGAGCTACAACAAGAAAGTTTGACCAAGGGACTTCCAATTGGGTGACCTTGTTCTGAGGGAGAACCCTAAGAATCAACAACATCAGGTCCAAAAGGGGAAGTTTGAACCAAATTGGCTTGGTCTGTATGTTGTCACTGCAATATTTGGGTCTGGCACCTATCAACTCTCCACCACTGAAGGAGAGAAACTCAAGGAGCCAATCAATTCCCTTCATCTGAAAAGATTCTACAGCTGAGACTTCTTCAAAATGCTCATGTACATAGTAAAGTCCTAAAAAAAATACTAAAAAATGCAAAATGTCCTTAAAAAAACTAAAAAATGGAACTGTCCTACCTAGTGGATGGAGTTTCTCATTCACAAATTCTTCTAGTCTTACAAGAAAAGACATTAATGGGAATAGTTGTCTTCTTCTTTTCCCCCAAAATCCATCCAGATAAGTTTTTGTTTCTCACAACATGAGTCAAGTCATTCTTCAAATGTTACCGTTACCTAGGGGCACGAGTCCCCAAATCTGATCACACTTGAGTCAGTGATCTTGTCATTTCTGAAGGACAACACTCTACTGACACAAACAGGTATTTTTCAACACCATAATCAAAAGTGTTTCTCAACACTATCTTTGGACGCATCTATGTTTCTTAACACACATTGGATATCACAAACGTAAATAACATATTGATATAAATCATACATAATGCACTCACAAGAACAACGGTGTTTTTCAACACCCCTATACTCAAACACATCTGAAAATTTGAACATGTTGCACCATGCTTAGATTTCTCTTTGTATGTTGCTTGTTCTCATTGATTTCATTGATCTTTTATTTTTCTACTGCTTTTGGGTGTGGTTCCGATGATCCAGCAATGGCAAATAATCAGGGTGTATGTGATAAGAGCTTTTACATTAAGCTGGAATAGCCTCACATCCCTCGATATTGTTTATTTTTACACCAAGGTGAGTTCGGTACTATCTCCTTGTTTGTTATTTATCTATTTTTTTACACAAGCGAGCACTCATGGTTATCTTGGTGTTGAATGCCTCGATAATGGTGTGCTCTTGCTCTATAAAAATTGGAAATAATGTTCAAGTCATCTCAGCTTTTGTGCCTTGATGCTTATGTTACTTTCCCATATTTACTCCAATGAAAGTCATATTCATATCCTTATGGTCGCAGTGGCACCAGTAAGGATTGTATCAACTTTGATGTTCCAAAAAATGCTCTATGATGATAAATATCCAATGGGTCCAACAACCACATCCTAGGTATTGCATCTAGCACAGGCTTGCACTTTCATTCTAGGCTTGCTTTGCAGCAACATTTTGGCATTTCATTGTGTTCTCTTGAATTTCATACACTGAGAGGTTCTTCATCACTCGGGCTTCATCGTGACTGCATAAGTGTTCGATCTTTTCTCTTGATCTTCCAACCGTTCTTTTGGTTAGCATCTGTCATCCTACATGAGATGTTAGTACCATATACATTGCATTTACATATCTACATTTAAAAATGCATTAACATAAATCATCTACATACATACAAATCTACATCTACATATACAGGTGCATCCCATAAATATTCATAACATCCATACATATACATGTGCATCCCATACATAGCATCTTCATACATTTTACTCATCTAATCATATAAGCATCCAAACATATAGGAAAACATCTCATAAAATATAATATGACAAATGCAATGATACCAAAAGATGAGCTCGTGTGTGTGTGTGTGTGTGTGTGTGTCGATACAATACAAAATGGGTGCTACTCAAGCACGTGACACAATACAAAGATGCCAATGCATCAGATACATCATGTGGTCTAATCTATCAAAATATGCCAACTCTAGCTCTGGCCATCTCCCTCATCCTCTAGAGGAGGTGGAGGAGGAGGCATATCTAGAGGTGGTGGTGCCTTTGCACCCTCTAATCCTCTAGCATATGAGGAAAATCTAGGCACTTTCTCTGCCTCATCATGCACCACCCCCACATATATTGTATAATAATAAGCTTCTCGGGAGGACTAATGTCTTGTCTCCACCCACAGTTTCTCCTACGCCCTCTGCAACTTCCCTCGGACCTCCTATAGCTCTCGGTCCTTGTCCGCTAGTCGGGCATCTCGCACTGCAACCTATATCTGCAAATCCCCAACCTGTCTTTGCAGCTATCAGACTCTCTCTAGATCTATGCAGAGAATCTTGTGCCTATGATAATGGGTCTCCAGGAACTGGACCCTGCTCCGGTTGCTCCTGCTGCTAATCCTCCTGTTGTGCCTCCTGCTCTGTATGCTCCTGCTTCTCACCTAGCTACATAACTATCCTCCATCTTTTCTGCCTCCCACTGCCACTAGCACCAGGATCAATCCTCATCTATCGAGCAGGGATGTCAACCTGCACAGTGCGTGGTTGTGGTCCCTACTATGGCGGTGGCTATGGTATTTGTTGTGGAGGAGGTAGTGGTACCTTCTGAGGTGGTACATGTGGATGCACTACTTGTACCAGTGCACCCATACTAACTAGATCTATGAAATGTGGGAACGGATGAGTAACAAAGTACTCTCGGTATGGCATTGTCATAACCCCATCCGCTACCTTGGCCATGTCATCCCACCGATTTGGAGCTAGTGATCACACATCTATCATGCATATCCCGATATCTAATCAGGCTGACCATCCCTTCCTCACCTCATCAGTGAAGAAAGCATAAGGAGAGTACTCCTGAGATATGTCCTGGGCACGGTCAAACTGTCGCCAGACACGTGTAAGTGCGAACCACTCAATCACGGCAATAGCACGGCCGATAAGTGGATGTGAGCAAAGAATATAACCGAGCTACTCATTGGCATCGTCCCAAGGCTTGGTCAACCTCCATGATCACCATAATATGGCTACCAAATCATCAATTTGCGCTCGCCACTGCTCTATCTTACCCAGCGTAGGCTGAGTAATTAAACCTCTATAACTACACATATATGGATCTAAAGGTAGCCTCATGTCATCATAAATGGGCCTGGTAACTGGCAGGTGCTCCCATGCCCACACCTGTAAAAAAAACATGTCAGAATCCATACTCTTTGCCTCTCTATAAGCGATCTCATGCATCTCATGATACATGTGGGCCAGCATATACTGACCCCATCCAAAATGGGTAGGCTTGGCTAGCATATATTGTAACATCTGGCCCCATCTGTACTCCAAACTGTGCTGACCACGATCAGACATAAGGTAGAAACCAAGGAAGGCTACTAGAACTGCTGGTAATCAGTGCCCTAGTCCATATACTCTGATCAGATCCTCCCATAGGATAGCTCGGCTCATGACCAACTCATCCTGAAATATCTCTCTCAGGGTCATTGTACCTACTCTCGGCTGAACATCATACTCTACTCTAGGTCCATAAAAGGGTATCTGAAGGATCCTATATATGTCCTCAAGAATCACTATCATCTCGCCCTATGGAAGGTGGAAAGTGTTCATTTTCGAATGGAAACACTCCACCAAAGCTCCTAGTAGCCCGTGATTTACCTGAATCTCAGGTACCTCACAGACATGGGAAAGTCCTAGACTGTCAATGTGTGTTATCTCCCCATCATCCAGCTATCAGATCAACCCACTGATGGCTAGATGATGTGATCTGAATTCAATATCTGGAAAATCAACCTACAAGACATTCAAACAACAGCACACAATCAATACTCGACTTATGATTCAAGATAATTAATGCAAACTGAGAA
This sequence comes from Thuja plicata, assembly GCA_018584345.1. Classification (NCBI taxonomy): domain Eukaryota; kingdom Viridiplantae; phylum Streptophyta; class Pinopsida; order Cupressales; family Cupressaceae; genus Thuja; species Thuja plicata. The sequence goes on along the minus strand of MU224483.1, from coordinate 37,424 downwards.
ATAAAGCATTATAGCCATCCTAAACATAGTTACAAAGTTGACACAAATTCTACTGGATGCAACACAGAGTCATTATGCCTTCAAACTACTATTCTCTCTCTGCGCGAAGAAGTAGAATTTCACGCAAAGAAGTTCTTCATTGCACGCGATGATTTGGGCCCGCGCAAAATTTTATCTTGGCCCGCACGAGAAAACCCCCTTTAGAGGGTTTCTCGCATGAGACGTAGGTGCCCTCCCACGTGAGGATATCCATGATGATTTCCTTTTTAGAAATTCCTCGCGTGAGATTTCCCATCGGTGCACGCAAAGAACCTAGTTCCTCGCGCGAGAACCCGCGGGTCAGTTCTTAAAAACATGAAAAACAACAAAAAATTCAACTGAAAGCGAGAAAATTTGAATCGACAAGGAGGTAATTGACCACTTACTGGAGGTCCATACGCTGTCGACCGACTGTAATGTCTGGATCGTTCAAATTGATGAGTACTCACGGGGACCACCATTCTTGCTCATAGCTCTTTTCTTCTCAAAAGTCAACGGATGCAAATGATTTGAAAATGATCTTTTTGAATCATATACAGGTTTTTACCTAATTTCACCCTTAGCTAAATCGACCGCTCTGAATCCATTTTCAGAATCAAAATCTGACACTCCTATATAGCTCAAAATCGCATTTTAAAATTTTGGGACCGACGTGATCGGACGCTTGTGCAGTCGACTTTCTGACATCACTTTCTTGTCAAAATCATATCTAATCAACATTTTCTCAATATCGTCAAAAATTTTCTCAAAATTCAACCTAGTCAAACTTGGTCAACCAGACCTCGAAATCCCTCAAAATTTATTCTGAATCTTCCAGATTCTTCCATAATCTATTCTAGGTTCTTCTTGACCTTCGATTCAACAAATCTATCTGCGATTTATCGCTTTCAATCTTCATTATGACATGTCATCTTTCTGTTTCGCTCCCGAGGGGGCGGGATGATTACATCATTGAATTACTTCGAACCTATTTTAATCAATATGATCTAACTTTCAAAAACCCTTATTCTAGAGGTATCTCATCGCTTGGGGCATGTTCAATTTTCATACTTCATAGTCAAAACTAGGTATTCCACAATTTTGAATCACTACGGGCATATTTGTTCCTTATATCTTGTCATCTATTAAGTGTCTGGGTAATCTAACCTTGACCCTTGAGAATCAAACTTTGTTCTGGAGATGATTCATAAAATCTCATTATTTGGTAACTGAGCAATCTAACTCAGGTCCCTAAGGATCAAGCTCCATTCTGGAGATGATTCTCAAAAATCTCATCTATTGGGAATTGGGGCAATCTAACCCTGGCTTCTGAAAATTAAGTTCCATTCTGGAGATGATTTTGAAACTCGATCTAGCTAGTATCTGGGAAATCTAACCTAGATATTAGGGGACTGAGCTTTATTTTGGGGACAGTCCTAAAAATCTCGACTGACTATCTTTCAAGATGGACAGGTACTGGGGAAATCTAACCCTGACTCCTGAAGATTGAGCCTCATTCTGAGGATAGTCTTTTGAAAGGTGTAAATCTATTAGGTATTTGAGCAATCTAACTCAGATTCCTAAGAGTTAAGCTTCATTCTAGAGATAGCTCTCAAAATCTCACTATTAGGTATTGGGGCAATCTAACCCAAATTCCTAAGAGTTAAGCTTCATTCTGAAGATGATCCTCAAAAACTTGATCTAACCAGCGTCTCAGCAATCTAACCTAGACTTCGGAGAGTTAATCTCTATTCTGGAAATAGCTCTGAAATCTTTACATCATCAATTCTCGAAATCAATATTCAACTATTCTTCTATGCTTTAGACATCAGACTATTCTTTGAATCAATGTGTTGCTCGCACATCAATTCAAAGAGGGGCAAAATGTAACACCCCAAAATTGGCATCTTGCAACCCTAACCAATTTTGTTGCATTTATCATTCTTCTGAATCATCAAAGTCATATTGTACTAGGCAATTCTGAGTTTTGACTGACTCTACTTGACCTAAGTGTCAAATGCACAAAATCCTAAATCTGCATTAATCACATACTGTATTTAATTCCTAAATATCAATCATAATTGGCTTAATAAACCCAATGATCAAATTAATTTAATTATAAAGTCCTAGCACTTTAATTAAATTAAATTCACCCCTTTTAGCTAAAATACATAAAAGGAATTAAATAATATTTCATTATTAAATAAATACCCTCATTGCAATAATTGAATTTAATTGTTCAAATGATTGAGAAAATACATTTATGAGGTCATAATCTATTTATTTAATTAAATATTCTCTCCAAAATCTTCTTTCTAGTTCAAAAATAGAAACTTTGAGTTGACTGTGATTTAAAAGAGAAACAAATCAGTTAAACTCAAAAAGGCAACAGTTGACTATTTCTCTCAAAAGAAACTTCCTATTCTCAACTAATTTTCAATAAGCTAAGTGTTTCTCTCCAAGGAAACTTTCTATTCTGAACAGACTCTAGGTCTATAAAAGAAATCTCTCAGCTCTCATTCAAACTAGTCTTGGAATTTGTAATCTTGTAATTTGTGATTTTTGTAATTTGCTAGTTTTTTAATTGAATGCAATGACTTTAGGATTGTTGCAATAAGCTTAATATCATGCTATTTTAATTATTCATAGTTTAAACTTCTTTTCAAGCAATCTTAGTTTGAATATCAATGTTCATTTCTAGATTATCTTGTAGCTTCTCATACTTAGTTTAATCTCTTTTTTTCATAGATTAATCTTGCATTCAATTTCTTAGATTAATCTAGCCTTGCACATTCATTTCTAGAATAAACTAAGCTCTCTAGATTAGTCTTGCATTTACATATTTTCTTAAATCCTCCGTTCTAGCAATGGTCTAGGTTGTTGGACTTTTGATTCTGAGAGCTTATTCAAAACCCCAACTAGATAGGAGGCAATAGGTCGAATCATATAGGCATGCAAGATGGATAATTTTATATACATTCTTGTGTGTGACTGGTGAATAATGACCATGTTGAAGTGTATGGCTAAACAAGAAGGCCACATTTAGCTATCACACCGGTGAGCAGACAAAAGGTAACCTTTTCTATCTTGATGACACTGACACCACTTGTTTGATGCCTAGAAATGAAGATTTATGGTTGTGGCACAAAAGATTGTGTCATGTGAACTTTGACAACATGATAAAGATAAGCAACAAAAGGAATGTCAAAGGCTTACTGATGATGACTAAGCCCGAACATATCATGTGCAAGAATTGTCAAAAAGGTAAGATGAAAGTCTAGTTTCAAGAGAAAAACCCATACATCTACTGCGATTCTAGAATTAGTCCATACAGATCTATGTGGACCAATGAGGACAAAGAGCTACTATTGAGATAGGTATTTTATTCTCTTTGTTGATGATTTCTCTAGAATAATGACAATCATGTTTTTAAAAGATAAATCAGAAGCATTTAAGATGTTTAAATGGTATAAAGCAATGGTTGAAAAGAAAAGTGAAAATAAATTGAAATGATTAAGGTCAGATAGAGGAGGAGAATTTACTTTAGATGAATTCACTGACTATTTCAATGAGCATGGAATTAAAAGACAGGTTTCTGCACCAAGGACACCTCAGCAAAATGGAATTGCTAAAAGGAGAAACAGATCAATTGTTGACTGTGCAAGAATATTGATGATTGATAAAAGCATCACTCAAACATTTTGGAGGGAAGCTGTCAATACTATTGTCTATACACTAAATATAGTACAATTGAAGGACACAAAGAAGACACCCTATGAGCTTTGGTATGGTCATACACCCAATGTAAGTTAATTCAGAATCTTTGGTAGTTAATGTTATATATTGAAGGATGATAGAAATGGAAAACTTGACTGCAAAAGTGAAGAAGGTATCTTGCTAGGGTATTCAACCAAAAGCAAGGCTTATAAATGTCTTAACAAGTCATCTAACAAAATCATTGAAAGGGCAAATAAAAAAATAGATGAATTTGCAGAAAATAATGACAAGGAAAGCAAAAAGGAACCGGAGGACTACAATAGGTTTTTTTATACAAAACCTGACCCTCTACCTGAGCAACAGTGTGTTGCTCCTGAGCATCAGAACATTGCATCCGAGCATCAGGCTGCAATTACCGACGATCAGGATAATACTGAAGATGATGTTCCGAACAATGGAGATGAAAATGAAGGTGAAGAAGATAATCTGAATGATGAACACAGAGTTGAACCAAAACTTGCCAAGTATGTCAGAAGACATCATCCACAGAATCAAATCATAGGAGACAAAAAGGCTGGAACAAGAACAAGAAGTAAGTCACTTAACACCAGATGTTTACTTTGTGATTTTGAGCCTAAATCTATTTACAATGCACTTGAGAATGAAGAATGTGTCAGTGTTATGAATGAAGAGAAAGAATAGATTGAGAAGAACAATACATGGACACTAGTACCGAGACCAGATGACAAGAATGTCATTGGTACCAAATGGATATTCAGAAACAAGATGAATGAGAATGGAGAAGTCACTAGAAACAAAGAAAGATTAGTATGCAACAGATATGCATAAGAAGGTATTGATTATGGTGAACCCTTTGCACTCGTTGCTAGACTAGAAGGAGTTAGAATCTTACTTTCTTATGCTGCATTTAAAGGATTCAAGGTATACCAAATGGATGTCAAATCTGCATTCCTAAATGGAATACTAGAAGAAGAGGTATACATTGAACAACCAGAAGGGTTTGTTAATCCAGACAAGAAAAACATGGTATGTAGACTACACAAATCCTTGTATGGATTGAAACAAGCACCAAGAGTCTGGTATGAAAGAGTTCGCTCATATCTCATTAGCATAAAATTTGTTAGAACAAGTGAAAATAGAGATCTATACTTAAAAGAAGATACCGATGGTAATATTCTGATTGCTGAAAATTTTGTTGATGGTATCATTTTTGGAGGGAATGAATTGTTATGCAAATCCTTTGCTAATGAAATGAGCAAGGAATTTGAAATGTCTATGTTTGGAGAGATCAAATTATTTCTTGGTCTACATATTCTTCAACAAGATGCAGGCATATACATCACTCAGTCCAAATACATCAAGGAAGTGTTGAAGATATTCAAGATGGGAGAGTCCAAACCAGTTGGAACACCTATGGCTATTGGATGCAAGCTGACAAAAGAAGATAAGACAAATGAGGTAAATCAGACCTTATATAGATCAATGATTGGAAAACTGGTGTATGTTGTTCACACCAGACCAGTTATAGCACATGCAGTGGGGATAGTTGCAAGATTCTCTACTAATCCCAATCACATATGATTGTTGTCAAAAGAATTCTGAGATATCTAAAGAACACCGAGGACTATGGCTTATGATACAAAAGAGAAGGAAAATTTGAGCTACAAGTCTATACAAATTCTGATTGGGCTGGAAACATTGATGACCGAAAGAGCACAACTTGAGGAGCATTTTTCATGGGTGACAGAATTGTCACGTGGATAAGCAAGAAGCAAGGATGCATCTCTCATTCTACTGCAGAAGCAGATTATGTAGTTGATGCTGCAAATTGCTCTAATATTGCATGGATCAAACAATTACTGGAAGGTATGCATATGAAGATCCTTGAACCAGTAATTATTTATTGTGATAATACCAGTGCAATAAACATTTCTAAGAATCCAGTCATGCATACTAAGACTAAGAATATTGCTATCAAGTATCACTATATGAGAGAACAAGTGCAAGAAAAAGAAGTGACACTAGAATATGTTCAATCAAAGGAATAGTTAGCTGACATATTCACCAAGCCATTACCAAAGGATACTTTTGAGTACCTAAGATAGAGACTAGGGGTTCAACCCTTGTCTAACGGTTAGTAATCTGACTAGGAGGATGCATTAGCCTATACCACATCTGAAGATCATTCATGTTGATGCAAACACTGAGATGGACAACAACACATACATCTGTACATTGCAAGGTACAAATATGCACGAAAAATCAGACATTGTATTGCTGATGGATAGGGAAATTCAAGGAATAAATTATGCAAAGGGATGGAAGATGATATAGATGATAAAATAAGGAGAAGTATTTTTTTTGGCATTGTTTCCAAAGGGAGAGAAATATCTCATTATCATGCAAAAAGGGAGAGATGTTCTCATTACCATCGGGGAGAGATGATCTCATTATCAAAAGGAGAGATGATAAAAGGAGAGATTATATCATTATCCATGAAGAGAAGTTCCTGAGAATCAGAAATGAAGAGTTAATCAATATTCTAAGGGAGAGAAATTGATTACATATGAAATATCCATCTAAGGGAGAGAAGTAACAAAGGGAGAGAGTTTAGACAAAGAGAAAGAATGATGTCAAAGGAAAAAGAGATTATCAAAAAGAGGAACAGTCAAGGCAGAGCACATATCAGAACAGATATATCAAATGATACATCTATCCAGAGAAGGGATTGAAGAATGAAGACAACCACTCTGGAGGAAACAAATCTAAGCTATTTTTGAGCTTACCGAGAGCCAGACATTTGTAATGGTTACATTAGGAAAGCTTGATGAAACTGTATATTTCATATTGTATTAGTGATAGTATAGTATGATAATGTAGTATGTTGCCATCAATGCCAAAGGGAGAGATTGATGACATGTAACTGATTGGATGTTTGAATATGTTAAGTTGATCACCGAAACGTAGAAGGATAATGCAAGAAATTAAATCAGTTAATGGATTGTATTGTCATTGATTTCAACTTTATATAATCTAATCGGTTATAATCAAAGTGTCAAAGACTTCAGAGAATCAGAGAGAAAGATTATACTTTCTGTAATGCATAAAAGACAAGCATTCACATTGTGACTACAAACATCAACGGACAGTAGAACCCGACGAATAGAGATCACCGACAATCAATTCACAGTGATGCCCGAGCAAGAAAATTGACGAGCATTACCAACGAACAAGAATCACAAGAAAACCCGATGGCAAAAAACATAGTGTAAACCGATGGAGAAGCCCGAGGAGAACTAGAGTGTTGACCGACACTATCAAAGAGTTAAACCGAAATTAACTTGAGTTCAGAAATGACAAAATATCTAGCTAGCAGAGCTAAATATAGATTTAACTAGTAGTTATCGTTGTTTTCATCGACAAGATAAGCCAGAGATAAGTAATTGATTTAAAGTTGATTTGTCCAGTTGGCAAGAAGATCTCAGCAAGATAAAATAGGAGTTTTTCTTTAAATCTGATTGGCGAGAATGGTGGATCGTGTCAAGATAAAGAAAATCAAGAACCTAACAACGGTGATATCATGTCTATTTAAGAGACAACTTAATTCATTACGAATTGGGTGTGGGTGAAGGAATGAACAAGAGGATGGTGAAGAGAAACTGATGAAGAACAACTTCATATAGTATTAATCAACAAGCTAAGGAAAGAGCTAAAGAATTTTGTGGACACCGAGAAACAGAGCATAGCATCACCGAGAAGAATCAAAGTGGAGCAAAGGTATAAACAGAGTTATATTAAGTTGAAATTTAATATCAGAAATTAAAGAATTTGAACTTGAAGTAAGAATCAAATCATCTACATATAAAATGATAATAACAATGTCATCTTTACTATGTTTAATGTAAATATTAGAATCATTTTTACTTCTAATGAAACCATGAGAAATAAAGAAAGCATTGATCTTGGAATATCATTCTCTAAGAGATTGTTTTAAACCACAGATAGATTTCTTTAATTTGCAAACTAAATGTTTATTACCTTCTTTAATAAATCAGGAGGTTGAGCCATATAAATTTCCTCATGTAAGTCACCATTTAGAAAAGCACTTTTAACATTCATTTGGTGTGAATAGGCCAATTCATTTTAGAAGCTAAAGAAAGAACAATTTTAATAGTAGGCATTTTAGCAATAGGAACAAATGTCTCAGTATAATCTAAACCTTCAATTTGAGAAAAACCTCTAGCAACTAGTCTAGCTTTAAACTTACTAATTTCATTATTGGCATTTAATTTTTTTTGTATAACCATTTGCACAAAACCAAATTCTTACCATGAGGTAAACTAACTAAATCCCAAGTGTTATTGGAAATCAAAGTATCATGTTCTTCATTCATAGCTTTTTTATCAATGAGGTTGCATGTTAGCTTGTGCAAATGATTTAGGATCATTAGTATGTATAATAGAAAACATCAAAGCATAATTTAAATAATTAACTCTCCTAGGTTTAAGTCCACACATTCTAGTTATGTAATCATCACTCTCATAAAATAAATTTTTAAACCAAATAGATTGTCTCTTAGAAGTAGTGGAGTCATCACTAGAAGAAGAATCATAGGAGTTGAACTAGTATTATCATCATCACTATCACAAGAAGGAATAGAAATAGATTCAATATGAGTAGGGTTTAGAGAATGAGGTTGGTTCTCCACAACCACAACTTTAATTTCACTAATTCAACATCTTGCACATTAGAGCAATCATGTACTCCATTTTCTGCAATACAAACATCTCTTGCAACTTAAACTTTCTTTGTAGTAGGATTATAAACTCTATATCATTTAGTGTGTTCGTCACACCCAACAAATATATAAAGTGAATATTTGGCATCTAATTTGTGCCTCTTTTTCCAAATTGGGCTTTCTACCAGACCAAGCTTCTTCAGGAATTTTATCTTTTAAAGCTTTAGTAGGAATCCTATTAATGAGATAAGTAGCACAAAACATTGCTTCAGCCCAAAACTTGTAATTTGTATTCTTAGAATGTAACAAACATCTAGTCATCTCCACATGAGTTTTATGATTCCTTTCTACCACACCATTTTGTTGTGGTGTATAAGGAATGGTAAGCTCATATTTTATGCCAAAAGATTTCAAGTAGGAATGAAAAGCATTATTAACATATTCCTTCTCATTGTCAGCTCTAAGAATTTTGATTTTAAAACTAGATTTTCTTTCAACAAACATGTGAAATTCAACAAATATATCAAGAACTTGATATTTACTATGCGAGAAATAGATCCAAGTCCTACGTTTAAAATCATCAACAAAAGTAAGTGCATACTTTGAGCCTTGGATGGAGTTATTCTTCATGGGTCCCAAAAGGTCAGTCACTATAAATGAGGTGAAACTTATTATGTGTCCTCCAAGATTAACCATGTGGAAATGGATCCTTGTGCATCTTACCACTCATGCAACCAGCGTATATAATTTTGGAAGGAATAATATTTGGAAATCTATTAGCCATGTTTTCTTTTTGCATCAAGGAGACATAATCTGAATTTAAATGGCCAAGCCTTTCATGCCATACATTAAAATCAATATTAGCATGTAATGAATACCTTGAAGTGGCAAACTCATAAAATTCAAATAAGTTATCATGATCCATTTTGGCATTAACAACAACTTTTTTAGTTTTAGGATCAATAACATGGCAGATACCCTTATGAAATTAAACTTTATAATCTTGACATAATTGAGCAACTGAAAAAGATTGGATTTCAAATCAGAAACATAAAGAACATCATGAAATTTTCCATTAGGAATAGTAACATCACCAAAACCTTCAACTTTGCAACTATAATTATTAGCTAATTGAATAGGAATATTTGAAGTATCGGGATGCAAAGAATCAAAAACTTCTTTATGAAATGTAACATGTTGAGATACACCACTATCAATAATCCACTCTAAAGGGTTAGAAATATTATAACTAACATTAAAAGCATGACGAGATTGATTACCATTATTCTTCTTATAATGAGACTTTTGATTATTTTGATTCATAGGCTTCTTATCATTTTTCTTTTTAAAACAATTATGCATCAAATGATCATATTTCCCACAATAAGTGCATTGGGGTTTTTTATCAGGACTATTCTTTTGATTATGATGATTATTACTATGATATTGTTATGAGTATTATTATTGTTATGATAAGGCCTAGAATTAAATTTATTATTGGAATGACTATGATGATTATGATTAATATTAGTTGATCTAAAATTATTTTGATTTTGATTTTTAGACATAAATGCATGTTCATTAGACTTAAGAGTACCAAATTGAATCAATTTTTCTTATTCTTGATGCAATAAAGTTTAAAAAAAAGATAAGTTAATTGAATAACTAAAGTTGGAAGAGCAAGTTGAGAATGCACATTAGTAATAAATTGTTGAAGTTGTCTAGGAAGACATTTCTTTATAATGATATGAATTAAACGAATATCAGTTAAAGTTACTCATAAACCATGTAATTGACTTCTAACGAAATCAAATTTGAGCAAAAAACCATCCATAGATTTAAAGTTTGTATACCTAAGATCCTCCAATTGATCTTGGAGTTGAATCTTTCTTGATTCATTCAGACTATCGTAGGTATTTTTCAAAATGTCTCATGTTGCATTTGTTGTAGTGCAATTAGCAATTAAAACATACAATTCTTGACTTAGAGAAATCCTCATTTTTAACATTCCAAGCATCAATGTTAGCTTGAGCAGTAGCAGAAGGAGCAGAAGTAGCATTAGTGACAACATCTAACATGTGTTTAAACCGAAAAATGAATGAAATATGAGTTTTCCAAGCATGATAATTTGTATTGTTTAATTTAATTTTAGGAATAAGCATAGACATAATTGCACAATAATTGAAAAAATAATGAATACAAATGTTATGATTAGACAATAACAACGAAGAAAAATGATTATCTAATGCCAAATAACCAGGAAATGTAATTTATGCAATGTTCTAATTACATAAAAATAGGTTTTACAAGGACCCGAAACCTATAATAAAAGTTTTACAAGTATTCAATAAAGTTCAGCTGAAACTGTGTCGTAGCACCTAGAAAGGAAAGAAAAAAAGCCAAGCAGGCACGCAGCCTTACAAAAAGTCTCCAAAAACTAAAAACATGAACAGGGACAGCAAAAAGATAGGACCAAAAATAGGATAGCTACATGTCATCCACAATTTCTTGTGCCTGGACAACCATGAGTTGCATCTGTCCAACAGAGTTCTTGAGATCTTCAGTCTCCTTGTATTCCTTTGGGCTCAACTTCCTGGTGCTAGCACGCGTGCATTTTCCAGGTCCCATGGTTTCCTTCACCTCTTTAACATCCTTATCCCCTCTATACTGTTCCAGATTCTCCATCAAAATCTTTGCATGACCAGTATACGCCTTTAAGCTTGCCAGACATTACTCACCAATCTTGCACATGGTATCCTCCAGTTTTTCCACTTTTCTATTCAGAATGTGGATTTTCCCCGCGAAGTCATCTTCCACCGCCCAGTCAGCTCTTTCCTTCAGATATTTTTCCATGTTGCAAAATTTATTCACCATTTCCACTTGGGCTTTAGATTTCTCGATCTCATCTTTCATCTCCTCCAAACAAACCGCAACAGGTTTATCCCCAATGCTGATTTTTTTAATGATATTGACCTCAGCTTTCATGATCTCCATTTGCTTTTTTACATTAGCAGTATCATCCAACATTTTACCCAAACTACAGGTAAAATCCACAAGACAATCCTTGCTAACCTTAATGTCATCAGAAACATTAATATCCTTACCAATGTCATCATTAGCAAGGTTATCTTTAGCCACATTTTCTATTGCATCTTTTTTTATGCTTTTAATTGTTTCCTCCACAATTTGGTCAACACCCTTCTGCCAATTAGTCTATGTGTTCAGCATGGGGGTAACATCTGCATCCTTATTGTCTTTGTTATCCTCCTTATTATCTTCCCCAAATTCCTCCCTGAAGTTAGCCTCTATACTCTACTCCTTTTCCATCTCATCCTCCTCGTCCGAGGACAAGTCAATTCTACTTTTTCTAGGGTTTTTACCTTTCTGGGTCCTCATATTTTTGATACTCGTTACCTCCCCATGTTTCCTTTTCTTAGCTTCTTTTCCCAGTTTCTCCTCGTACTCTTCATCTTTCATCTCATTCTTTGTTTCAAAGTCCTCCACAGTAGTCTTCTTCTGGTTTCTCTTGGAAGAGGAGCCTTTTATTTTTATTTTCTTAGGGTTTGATACCCTGGAGGAGTCACATCTTCTTCCTCTGTCTCCTCCTCATACATAATATCTTCCTCTTCACCTTTCATCTCTCATCCCTCTCATTCTTCTTCAAGAGAGGTCTCTCCGCCTTTTTAGTTTTCAGGAGATCATAAACTAGGAGCATGAGACCCTGGTGAGAAGAATGGTCTCCTTTCGGGTCTTTTTACAAACTAGTTACAATACAATCCAACGAGCTAAGAAGATAAAAAGGTAGACTAATTCTGACATTATTCCTAAAGTTATTCAGAAGCATGAAATGGTGCCCATAGGCTCTAGTGAACCTACCATCGAGTGTAATGTAGCTTATAATCGCAAAGAGCACATACCTCCATAGCCTGGATATACATTTGGGGTTATGGTAGGAGGTGTCCTCCTTCACCAGTCTAGCCTTCTCCTCAGAAGTCAAAAATTTTACCCAAGCCTTATCTGAAATGCTTCTATCTCTGTAGAAATTAAGCCCATCCATTCTCATACCCATTGCCTCTGCAATAATCTCCTTTGTAACTTCCATGAGCTGATTCCCCACCATCACCTTTCCATTTTTCCATGTTTTAAAGAATTGCCTTGACACAGTAGGGTTTCTTCCATGAAGCCTCTCCATAGAAACAATCAACCCTCCTTTCTTCAAGATACTCCAAGATTTTTTCGTATCCTTCCATTCCTCATAGTTAGCAGGCTCGAAGCGCTTCTTGCTTCCACCCATCTTTGCAATCTGAGGAAAATATGTTTCTCTGTGATTTTTAATAATGTTGTTAAGAGTTAAACAGACCGCTTTCAAGCTTGCCAAAAATACCTAGAATCCATGCCAATTCTAGCTTGTAATAACAAAGATGTAATTGCACTAGAAATGGTAAAATGACACTTCACTTCACAATTAAAGATCTTCATTAGACTCACCATTTATAACCTTTTTTCTACTCCACAGCTGGTCACTATCCATTAATGATTTCGCTTGAAGTGGTGCGTCATCCCCATCATGTCATTGCGTCGTCACCTCCACCTTGCGCGCCATGTTGGAAGCCCAGTCAGCAATTTCGTTTGTCTCTTTGTAGTTATGCGATATCACACAACCTTCGAAAGAATGAATTAGAACTTTAGCTTTTTGCATGATGTTATGTATAGATCAAGAAGCAATAGTTTCATTATTTAGGCATTTGATTATATTAAGGGAGTCACCCTTGAGCCATAACTTCTTACAACCTTTGTCACTAGCAAGGATTAACCCTTGAAGAGCAGCATTCGCCTCAACGACATGGTTAGTTTGAATTCCTATAAGAATAGCTTTAATGCCCTTGCACACTCCATGTTCATCTCTTATCACTATACCAAACCCAGCCACCCTCGGGTTCCCCTTCAATGCCCCATCAAAATTTACTTTCATCCATTCTATAGGAGGGCAGTCCCATCTTGCTTCTTCTCTCATAGTCTTGTTCTTACAATTCCTGGAATTACCTTTAATTTTCCAATTATTGAAGAAAAATTTTATCATCCTCATTTAATGGTTCCATAAGAATTTCCCTAAGCTACAAATTTTCTTTGACAGCTCTCTTGATTTTGTGGAAGACCTCTTTTCACTAGATGCTTTGTTTCTAAAAACTCTCTCATTCCTTTCTTTCCAAACCCCCCAGCAAACATAGGGAAGTATGAACTTTCACACCTTGATCACAGTTTCATTCTTTGAAGGAGGGCTCCAAGAGTTGAAAAGACTATGCATGTCCTCTGGAATAACCCACTCAATATTAAGGATTTTAAAACATTTTTTCCAAATATTTCTCACATAGGGATAGTGAAGAAATATATGATTAACATTCTCCTCCTCTTGATTGCATAAGTAACATATATTTACAATTATAACCCCTCTTTTTTTTAAGTTATCATTAGTAAGAACTTTGTTTTGCAACAAAATCCAGAAGAAAACATTAATCTTAGGTGTGAGGTCCTTAATCCACGCTTTAGCCCAACATTGCTCATTAAGATTCACATACTCCTGGTGATATAGAGAAGAGATAGTAAAGTTCCCATTCGGGCTATACTTCTATATTATGTTATCTTCTTCCTTAATAAAAATAACAGAATTAAGAAATTTATTGAGTTGCCCCAAAGAATTATCAATAACTGTTAAGTCCTTCTAGTGATCCCTTTCCCAGTAATTAGCAACTTTCCTCCCAAATCTCAACTTGCACTGATCCTCGAAGTTCTTCCATCCAGGGCATTCCTTGAGGGGATTTTGCATTATCCAATCATCTTCCCAAAAAAGCACATTTCTGTCATTTCCAACTTTCCATTTAACACCTTTTTTCATTATTTCCTTACTTTTAAGAGCATTTCTCCATATAAAGGATCCTCCAGCACCACTGTCACTACCAAGAAAGCTTACAAGGTTAGGACGCTCCTTATTGTATTTATTATCTCATATCAAAGTCCATTCTCCCTTAGAATTATAATATCTCCATATAAGTTTAGCCAGAAGGTGATCATTTAGGTGCCTGATTCTGCGTAAACCAAGTCCCCCTTTGTTAACAGGTTTGCACACCTTTTCCCAAGCAAATGAGGGCTATCCTTTACTTTTTTTTCCATCTCAGTCCAAAGAAAAGTTTTTTGGATTTTTTCAATAGCTTCTCCAAACTTCTTAGGGATTTTAAAGATACTTAGTGCATAAAGAGAAAGACCTTGAAGGGTAGATCTTAAAATCTGAATCTTACCTGCTTGCCTCAACAACATACCTTTCCATCTGGCAAGTTTACTATGGTATTTGTCCACTAAAGAACTCCAGAAAGAATCTGGGGGTTCTAAGCATAAGGGAAGACCAAGGTAAGTACCTGGCAGAGTCTCCATATCACAGCCCAAAATCCTCTTAATTCTCAGTTGTCATTTTTTAGGGACATTAAAGAAAAACACAGAGCTATTTCCCTAATTTATAAGTTGTCCCATATTTATTCAATGCTTTTTTATGTTGGTTGCATTTTTTACTGAAGCTTTCCCCATGGCAACCGAGAAGTCAACAAATTGTTGATGGGAACAGACTTGTATAGCAGAAGATGGGTTCAAGCCTTTGAAGTCCCCTTTCATAACTAAATTCTCCATGTACCTACCCAAACATTCAGCCATTATGATGAAGAGTACAGGAGAGAGGGGGTCCCCCTACCTCAAACCCCTGGAGGATTTGAAGAAAGAAGTGGGAGAGTCATTAACCAAAACAGAGAAGGTGGCTGACGATATCAACTGGTATATAAGATTTGTACTTTTCTTGTTGAATCCAAAATCCATCAACACTTTCATTAGAAAGTCTCAGTCAACCCTATCATAGGCTTTTGATAAATCTAGTTTAAGAATGAAGCCCTCCTTCTTAGACACCACCAACGAGTGCACATTTTCATGTATGGAGATAATTGAGTCCATGATCTATCTGCCTAGAACAAAACCATTTTGCTACCAAAACATAAGAAAGGGAAGAATAGACAAAATCCTTGTAGTAAGAACCTTAGATATAATCTTGTAGGTCATATTACATAAGCTTATTGGTCTAAACTGATCCATAATGTTAATAAGGTTTTGATTGATGAAAATTATGTTTTCAAAAGAAATTATTTTTTTGTTAGAACTTTAATTTAAACTCTTAAACAAAAAAAACTTTATTAAAAAACTATTTAAAATTATATTGGACCAAATTATGTAAGATATTTAAAAAGAAATTGAATAAACTATTTGAAAACAAAGTAATTAAACTATGTTAAAATGAGCCAAACTTTAAAGAAACTTAATGACAGTCAAATAAGATAAAATGTTGCGAGCTAGAGGCGGAGAAATGTTATGCAAGGGGTATGACAGCGTTCAGAATACGTTAGGTTTCTTGTAAGACAGACAATGATGGCAATTAGACAAGGGCAGAGACTGATATGATCGGAGGACTAACGTGTTTGGTCACGTTTGGCAGTTGGGAGCGGCAGTGAAGGAGTACAAGCTAAAATGGTCCAACAGCTAAGTGACTCTAATACTAACAACACTCAGGGCTGATGAGCATGCAGACTCGCTGGTGAAATGAATATGCGGCCAAGGATGAGGAAGATAAATGCAAAGATGTTATACTCTTCCTTTCGGCAAGGTTGAGTGGTGGCAAGCTGAAAGAAAACATAGAGATTAGAGCGAAAGGAGGGAGGGAGAAACGGTTTAAGAAGCAATGCCCAAAGACAACACTTGGAATATGTTTCTTGCAAAAGGTGTTACAGAGAGTATGAATGTGAAAGGAGCTTTAAGCAATATGTTGTGTATCAAAAACCAATGATAAAAAAAGTTCAACAAATTTGAAAGGTGTGAAGGGTCGCTCGATGGGGAAGCCGAAGGAGATAAAGAGAAAATAAAATGTTACTTCCCGCGATCAGCTAAGAATATGAGATCAAAGAGATATGCGTTAATAACAGATATCACAAAGATACAAATATATTGTTAATGGCAGAGATATGATTGAGTTATAAACAATGATTGATTAATATATGCCTGCAAATCAAATACAATTAGATAAACATTTATGAAACATGCATGCATATGTGTGTGTGTGTGTGTGTGTGTGTTAGATTTATGAAACCTGCAATTAAACACAATGTAAACCTACATATTAGTATAAACCTACAGTTGCAAATATGAAATATTGATTACAATTAAACATGTAAGAGAAATGTGAGAGCAAAAGCTCTAACCTTGCATTTTCACGATTGGGGTTAGGATTTTTTTTGTTAAAAAAATAAAATAAATGCAGTAAACTCTCTAGCGGCAAACCTTCCAAAGATGGTTAAAAAAAAAGTAATATAGATTTTACAAAATCCTGCAACCACAAAAGTTAGGAAATGAAACTCAAGCTTCTCTCTCTCCAAAAATTCTTCAAAACAAGGTGTGCTCCACAGAATGGTAACCTTCAACAACTTTCACTCAAACAAGGATCAGTAACCCAAGCTCTGATACCATGAAAGTGTCATGTCCCCTTTTCAAATAATTAAAAAATAATAACTTTTGCTAAGGCTGGCAAGCTCAAAAAGTGAAGTTTCGAGAAAAGGGGCTAATATTGGGAAACCAATGGATTAATAAATGAAAATTATTATTAAAATATGTATTATTGACCCCTCTTGGTTGTGAGTTAGGGTTATGCCCTCTTTTAAAGGGGTTTGGAGGCATTTCGGGCTCATTCTAGAACTTGATTTTTGCTCATTGCTTTGTTGTTCTTCAGAGGCTGCCAAACCTGTGGAGAAGGAGACCCAAAGACAGGAGTTTGTAGGTTTCCAGGAAGGCTAAGGACAGGAGTTTGAGGCCATTCCATGTGCAAGCTCATGCGGAGTTTGCCCTTGTGCTGAACAGTGCAGATTTGTGAGTTTTCGGGTGTGTTTTTGTAAGATTTTGGTGCTTCCGGTTGAGTTTTTCAAATCAGCTTGGGTTGCTGCTATTTTGCAGCCATTTTGATATTAAAATAGAGCTGAATATATGTATTGGGTCATGATTCTACTTCTGTAATATATTTTTAGTGTTTTATGGTGTTTCCAGGCTATTTTGTGTTGTTTTCGGGAGCCCAATGAGCATTGTTTTTGCCCTCCATTTGGGAGCTGTTGTGTAAACTCTATACAGATCTAGAAATGTCATTTTGTAGGCCGTTATGCTGGAAAAATTTCTGTAAAAATGTCTACTTTTAGATTTATCAATAATATGTGAAGCTGTGAAGTTTTTGCACTATTTCGGGCATTACCCGATTTGGGTTTAATTGAGAAATTGCATAATCTTTCAAAGTGTTGATTGTTTGATTTAATAATCTGATTAG
>MU224483.1:0-14209 GCA_018584345.1 Thuja plicata | reverse complement strand
TCAGATTTATCAATAATATGTGAAGCTGTGAAGTTTTTGCACTATTTCGGGCATTACCCGATTTGGGTTTAATTGAGAAATTGCATAATCTTTCAAAGTGTTGATTGTTTGATTTAATAATCTGATTGGAGGACTTAAATATGATATAAAAATCAGAAGGGGGACATTTCAGAAAGGAAAAATAACTAGAGCAAGGAAATAAATAATCATCCAAGAGAGTTATTAGATGAGAAGATTGTTACCATGAGAAATGCAAAACTAAGAACATACACCAAAAGAGCCAAGACAGGGAAACAAGAAATTTTGAAAGGGGAAAAGCAAAGAAAAACCCCTTGGAGAGAGAGAGAGAGAGAGAGAGAGAGAGAGAGGCAGGCTCATTTACAATAACTTTAAGAGTAGAAATGAGAGAGAGGGGCATCTCTTAAATAGAGATAAGGAGAGGAGTTACTAAGTAACTCACCAATCTATGAATGTCAACATTCATAATAGGTGTGTGCAAAGTGTCAACTATGAAAGGAAAAATAACAAGAGCAAATAAATAAATAATAATCCAAGAGAGTTATTAGATGAAAAGATTGTTACCATGAGAAATGCAAAACTAGGAGCATACACCAAAAGAGCCAAGACAAGGAGACAAGTTTTGAAAGGGGAAAAGCAAAGAAAAAGTCAGAAAGAGAGAGAGAGAGAGAGAGAGAGAGAGAGAGAGAGAATCTCTTAAATAGATTTGAGGAGAGGAGTTACTAAGTAATTCACCAATCTATGAATGCCAACAACTATAATAGGTGTGTGCAAAGTGTCAGCATCATCTTAAAGATGATAAGCTAATTTCCTTAATAAAGGAATTACAAAAAATAACATGTCCTCCCACTTGGACCAGAGGACAAAATATATGTAGGGATTCCATAGAAATCTCCTAATTAAATAAATGTAGGATACATTGGTTTATCCTCAATTAAATAAATACAACCAAGGAAAGAATGACTACTCTAACAATCAATTCTATAGATTATCAAATTGTAACTTTTGATCTTAGTCCATTGATAAAGAGGCAAGAATTTCAAGAGCTAAAAGATATTGTTGGTGCAATTGAAGAAAGGATGGATAGGATTGAAGAGAATCAGATGTTAGAATTAGAGAACAAAAGATTGAAGCAATACATACAAAGACTTATGAATCCAACTAGACAGAAAGGCAATACATTTGCTTCACCTATCCCTATTTCTCAGGAATTCTTTAACACCTATGAGGCGGTGAAGAATACACATCAAGAGGCGAAGAAATGGGTTGAAAATATTAGAAGGCGGGCAGAGAATTTCCTTACCAAGATGGTTCAAGCACATGAAAGAACTATGCTACTCATGAACAAGGTTTAGAGTTTAGAAGATTTATGGTAGGAGTTTCAATCATCTTGTCTGAAGTTCATATGACTTCAATCATTAGTATCATTCCTTAACCACGAGACAATCCACATTTGATCATGCACAAACAAATTGTCTTGAGATTGAGGGACCTATTCTTAACATACATTCAAAGGTTCTCATAGCAATCAAGAAGTTATGGGTCTAAATATTGATGTTTCCAACAAACTAAACTTGGAGGAATTCAAGAAAAAGTTGGAATCAATTTACTATCAAGGAATGGAATTCATCAAGAAAAGTCAATTAGATGGTCTTGTTTCTCTCGTTGTCTCCATTGGCGATTTGCAAAGGCATACAACAGATTGTGACAGTGTTCTTGATACTTGCATGGAGGGATTGGAAGTGATAGAGTTGCAACACAATATATTGTCAAACATTGCACCGGAAGAGCTTAATGAAGTGATGTCCAAATTCATCGAATTCGTTGAAAGACAAAATGATAAAGGAGTGCATCTTCTAGATGATGGGTTGTTTGATGATTAGGCATCCTCATTTTTTCTCATTGGTCCTTGGAGAATATTTCATTTTATTGCATTGTATTTAATAATGCTATTTAATGTTTGTAGCAACCCTAATTAGGTTTTTCTTTAGAAAGATCTAGGCCATCAGTTTCAAATCAATCCTAGTCAATCATTGTATTTGGGTCCCCTAATAAACCTCTCCTCTCGTTTGTAAGGAGAGTTCTTTGGAGAATTGTCACTAGGATTCTGCCATAATTGAAATAAATCATTGAATTGTGGTGGTTTAGTGAAAATTGTGAAGTATTGTGTGGTTCTTTGATCTCTCAAATTAGTTTAGGCTTTGCTTTAAGTATTTAGTAGAATTTGCTTGGAGTAATTTAGTTGAGTAAAAGGAATTGTGAGTGGACATTTGTGAAACTCATAATTTTGATTTGTTTATTGTAAGTCTCTTTGCGTGGTCAACTAGAATTGAAATACAAACTTAACTTCAATTGGTATTTACACATTGATATACATCTATTGATATTGTTGGTGTCATAATAATGATTTAAACATCTATTGCACACCTGAGAAGATTGCACTAGCTTGGTGGAAGTTGATAACAAAGTCAAGCCTAGTAGAGTTCACAAATACATTCATGGTCTCTAGCATTCTAGGAGTAGCATAGATTAGAATAGAATTCATAAACCCTTAATCTCTTTTCTATATATTTCAAAGCCTTGTTAGTTTAGGATCAAGTACTTCATTGTCATATTATGTGCACAAAGTTGACAAGTCTAGAGTGAATTATCGTAAGTCCCCTTGAATAATCAGCATATATCAAGCCAAATGAGCTCATCTCCACACTAAAGTCGCAAGAATGTGGTAAGAACCTTGGAGTCACCTCTATGATCTTTGTAATCGTAGCATACATGGTGTCTTTGTTCAAGAGAGGATAGAGTGTATTTGGCACTTTATTATGTGTTGATAAAACAGCCATCAACAAAACTCCAGACAAATACTCTAGGGGCAATTATAAATGTCTTATATTGACAGTAAAAGGGTCCAAAAATTTTATAGAAAAATGCATTGTACTGCAAAGGGCTATTAAATCTGAAGATCAATAAAAATCCTTGGCGAGTTATTTGAGATTTATTTTTCTCTGTGCAACAAAATCAAAGTGATGTTTACGTTTAGTTTAAATATGTGAGTTTAAGTTTTGCATATCATTTTCCTTTGTGAAGTCAAGATCAGTGTAAATATTTCTCTAACTTCTCAGAGATTCAAACAAGTATTGTTTACTTAACCTTATTTCAAATTGAGCTCATTAGTTTGTGTTAAAAGTCGCTTTAGTTATTATTGTGGGAAAGACACAAAGATCCATGTTTCTTAAATCATATATTTTTGAAAGTTACAATTCTTTCTTAAGTAGGAGTTTTTTCGCATCACGGTGCTTTCTGAAGTGGGATTTTTTTGCATCTATTTCATAGTGATGAATAGTTGTTAGTTACATTTCTACTTTCCGGCTAAAAGTAAACTCATTTCATATTCATCAAATTAAAAAACATTTAATAAAAGGAGCTGTACCTTTACTAAAATTCAAAGGGTAACTAACCAATAGCTCACCCAATTGTTGTTGGTTAACAATTTGTCATTATTTTGCACAACAAAGAGTCATCTTAGTTTAAATCTTAAAAGGATGAATCTGTTAACTAACATATTCATAATCCCCACATAAAATAAATGCAGTAATTCATCCAAACAAAAGCCTGGAAGGCTCTTGCTTGGTAAGACGAAGCCCCTACCAGTCTTCTACAAGGAATTACATTCTTTGACTCTTGCTCAGTTTAGTTGTTGGTCCACTCAGAGCATTATCTAATTTATGTTAGTAAACAGATTGGTGCATGTAGACGGCAAATCTATCAATAATAATAAATAATACTTTGTCAGTCTTTAATAGTAGTTGGTAGTGTAATTAGTTGTTCTAAAAGGTTGTGTAAGTTGCTAACAATTGGTAGCCTTAACCAATCGTCTATCACTATTTATATTTGGCTTGGAACAAGTTCATATGATGATTGTACAGACTTTACACGGGAAATGAAATGATATATCTTTCTGCCAATTGTATGTGCTTTACTTGAGTTACCATGTTAATTGTGTTATGTTTACATTACTATTTACTCTATGAATTCACACACTGCCCATTGGTAGTAAACATTTTAGCGTCGTCTCCTGGTTGAGCCTGGAGTGGATCAGAGACATTTTCTGTGGCAACATAAGTTCTTTCTCCTTTACTGTTGTCTAGCAACATGGTAAAGTAGTCTGAACTTGCAATTAAGAGAGATAGATGTTATACAAGCTCAGAGAATAATCCATTTTCCAGGTTGAAGGTGTTAGTAGCATATACTAGTTAGACACAACACTAGAAAGGGGCAATCGAGCATATTCTAGCACTTAGACTGAATGTAGCAGTGAATTATTGCCATCTGAATCTATAGACAACACCCCAAGGCACATACCAGTCAGCATTCTAGTCAGACATTCACTCAGTGTGAAGTTCGCGCTTATCTAAGGAGCTCTTTGGCAGGTTCATCTGAGATTTGAATGTTTTCTTAAAGTATTCTGAGAAAAGACATGTTTCCCTTGCAATTTATATTTGAATTTGTTATTTAAGCCCACATAATTAGACTACAAAATTAGAAAAGATTATTTGGATTCTGAAATAATGTCTCAGAATTTAGTATGGATAAAAAAAAATTGTTTAGTTTTCCAAACAAATCTGCATTGATAATTTCCAAAATTAGATTTGCAAAAAGATTCCTGGGTTAGAATATTTCAATTGTATCAAAACCACCTTCCTGCCAGCCTCATGAAAAGACGAAGCTACTGATTGAATGTCATTACAACAACTAGAAGAACCTGCTGAAGTAGTGGCAAGACATGCTAAATATATGAACCTTGGCCCAGACATCTGCCAAGATTTGACCTTTACTGAGTATTTTAAGCTTCGAAGATATGAATGATGGAGGAGAAGATATGGCCAGCAGCCCTGCAAGGAGAATTTCAAAATGGATCAATTGGAACAGAAGCCATCAAAATCTGTGAAGAATATTTAGGGCTGGCTGATTAAATTAAATCTATATTTCCTTTTGATGATTATTTGGGATATCTAGATTGGATAAACCCAAGAGAAAGGGAACTTTTTGACAACATAAGATGGATGAGAATAGGAGAGAGAGAATCAGAAACAGCAAAAGAATTTCTTAAATGATGAAGAGTACAGGAGTGCAAGAGATCAAGGAAGAAATGATAGCGGAGAAGAAAGAAAGATAAGAGCCTCAAGATGTCAAACAGGACTCCTCAATGACAGAAAAGAATAATACCCAGGCAACACCAACCCAATCTTTAGGTATGGACATAATTGTATTTTGTAATGAGGATTCTCAATGTATGAGAATGACTGGTTCATGCCATACAATGCAAAATTTTAGTTGCGATGTTGTGATGATTAGTTTATTTGAGATTGAGGGCCATGAAGAAAAACTATAGGTTTATCTAGAAAACCCCATGATTATGCACTCTAATTACATGGAGGTGAGCTAAGAAACATTCACACTCCTTGGTTCCAGGATTGGCAAAACTAGCGATGGGGTTTGGAAGCAAGATGTGTACCTCAGACTAGCGCAGCAGAGTGACGAAACAGTGATTCTGAGATCAATAGGGGATCCTGGCATATAGTTTTGATATGCAGATGCAGATCGCTTGACGACAAGCAATCTCCAAGATGGGAGGACTGTGATGTCAACAATTTGGACAAAGCTTATTTGACAAGAACTTTTTATTAACAAATTATTAATTAATAAATGAAATTATTAATTAAGTTGAGGGCCGAGGCCGATCTTGGGTGATATCTTTAAATAATTTTTTAATTGAAATTTTATTTTCCTGGGCAGACTTCCTCTAAACTGCCCTGAGTTGATCTGTGTCTTGGCCAACCTGTATTGGGTTAGTGTAAATATGAAATCGATTCAAGAGTAAGTTAACAAAAAAGTTTCAAAATCCACGTATTAAACAAATGTAGCACTCTGTCCAGATGAAACTCTGCGAGGCTCTTACCTGGTAGGATGTAGCCCTTGCCAATCTTCAACGAAGCATTACATTCTTTGACTCTTTCTCAGTTTAGTAGCTGGTCTAATCATAACATTATATGATTTATGTCAATAAATAGATTGGTGTGATTAGGGAGATTACAAAGACGACTTGAGGATTGCAAGATCTTCAGTTCAAGCTCTTGTAGTTTCCGCAAAACTTGTGGCTGGCTGCGAATGCCCAAAGCACGAGCCTGGAGCAGATCAGAGACATTTTCCAAGGTGGTGTAATTGCATTCTACTTTACTACTATCTAGCGACAAAAGCAGTTTGAATTGGCAATTAAGAGAGATGGAGGTTATACAAGCTCAGCAAAAAGTATATTTAATAGGTCAAAGGTGTTTGCAGTATGCACTGGTTAGACATGATACAGGAAAGCAGCAATCCGGCATATTCTATAACTCAGACTGAGTGTGGCAGAGACTTATTTGCATCTGAAGCTATAGATAACACCCCAAGGCACATACCAGTCGGCATTCTAGTCATTCACTCGGTGTTAAGTTTCCACTTAACTAAGGAACTCTTTGGCAGGTCCATCTGAGATTTGGATGTTTTCTAAATGTATTCTGAGAATAAACACGTTTCCCTTGCAATTTATATTTAAATATGCTATTTAAGCCCATGTAATTAGACTGTGAAAACAAAATGGCTTCTTTGGATTCTGAAATAATATGTTTCAGAATTTAGTATGGATAAACAAATTTTTGTTTAGTTTTCCAAACAAATCTGTATTGATAAATTTCCAGAATTAGATTTACAAAAAGATTTTTGGGTAAGACTATTTCATTTTAACTCAAATTTTAACTTGCCCCAATGCATTTTAACCCAAGGCATGTTTGAATCCAACGTCACAATATTTAACCTAGGAATCACGTGAAACTCTTCAAGTTTTTGTCTTAAATCAGGTGATTTTTCCTTTACAACTCGTCTGCAAAGACTCACAAGTTAAGCTTGTGTTTACTTGCCCAGGTGAAAAATCCATGAATACTCAGCAACTCGGCAAATAGTCGCAGTGCTTTCTATCCATGCCTAATTCTAATTATATCTCCCAGATGTTGGTTGTACTTTTTTGCTTACCATTTGTGGATTTGATTGTACTAATAACACTGCATAGTATTATGCATTGTTGTTGGGCATTATGAATTCTTATGACACTCAAATTGCTAAGAGTGAAGAGATGCAATATTGATTGGAAAGTAGATAAAGAAGATATTTTAGGCTAAGAAGAACCATCTCAGACATTATAGATACCAAGTGGAGATATTATAGAAATGTTTAAGGACTTTGTAATTGAATATGTCCCTCGGGGAAAAACAGTAGGGCTAACCTAGTTGTTTTAGCTTTACTTTTTATCCTAAGAGAGGAGAGATGCAAAATTGATTGTAAAGTAGAAAAAGAACTAATTTTAGGTTAAGAAGGGCCATCTCAGACACTATAGATATCAAGTGTGGGATGCTATAGAAATGTTAAGACCTTTGCAATTGACTACAGCCCTTGATACTTCTTGTTTCAGCTTTGTTTTTATGCCATGTGTCAATAGAATGAATTTATAATTGAGATGATTTATCACCCAACAATGCTAGACAACTCAAAAAATTAGCAGCTATTTAATGATCATTGGGACGTCATTGAATTTCTAGAATAGTCAAATGACTTCAATGGTTTGTTTTTCTAGGGTGGTTCTTTGGCCTATGGTGAAATAGTGACTCAAATAGAAAAGTAATAATGAAATCAATGTTCTATTTAGGAATATTCAATTGAAACATAACAAGACTTCAAAGGGCTTGATATCTCTTAAAATATCTTTGATAGACACAAGAAGTGTGTTAAGGATAAAAAAATTCAATGTGAAGGGCATGTGTGTTATGGGAACAGATTGATACTGGTATTGTAAATGAGTCTAGAATGGTGAAATTGGAAAAACATATGTTCACCTAATAGACAAATTTAAAGCACAGTTTTTGTTTGATATTATAAAGATATGTTTGTTTGGCCTTATGAAGTTCAATAATTCTTAACACCTAAGGCATTGTTTCGCATTATTCGGCTCAGAATGAAATTATCCTTTTAAATAAGAACCTTCGACATTAAAATTCAAAAACCATTAGACACAAGAACAACTTTCCCAATACCACATCCTGCATGGATGTCCAACATTTTTTAATATACAAAAAGACTAGTGAGATCAAGATATACGTGCATTTCATGATTTGAATCAGGTTTTACCAAACAATAATTATCCTCTTACTATTATAGATCATAATTTCAATAATTACAAGGTTTGATAATGCGTCAGTTTTTCTTCAAAAGAGATAATGTAAGTAGTTGTAAGGTGGTGAAGTTGAGTCTTCCAATAGGAATATTATAACAATCATTCAAAAATTGGTTGGCAATAATCAACAAGGCTGACACAAGGAGTTGTATGACACCTTGTGGGTAGACTTCATTCCTAAGAGGGTCATTGGTGCTTCATTGTTCATGATCATGTATGGTACAAAATTGGCATCACCAATCACCCTTGATCTTTCAGCTTTATTGCTGACATTGGTGGGTGAGGATGGTGAGTTCAAAGAGCCAAAAGAAAAAAGAACTATGTATCTAACAAAGCTTAAGAATACAAAAAAGTTGTAGGTAAGATCAGACAACATCAAGAACACGTAATGAAATTTCTTGATACAAAAGCTCATCAAAGAGATTCAATGTGGATGATATTATTTTACTTTGGGACAAGCATCATTTAATTCTTCATGGGTTGGACTTTGCAAACTCAATCATTTCTGTGGAGATCGTACCTTTCCCAACCATCAGTCATTTTTATGAACATTGCATATAGTTAGATAGTATTGTGTTTTCCAATTTGCGAGGTGATTGTTATGTGATCTTGTCTTTCCCTATAAGTAAATGATACCATGTTCATTTTGTCATTGTTTAGACTTTAGATAATCTAGGATAACCTCCTTTTACATTATCTAGGACTGCTGACTTTACACCCACCTAACATGGCGCCATATCCACCACTGAATTCGATTGTCAAACCATTGATTTTAATCATAACTGATAAAACTCTCAAATGACAAGATGCAACTCCAATGTGATCCAACTTCTCAGTCATTGGCATTATCCTCTGATGGTTAAATCAAATTCCTATCAAAGTTCTACAACCAAGTTATTTGCCAAGCATCTTATGTTAGTAAAACAATTAGAATTGAATTCGATAGCAAAAAAATTATAACATTGTACCTGGAAGTTGCTCAAAACATCTAAGTAAGAAACACATTGCACATGAAGTTGTTGACAACAAAATTCCACATTATTGGGGCTTGGGGTGTAAAAAGAATAAACAGCTAACAGCTTAATATTATATACCACAAAAACGTGTTGTCAATATATAGATCTATGCAAAACTTGAAATACTCGTGGGGTGTATTTGAGCTTAAAATATAAAAGCTACAAGGATCGCTTGCATATTTTAATAGTGCCAAACAATATGAATAAGCCAAGGAGAACATATAATTTCAAAGAAATCGCTAGGAACTTCCAAAGCAAAGTATATATCAAGTGCATACACATGTGCCCATAAAATTAAAGGAATTATTAAATTGACAAGGTAAATTTCAGTGGAAGATAATACAAACTTGCATGATCTGGAAATTCTATAATCCCCCAACAAATAAAACAGTTGCTTATACATTTTAGAAAACATGGGTTGTCATGTGCGTGGAAGGTGCCGCGTCACCAAGGAATCCAAGTGGTCCACAGTTCGCTTCAATGATTTTCTTTTCTTTGTCAAGAATTGCATGGTATGTCTAAAAATTTATATTGCATCCTTGAGAATTGTGTATATATATGAAATGTTAAAATAGAGCACAATTTTACCTGCAACCTAACTTCAAAAGGAAATCATACTGAAAACTAAAAACAAATAATGCACTAATGTAATATTAAAATAGAACACTATTATGTTTCATGTTTTTAAAATTTAATGAAGCTCATTTACCACGACTTGTACAGTATGATTTTTGCTCCATAACATATACTGCCTCAAAATTACACCTTTTCCCCACTAATAGGATTTTGAATTACTAGTACCAGTTATAATTCGAGTGTTGTTTTCAGTTTCACTTATAAAGACTACTGATATATTTTCAATTTCTGCATGTAGAAAGAATTAAAGAATTTTGTTAACCAGCTGAAACTTCTGCTAAAATATTATTCAAGAATTTAGTAATTTAAACACATGGTAGTCACCAGAGAAGGAAAAAAACAAGTAGTTGGCACTTCATACACAACGGTAATGTTACACAAGTTCCTGGAACAGAGTGACACATTCTCAAAATATCCAGAAAACTTTGGTTTATTGTTTCAAGGGGTGATGAGGTGCAGTGCAGAAGCAATGCAGATATTGGAAAACATTTAATTTGTCTACTTTTAGTGACTAAATAGCGAACAGATAAAAAAAATTGTCAAGATAAAAGAATACTCACATTATCATAACTACCTTTGATAGTGTTGCTTGTTGAAAGCGTCCTGTATTTTGAAAACCAAAGACACTGCCCATGATGCCACATGGATTCCCAAAAATACATCTTATGCATGGCAACGCAAAAACCTGTCTCACTTTACATCCTCGATGGGAAATGTTCTCCCATAGTTATCCAAATACTATCTTGGGTTCACTTCATTGAATGCCATGTGCAATGAGGTATTTTCACATGATCCCACCTGTATACAATGAATGATGAACCTAGTCCTGTCATTGTACAGCCGTACTATGGGATCTCTCATGAATCAAACTTTTTTTTAAATATTTGACAGTTTCAAACCTCTCGTTGCAAGAGGCATGAGCCATTAGATTTCATTGATGAGTTTCCATGAAGTCTCTTCAAAATCCCCTTTCCAAGGAACTTGTCCATAGGGAACTTGTTCCTCTTAAGTTCCCCAATCCCCCTTTCATGGGAGGTACGGGGGGCATGGAAGAAAATGTCCAATTTACTGGGAAAAAGTCAACCTTAAAGATGGCTTCCCTTGGTAATACTGGTCTGATGTTTATTCTGCTTCCACAAACTATTATATTGATTCATTTACATTCAATTCTATTATTCTCATTGATCTCTTTGCTAAAATTTTCACGGTGATTGACGAGAATGTTGATCTGTCTTCTACTACTAATTGTCATACAGATTACAAGATTGTTTTCATTCAGCTCTCTTTATTGGTTTCAATCATTTTCTGTCCCTAAGCAGAGGGCTCTCCTTTCACAGGGCCACATTGCACCTGTAAAAAAGTGACTAGTTTGCAACCATTTCAAAAATCAGAACAGATTTGAAGAATTCATCTATGAGCTCCAAGAAAGGGACACATTTCATCATTTGACACTGTGAGACGTCATGGAACACACAAATCACACACTACAGGTCGAACAGAAAAGGTTTAAGTGTTTCGGACAATCATTGCGAGAGGATATCTCTCATGAATCAAACCTTTTTTTTTAACTTTGACAGTTTCAAACCTCTCATTTCAAGAGGCATGAGTCATTAGATTTCATTGATGAGCTTCCATGAAGTCTCTTCACAATCCCCTTTCCAAGGAACATGTCCATAGGGAACTTGTTCCTCTTAAGTCCCCCTTTCATGGGAGGTACGGGGGGGCATGGAAGAAGTTGTCCAGTTTACTGGGAAAAAACCGACCTTAAAGATTTCTTCCCTTGGTAATACTGGTCTGATGTTTATTTCTGCTTCCACAAAATATTATATTTATTCATTTAGATTCAACTCTAGTATTCTCATTGATCTCGTTGCTAAACTTTTCATGGTGATTGACGAGAATGTTGATCTGTCTTCTACTACTAATTGTCATGCAAATTACACGCTTGTTTTCATTCAGCTCTCTTTATTGGTTTCAATCATTTTCTGTTCCTACGCAGAGGGCTCTCCTTTCACAGGGCCACATTGCACCTGTACAATAGTGACTAGTTTGCAACCATTTCACTTTGTAGAACAGATTTGAATAATTCCATCAATGAGCTCCAAGAAAGGGACACAGTTCATCATTTGATGCTGTGAGACGCAATGGAAAACCCACAAATCACACACTACAGGTTGGACAGAAAAGGTGTACGTGCTTCGGACAATCATACAAACCTCTAAAATAAGGATTAAAGCAAAGGATTCTTAAAGAGGCTCATGTTGCTCCCTACAACACACATATAGGAGTGACAAAGTTGTAAATTGATATGAAGAGTTATTTTTGCTTTAGTATGAAGAACAATGTAGCCTCTTTCATAGGTAAAGGTTTTAAGTGTCAACAAATTAAAGCCGAACATAAACCACTTCACTAAAGAGGTAGTTCAACTCCATTTAATCCCAAAGATCATCGTTTCTGATAGGGCTACTTTACATCGAAATTGTGCAATAGCACCAGTCAAATTCAAGCTCAACTTCAGCTCATCGTACCATCTGAAAACATGACAAATAGAGTGAATCAACCAAGTTATTAAAGACATGTCAATAATGTATGTCATGGACCAGCCTGCGAAGTGGGAAGACGATTTTCCCCCAATTTAGTTTGCCTACAACAACTCTTTTCTCACATCTCTTTAGATGTCACAATTCAGAGCATTGCAAGGTAAAAGATGCATAGCTCCAATTGATTGGCGTTCTAGGCATCTTTTCAATGCACTTTCTCATTTGCAAATGCACTGAGATAGACTGTCACTCTTGTGTATGCTTTTTGAGGATTCGCACATCATGTTCTACCATAGTTTGTACTCGCACTGCTTTGTAAAGTGCCAAGGTGGTTTTTTTGGTGCACCTTCTTGTTTACAATCACAACCTTGCATACATTCATGTATGTGTACCTTGATTTGCATACCCTTTTTCAATTGCGCGTCCTTTCTTATTCACATTCAGATAATATTTGTTCTCCATGCACTACGTGGTGACACAGTTGACTTGTCATCCCTTTCCCTTGTCAAGATTACTGGGGGGTTTCATACTGCTGGTGTTAAATCTTCCTTCATACTGTTGGTGTTAAATCTTCCTTTATTTTTCTTTGGATAATGTATTTATCATTTGTTCCTATGTACTAAATGAATGCAACGGCTGGTTACCCATGCATTTCAGTGACATGGAACACTAACCATATAGACACTCTTGCATTCCTATTTTGTGGAAGCGCCTTCTAATTGTAGTTGATCAATTTCTTCAGACTATTGACACTTGTCTTCTTGACTTGCAGTTTACTTTGCGTTAGTTGAGTGTCATTGGGATCACTTGTGCAAATTCATGTGCCATCTATATTTTCAAGATTCAGATGATTGCCTTTGTTTGCCATCCAAATTTTGTTTGAGTACAGTCGTTGGGGACAATCATGAAAAAAAATTGTCTTCTTGATGTTGATCTTGATTTTAATCCTAATTTCAGAGGAGGTTCTTCAGTTTCAGCACTGTGGTAGTCATATTTCAACAAATGTTTGGAGATTCTCATGCTTTAATGGCGTTCTTCATGTTCCTTCTCTTTTCGGGATATTGTTTTGGAGGCATCTTGTTTCTGTCTCTATTCAAGAGAATTTTTCTATAGTTCCACGGAGTTTCCTGATGGGAGAACGCAGGGATGTCGAGACAGGTTTGAAGAAAAGGGAGACCAAGGACCTAAATTTGGGGACAGTGAGGGGACAGTAGGAGGACAATAGTAGAGTGGGGGTTGGAGGTGGCATTGATATACAAATTGAGGTGAATTTAAATCTACATGGAAAAATCTGCAATATAACATCTTTGTGAGTGCCCTTTGGAAAGGCAAACTAGTTTTCACAAAGTTAAAGGTTGCAAATTTGCAATCAATATGTAATGACATGTGTCATATAGAAAGTGTCCCAGTGGTGTCCCCAACAAAGGTAGTAGAGGTGGTGATACCAAAGGGGAATATTCCCCCAAGTTTCCAAGTCTTAGAAGCGTCCTCATACAGGGGACATAGGATTTTTTGCATGGGAAATGCCCCATGGAACACTGTTTTTCCCATAAGGTGTTCTATCTTTCACAAGTTATTAAAGTCTTTTTACCTGTACATGGGTACCTCATCAAGCCTAGTTGTCAAAACCCATCCTTTGCATTTTATCACGTTTAGAGATTTGTGCAATTTCCTAAATTGCACATGCCAAGGGGTACTTGAGTAAAATTTGTTTTACCTAGGATTACTTAGAGACGCAT
>MU224482.1:3217610-3253592 GCA_018584345.1 Thuja plicata | reverse complement strand
CTTCCCTTAATCACAATCACAATTGCAATATACATAACAATTAACAATTCAAACCCTCTTAAACCACAATTCTCTCCTTTACATTTTGGTAACATAACAACATCATTCATTCAACCACATAACATCACAACAAATAAATTTTTTTTATGTTACACTAGGAAACATCAGGAGGACCCAAAAGAATAGGATAATCTCTTGGATGCCTTAGGGTCAGACGAGTTTCAAATATCTGATTTTGAAGGTCTAGAGGGATTTTCAAATCAAGGGAAAGATATGCCAGGATATGATACGGGAGCCCCATCCCTCTTTCAACCCCAAGTGACCCTCACTCCACCTCTAGCCCAGTTCACCTATTGCTCAGTGAACGTGTCCACTACAGAGATAAGCTCCAGTTCAGACCAAGGGCCTGAGACCCAGGATGCAGGGGTAACAAAGAACATAGCGACAGACAAGGAGGTAGAAGAGAGTTTAGTTTCTACTCCACCACCTCACAACCCTACTCCACCAACTTCTCCGCCACCTCTGATTCCTACTCCACCACCATTGTTCCCAGCTCTAACACCAACTCCACCCCCTTCTACTTCTACTTCCACTTCTCCTATACTAATCCCAACTCCAACACCTACTCCACCACCATCATTCCCTTTTCCTTGCTCCACCCCGACCCCCCCAGAGGGCAGTAAGTAAGGAAGTGGTATCACCCTTCAAGACCACACTGGAGGCCATGACTGCTCTTAATTCAGAAATACTTATCAATTCAGTAAAGGATGAAGGCCAAGACAAAGAAGATGAAGGTAAAACAACGGAAGAAGATAAGGCGAAAGAAGAAAATGGAGAAGAATAAATACAAGGGGAAGGGACAGATGTAGGAGGAGATGAACAAGGAAAGGTGCAAGAGAAAGAGGCAGAGGGAGGAGTAACCCCAGGATCACAAAACTTAGCGCCTATCCTCTATGTTGCCCCATATGAGAATGTGACTACATCTGGTAAACCTACTTGGTTTACCAAAGAAATCCAGCTTAAGAGAAGGACTTATATCGATGAGGTAGAAGGGGAAGAAAAAAGTATGGCATCTGTAGGGAAATCCTTCCAACAAATAGAAAGCAGTGTGCCCGCAAGGATAGTATCTTATGTCATGCAAGACACTAGAGGTCACTGGAAAGCACAGATAGAAATTCCTCTCATGAGCACTTCTCAAACATCAGCCACGTCAAAATACTACACATTCAAGGAGGTGGACTTGGGTGAACCTACTAGAGAAGGGAGAAAGACACTGGCAGCATTAGGGCTCAAGCACACTCTAGGGTTCATGAGTAAAGATGAAGAAACCATAAAATCATTGACGGAGTAGAATGAGGCATTGAAAAGGTACATTCACAAGCTGGTAGGTCCCATTGACCCAAACTACCTAGAGGATTCATTACAGACCATGCTAGACAAAAGGGCTACACCAAATTTGCCAACAGGATTAACCCCTTCCTTCATCCAAGAAAGTGTAGATTGGAGGAATGACTTTGAGCAATTTGGAGAGAAAGCCATCAGGCTGGTATTCAGGCCATATAGAAATATTTTGGTTGAGGTTAATCTATTGATTGATCTGGTGGAGAATGAGGGTGGTCTAGATTATGAAATAAGTAAATAGCAAGCAGCCTTTCGAGACTTGGAAGTGATCCAGAAACAACGTTTCCAGATTCTAGTCAAGATATATAAGGGGGAGGAACTAGACAACTTCAAGGCATGGATCAAGTGAATAGATAACACAATCAATGTCTATAAGAGATAATTGGCCGCCATAGCAGGAAAGCGCAAGGAAGTCGTAGAGTGGATAAAAGAGATGGATGTATTCTTTACAGGGATTCACCTCAACTTATATAGGGACCAAGATAAATTTACCCTATGGCCGTCAAAGGAAGTGGTTCAGAAATTCAAGGATATTCTAGTAGGTGTTAGCACCAAGGAGGCCTTACACCAGATGTTCTATCTAAAAGAAGAAATGGAGAGAATGTCTGAGCACGAAGAAGAGATCAAGTTCTTTGCTTCTGAATTGACTATCTTTAGAGAGAAGCAAGAATGAAAGGTCACCAAGGTGAAGAGGAAAGATATCAAATATGAAGAGGTCTAGGAGATAGTGCATAGGCTCAGAGAAGCCCATCCAGAGGTCTTTCCTGACTAAAATCACAAAGTCCACTCGGCAAGTCAGCAAGACAATTTCTACACTTGGCCATTTTCTACCACGGCAAGTTCGGCCTTTCGGCCTTTCGACGCTCTAGTTTTTTTCGGCCTCTCGGCCTTCTAGTTTTTTGGCATTTTTGGCCTCACAAATATTTTGGCCTTTATATCTCTAACAAGTCTGAAACTTTAGACTCCTCTGAATTGTGTTTTAAAAACACTTAAAATTTTTGGGGCAATAAAAGTTTCGAAGTAGAGGTCGGGGTCCAAAAATCTGGGTGTTTCCAGCGAGATCATATTTTTGCACACCAGTTGAAATCTAGATTATATTGATGGTCAACTTGAGTTAATTTTGGTGGGACTAAGGGTCCCCTATCATTCTCCACCACTAGAAGAGCCTCTAGATGATGTTTCCAAGAAAGACTCCAAGTTCTCAGAAGAAATTCACCTTCTTTTATCTTTCTCTTCTTGACGAGTTTGACCCTCCTTGCATGGGAAAACTGATTGTAAATGGATTCAAGAATCCATGCAAGTTATCTAGTATTAGTTAATAGTAGTTTCCTTTTAGCAAAGTTTTAGTTTAACTTATATTATTTAATTTGGACTCTCTGATGCCCTAATTTTGGGAATTCAGAGTATTTGGTTAGAAGCTCTATATATTGTAATCAAAAATCAATGTAAAGGGTCAAATTCCTAATAAAATAAAGATACACATTTGGTGCTTCATTCATGGTGGGTGAATTGCTACTGCCTGTGAGAAATTATTGAATGGATGCTTGCATTATTCATTATTTTCAGAGAGCCTCTTGTTTATTGTGTTTTGAATTAACGTTCCTTTAGTTGGAGTTTGTTTTTGTTTTCTTACCTTGTTGTGACGAATGTGTGGGAGAGATTATCTTTAGGCTTACCGATAAATCTGTCTCGTGGGTG
Source organism: Thuja plicata (assembly GCA_018584345.1). NCBI lineage: Eukaryota > Viridiplantae > Streptophyta > Pinopsida > Cupressales > Cupressaceae > Thuja > Thuja plicata. The sequence continues at coordinate 3,250,493 of MU224482.1, read as the reverse complement.
CACACATCTTGGTGGCTTCACAATCTGAAAGATTTTGAATATCTTGCATGAGTGAATATATTTTGTCTCCAAAAGCTTGCATCCGTGGGGTAGTGAATTTTTACTTTGTCTGATTTGTGCTTCGAGGGTTTATTCTAAATCTCCCCATCATTCAATTTGCAAGGAAGAGTTTACAATGGTTTATGTCCGTAGCATTTCATTTTTTCATTGTTTTTATTATCTCGTTACTCTATTCTCTATTACATTCTACTTTCAATTCTAAAAGTCTAAAATCTTGAAAAAAATTCAAAATTGCATTTTATTTACAACACCCATATGTGTTAAAATGGAAAATACCAAAAAGAACTAAAGTGTTTTTCAATTTGATGTCTTGAACAAACCAACAAAGGCCTCCTCGTGAACATTCACATTTATCTTCAACTGAGTAACCAAGCAGGTTGTGACCCAGACCCGAAGAACCTTGGGAATAACTCCATTATTCTTTCAAGAGAGGAAATCGAGTCTCAAGATCCTAGCAAGTTGGCTTGTGTCAAACAATGCTCAATAGAAGTGGCACTAGAAGGAGGGCCTCAAGACTGAAAAGATGGATAACATTGGATCTTTCTCTCCAGAGAGATTCGAGCGAGTGCTTAGATCATCTCTGAATAGAGGCGAGTTCCTTGAACTCACCCACCATCATAGAGCTCACAGCGACAAAGGGAAGACCAAAGAAAAATCTTCTCACCACCTTACCGAGTCTCAGAATTATCTTGGAAACTAGTCACATATCGCTGCCCCAACTATCATAGTAACCATAAACCAAAATTAGAATGTGCAAAATCAGAATTTGCAGCAACCTCGTTCGATGGCCTTTTTTGCCAACGCAACAAGCTCACCTTTAAATTTTGTTAGGCAGCTCCATGAGTTACCCAAAAACCCAGAGAATTTTTGCACATGATTCATATATGGTGAATCAAGAACAACAGAAGAACACATCCACACCTTCAAAGAAATTTGTAACCGTAAAGAGATTGCCCACCAAGACGTTGTTTACCATCTATTCCTATACACTCTGGGAGAGTTTGCATACAATTGGTACCTGAACTTTCCATGAAGGTCTATCTCCGCATGGAAAAAATTTGAAACCAAATTCCTCAATCAGTTCAAGTTGTATGTGGACCCCGCTATGACACATCACCATTTTATTACAACAAGGAAAGATCTAAAGGAGCCCATAGCTATGTTTAACCATCATTTTCACAAAATGCATCAAAAGATGGAAGCACCTTACACCATACCAGATGAAGATATTATACAAGTGTACCTCAAAGCTTTGGACCCTTTCACCTCAATCTTTCTAATAAGGCTTCCCTTGGAAGATAGAGATACAATGGAAAAGGTGTACAATGAAGTTTCCATATTTACCTAGCAAATGGACCGGCAAGAAGGAAGCTATGCAACAGTACCTATCATGGGTAACCTTGCTATCCTACATCCATTTGCAGTAAGTAATCAAGTTTTGGCCACTCACGCACCTATGTTGAATCCCATTCCATCACAACCATTCACAGTTGTACCCCCATCTATTACTTATCTGGGTTACGAGGCTCATAAAACAACATTTGTAGAGAAAAGAACCGTACCTCAAGAAGAGCCTGATACTCTCATGGCCTCTGAGGTGGACATCATGAAGAAGACCTTATCAAAACTCACCAATGAGCTCACCCAGATGAAATTAAATCCATCCCAAAACCAAGGTGGATACCAACAAAGACCTACCGGTCCAAGTATGTATCCTCTGAATTCAAGCCGAAACTTCAACATGTACAACAAAAACAACACGCAGGAGAAAACATTTGGGCAGCAAAGGCCAAATAGGCTATGGAACACCAGACCCAATAATGGTAGTATCCCGGTAGACAACACTAACACCTATGATGCATCAAAGGCTAATTTTTTTGGGACTCCAAATCCCCGCCAAGGCAATGATGGGTATGGAAACAACTCCCATGATCACTACATCTAGTATCTAGAGGAGCCCTCGGTGCAATTTAATGCCATGATGTTCGACTCCTATGAGTCTAGAAAAGGGGAAGACTCATATGCCTTTGCGATAGAAGAGGAGTTCATGTTCCCCTTTCAAAGAGAAAATGAACCTGAGTACTCTGAAGTACATACCTTCCAAAATGATCAACGAAACTTGTACAACCTTCAGAGTAGAAAGGAAACTCTCACCGATGGCATACCTCCAACCAAACAACCAACCCCACCGGATCCCTAGGCTAGTAACAACCCCATGCCTACTAAAGGTCCTAATAATCTTACACCCCCTACATCAAGCACATACCTTGGCTACAGAGGTGCGGCATGGTCAAATGATAAGTATAGCTCAGTCAATGAACTAAAGAAAACTAAAGTGAACATATCCATGTTTGAATTGCTGCAAGGTTGCCCATCCCAGAAGGAGGCTCTTCTAAAATCTCTAGACCATTCAAATCTCATTCCATCAACCAAAAGTATGAGGACACCTACGTCCAATATACATGTCTGAGGCTTTCCCCACCATGTACAAAGATAGGATGGAGGTCTCACCATTCTTACTTTGTTTACAGATGTTTGGAAAGAACCTACACAATTGCCTGATTGATTCAGGAGCTTCTTGCAACATCATGCCCCTTTCAATCTGCCAAAAAATGGGAATGGCACCCCAAGTAATAAACCGAGTGGTCATACAACTAGATAAGACCGAGGTCAAGGTGATTGGTGTGCTCAAAGATGTCCATATCTAGCTGGTAGCAGATCCCAGGATACAAGAACACATAGACATGCATATAGTAGACATACTCGAGACTTATGGGATGTTGTTAAGTTGAGAATGGACCAAGTGCTTAAGAGGATGGCTCTCCATGGATTTCACCCAGCTGTGGCTACCATGGAGAGGTTTGAACAACCAAATCAAGATAGATGCGAAGCCTAAATTGAAAAGGATGATTACTGAGTACAATGCCCTAAATGAAGTCCTTTTCACCCAGACAGATTTGGGCACTTATCGGATGGACGACATCCTCATGTTCCAAATCCAAGAAGGTGAAGAGTCGAACCATAGTCCCATCCAAGGTCTCCTTGAGTTAAATATTGGTGATGACATCTTCCAAAGTTTCATCAATAGCACGACAACTAGTTTACGACATCTAGGACACGATGCAGACCCTAATAATTTTCTCCTACCAGGGTATTTCCGACTACACCGGGTTATCCATTCTAAGTTCACATGCCCCAGTTCCCAGGAAGCATTATCACAAGTATTGACTTATATCACCCTATCGAGTAAGCCATCAGAAACTCTGATAATAAAAGAGGATATCCTTGAGATCGAAGACAAGAGTAACACCTGGCCAGAGATAGTCAGCCCAGTCAATATAATCACTCCAAGCCAAGATTGGGATGGTGGGTCTGACTCCGATGATAGAAGTCTTACCTTGAATTTACTCGGTGATTGGAGTACCTCGGATGATGGGGTGTGCCCCCCTTACAAAGAAATTAAAGAAGACACAAGTGGTGAAGGTGTTGAACCCCTCAAACCCAAACATAACCAAAATTCAGGAGAGTTAACTTCTTCTGACAGTGATGAGAGGGAAAGGCAAAAACTCAAGACCAAGGACCTTCCTAGAAAGAATCCCGCCAAGTCAAGCTCCACTAAGAAACCCCAGATATGGAAACTGTGCTTCGACAACTCTAAGTGTAAACAGGGAGCAGGTGCGGGAATCAAACTAGTAAACCCAAGAGGTAAGTCTTTCTATGTCGCTTACAGGCTACAATTTCTATGCACTAACAATGTTGTAGAGTATGAAGCGCTGGTCTAGGGACTCCTCTTAGCCCATGAAAAGGGGATAAAGATACTAGTAGTGGAAGGGGACTCGTAATTGGTCGTCAAAGAAATTCGTAGTTAGTATACTTGCAATGATAAAAGGCTCTCAACCTACGGGAATAGAGCATGGGACCTAATCAATGACTTCAAAGCTTTCAACATCAAAACCATCCCAAGGAGAAAAAATGTTTTCACCGACGCCCTAGCTGTATCAAATAGTTCATTGCATCCAATGGAAAAATCCAAGATAAAGAAATTCTTAGTTGAACTCGTCGCAGCCCCAGCCATTCCAGACAACGTCACTAATTTTCAAGTCTTCCAAGATGATCAACACATTGTGGAGTTCATAATGTGTGCTGGTGTGTTTGAGAAATAGATAATAGACAAGGAGAAGGAAGGTGAAGAAGCAATTAAACCTGAAGATCCTGATGATCAAGGCGTCAGAAATCTGAGGACCAATGCCATACCCAAAGGAATGGTAGAACTAGAGAGGATTTTCAATAGTGACAAAACTGCAGTAAGGAGGCATCCGGACATAACCCCTGATAGTAAAGAATGTGACACATACAACCTTGGCACAAAAGAACCAAGAGAGGTCCACATTGGGAAGGTGGGAACTAAATAAGAAAAGGAGAGAATGGCCCAGCTCCTCATTGAATGTTGGGATGTCATATCCTAGAGCTACGAGGAATTGAAGACATATGACACCTCGGTCATAGTACAAAACATACCTCTAAAGCCGGATTCCAAGCCTTTTAGGAAATGACAAAGAACAATGAACCCTACCATGGAGCCCCTGATCCAAAAGGAAGTCCAAAAGTTTCTTGATGCCAGAATCATCTTCCCGATTCGGCATTCTACTTGGGTTGCAAACCTAGTACCCGTGAGAAAGAAAACTGGAGAGATCAGACTATGCGTAGACTTCTGAAACCTCAACAAATCCTCTCAAAAGGATAATTATCCACTCCCATCTCTCGATGAAGTGCTGCAAAAGGTCAATGGGTCTCAAATGATGTCATTTCTGGATGGTTACTCTGGTTACAACCAAGTGATGGTGCAAGAAGAAGATAGGCTAAAAATGACATTCACAACCAAATGGGGAACCTTCACCTACCGATGGATGCCTTTCAGACTGATTAACGTCGGGGCCACTTTTTTGAGGGCAATGGACATAGCTTTCAAAGGACTATTTGGGAGGTGTATTATCATCTACATGGATGATCTCATGGTTTTCTCAAAGTAGAGAGTTGACCACATAAATGATCTAAGAAAATGTCTTCAAAGATGTAGGGAATTTGGGATTTCCTTGAATCCCAAGAAATGCATGTTTGGGGTAACTAAAGGCAAGCTCTTGGGAAACATCATCTCCAAAAGGGGAATATCCATAGACCCCAAAAGGGTAGAGGCTATTCTAAAGTTGAAATAGACACATAGCCACAAAGAACTGAAATATTTCTTTAGGAAGATCAACTTCGTAAGGAAGTTCATTAGTGGTTTTACAGAGATAGTAAAACCGTTAAATGACATGCTTAAGAAAGACGTCAATATTTAATGGACTCTCCTGGAAAAAAAGTATTTTGAGGAGATGAAAAATTCCATTGCCACAACACTCATTCTTGTCATCCCTGACTACACTATTCCCTTCAAATTTTACTCTTTTGCATCAGAACATTCATACGCAGGCATCCTCACACAAAACAAGAATAGTGAAGATGGAAGACCCATAACTTTCATGAGTTTCCCTTTCAAAGATGCTGAGATTAGGTACCCCAACTTGGAAAAATAGTCATTCACTCTCGTTAAGGTAGTCAAGAAGTTCTGACACTATATCTTGAGGATTAAAGTCATTGGAATAGATCCCGATGCAGTCGTGAAGTCTCTTTTGATGCAGAATGAGCTAGGAGAGTGAAGAGGAAAATGGATGGCAATCCTCCAAGAGTTTGACCTAGAGATCCAACCTATGAAGCTAGTGAGGGGCCAAGGCCTGACAAAGTTGATCTCTGAGGTTGAAGAAGGATTGGTCTACCAAACCTACACTGATCAAGGTGTGATCACTGATGTATGGTATCAGGACATAGTGTACTATTTATTGCAGAATTGTTGCCCAGAGGAGATGAATGGTTCCCAGAGAAGAGCTTTGCAAATCAAAAGAAGCTCCTACATGTTGAAGAATGGACAACTATATAAATGCAATTATGAGGGTCTGTACCTAAGGTGCTTGGACAGACTCGAGGAAAAAAAAACCCTAGAAGATTTTCATGACAAATACGAAATGAGACATGGATCCGTTGAGGCAACTGCTCACCAAATCTTAAGGGAAGGATATTTCTGGCCTATAATATTCAAAGACACCAGTGAACATGTGAGGTCTTTCCACACTTGCCAAACCAGCGCAACTCGAGAGATAAATCTTGTAATGCCCTTACAACCCGTATACGAGGTATGCTCATTTTCCCAATGGGGCTTAGATTTTGTTCGAGTGATTAATCCCCCTTCGTCTGCAGGACACAAGTTCATTTGGATAGCTACCAATTACTGCACACGCTGTGTGTGTGAATTAGTGCACCTTTTATCTGCAACACGACACTTCAATAGATCATTATATTAGTAGAAAAGCATGAAAAGCAAGGGTTTGAAGCTAAACACTAAAACCGATCTATTGCTTCGTATCTAGGAGGATTTTGAATAATGCCATAATCATGCCCTTAGATTATGCACAAATCAGTGACATATACAACCTAAGAATGGAAGATTTGAATAAAAAGCAATCTAAATGCTCACTAAACATGCATATTAGCTCTAAAAACGAAGATAATAACAATGCATAATATTAAATCTAAGATGCAATATGGATTCACAAGTAATCTAAACAGTATAAAAAATCTTTCAACTATAAAAATTAAGGGCCATTTGAGCTCAAAAACTCATTCTATTTAGAAAAGAAATGAGGAGAGAGAGAGGGGACGAGGTTCATTAATGGAGGTGTAAAAACTATTAATGAGGTGTAAGAGACATTAATGCCAAAGGCATTAATGAGGCATGGTGGAAGGCATATGCATTAAATGCAAGCATTTAAGAGGCATGGTGAGGGTTTAAGAAGCATGGGTGAAAGTTTAGAGTCAAGCTTGAGAAATTTGACTTTCTCAACTGGGTTGGATTCCTAATCACAGGATTAAGAATGTGACATCATTAGGAAGTGGGTTAGGATAGGATTAATATTAGGATTAGACTTAGCATGGGGGGAATAGGTTTGGATGGGTTTGAACCCAAGGTTAAGGTGGTTGAGATAGGTTAGGCTAGGGTTAAGGGGAATATTAATGAAATGAATTATAATTAATATATTCATTCAAAAATAGGAATTTTAATTATTTAAGCTTTTTATTGCTTTAGATAATTAATTAGGACTATAGCCAATTAATTAGATTAATTTTAGGCTTGAAGATAGGCTTTTGCAAGTGATTAGATATAATAGGAATTCCATTTAATTTCTTTTAAATTAATTACCTTAGCTAGGTATTGATTTGAATTGATTTGTATTGAATTGATTGGTTTTGATTGGCTAAGGTGATTAATAAAATTTAGTGATTGAATCACTTAGGAGATTAAATTTTATTTGAACGAATTATGTCATCCGATTGAAGAGTTGTATGAACATAATTGGGGGTATGATCATACTTAGGGAAAATAGGGTCTATAGTCAGAGAAGACCAAATCCAGGTGGTTACATTTGCCCCTCTTTGAATAGATGTGCGAGCAACGAATTTGATTCAAAGAAAGTTTTTGATATTTGACTTCAGAAAGTTTGAGAATTTCGCTCATGATCAAACAAAATGTCTGATGAGATCAGTCTCGCACTTGATTTGAACTAAACTGATAGAATTGACTTTGAACTTGGTTGTTGTACAAAGGTCAATAAAAGATTTTAAAGATACCAATTCTAAACTTGGTTGTCATCCAAAGATTGATAATATTGATTTCGAACTTGGTTGTCATCCAAAAGTCAGTATGAAGCTGGCAGGAGCTTAGTAAGAATCTTTTAAAATGAGGGAACACAAGATATCCAGCTTATGAGAACCAAATCTTTCTATCCAATAGTTCTGACTTAGTTAAGGAAACTGTCATGCCCCCAGTTATTTGATAATGAAGTCATTTTTTATGTTGTTTCGAGTAAAAATTTGATTGATGATAGTGTGATCATTCCCCCTCAAGAATGAAATCAAAGAAAAGAAATAAAATCCCTCTTTGGAAATGATGTATCACTTGCAAGGGTCGGTTAGGTCAAGGAAGAATGGATTAGAAGAAGTGATGAAACGGGGGTGTGTTATGAGTAAACACACGGGTACCAAGTTAATTACAAGAAAATGTGAGGGGTAGGACTGATAAAATGATGTCAGACCAAGATTTATTATGAAATGTGCAATGTTGATGGATTTTCGGAACAGATGGAGCAATTCTGCATTTTTAGTTGTCACAAAAAAATTTACTGTACTGCGTAAAATGCCTTAGGCACCTTCAATTTGGTTCCCGATTGATCAAAAAGAGAATAGAAATGGAGTTTTAGTTGCCTGGGAGGAGTTTTGGAACCCTTAAATAGCTCAAAAGACCAATATATATCTCAAAAATCACTCTTTTATTATTTATTCTCACTTTTACCCATAGTAAATTCTAGAGCTTTGCAGAGAAGATGGCGGTCCTGATCAGGAAGCATCATTTCGAGCTCAGCCGTCGACATCAGTGCCTGGCTGAATACGCACTTCTGGTAAGTACTCGTAAAACTACCTCGTAAATTTGGTAATTTTTGTTTTCATGCTTTCTGGTAGTTTTTATAGCCATGTGAATTTTGGGTCGAATCCAGGATTCCAGATCGTACCTTGTTAAACCCGTGTCATATCTAGTTTTTCCTAGATCGCACCCGGTGATCCTGGATTCCTGCATCGCATCTAATATTTCCTGGATCATTTCTGGGTTTCCCCATTTTGCTTAAGTTTAGAATATGAAATTAGGGTTATGTCATACCCTTCTTTTTAGGATCATACCATATTTTTGGGGTCACATCCAGGATTTTTGGGATCGCACCCAACATTCCCCATCGCATCCTATTTTTCCAGGATCACATCTCATTTTTAGACTTAGAATTGTTGTCAATTGTGAACCATCTTTCTGTGGACCTTGAATCACTTAGCTGATTATGTTCTTGCGTTTTTTTTATAGATAAAGAACTGATTTGTCTATTTTTGTGTAAAATAGGTTGATTTTGAGGTAGTAGCATTTTGAGGGACATATTTGGGGCATATTCTTGCCTTGGTCTGACAGCTGACAGATGATGAGCGGGATGTAGTGGCCCATGTAGGATTACAATCACTGATCGATTTACCTGATATTGGGGTAAATCGAGGGTTGTTGACTACTCTTTCCTAGAGATGGCACTCAGAGAACAACACTTCCATCTCCCAATGGGGGAGATGACAGTCACACCAGAGGACATGTGGTGTATATTGCGAGTGCCAGTTATGGGTCGTGAGGTACATTTTGAGGTGACTTCGGTCATTGCTATTGGTACAACTTGTCATTTCATCCAGGATGACACTATTTCTCAGAGACACATTTCATGGGATTACATGTGCGATCACTATGATCGTCTATCTTTATACTAGGTGGGACTGATTGGTGGCATTCTGATGCCAGATAGAGAACAACATGGATTCCTTGTAGGATGGGTGGATATAACTTAGTAGATGGTCGTCTCTAGACAGAGATTTGCATGGGGTAGCTATATTTTGACCCATATGTATCGGGAGCTTCACGAGATTGTTTATCAGTATACCCGGAGCATGACTGTAGGGATCTTGATTTTGCAGATCTAGGCCTAGGAGCATATCCCAGTGACACGACCCATTGTAGACAGGTAGCGAGCACCTAAGTAGCCTTATGTGTATATGTACGCAGGTTTGATTCAACAACCCCATCTAGGAAAGGTAGAGTAATGGCGACATCTTTTTGATGATATGATAGATGTAGTATGGCGGTTGTACTTGGATTGTGAGGAGTGGGCCTCTAATGGTAGACAGGTTCCATTTTTCTTTGAGAGTAGGTACCTGATTGGATGTACCAGATACGTCATAGAGCGGTTAGTACATACCCATGTATTAAGACAGTTTGGCCAACAACAGGGAAAGAGTTAGGATGTGATAGTATATGCTCGGATCCATGACAAGACACCATTGTGGGGCACCCAGCTGAGGTAAGAGACCACGCATCAGGAGATTAGAGATATGGTTGAAGTTGATTGGGATCTTCAGCTTGATGTTGCAGATGCAGGCTATTCGAATGGATATGTAGCAGAGATGATTCAACATCCATTCCCATGGTTTAAAGTTCTAGAGGAGGCCATTCCTCGTATAGAGGACCTAGTAGATTATGATCCTGATGATCGCCCTGCCAAAGGTAGAGGAGGAGCACAAAGAGATAGGGGTGTTGGGGGTAGGGATAGAGGATGAGATGGTGGGCAGGATGGTAGGAGAGATGGTAGACATCCTCCTCTAGATGATGGGGATGATGGTGGAGATGACAAGGGTGGTGGAGCTATGGGTGGTATGGGAGAGGTGGCCAGTGGCAGCGGAGAGGTTCGGTGCACCCGCTTCAGATTTGTTGCTCCCAGGATGGATCCAGGGCCATTACTTACAAGGGAGAAACAGAGACAACAAAGATAGCAGAGGCAGTAGCAGCCACAGGACAGATCATAGGATAGCCCCCCAGGACAGGATTCTGGCAGGGGTTCAGGCAGGTACAGAGATCCCTTATCTCAGTGTGAGCAGGAGTGAGAGTAGCTCAGGGTGAGGATTACTACATTAGAGGCTAGGCTCATGACAACAGGTGCTTTATTGGAAGATAGAGATGTGTAGCTTGAGAAGCTTAGAGCAGAGCGAGATACGCAGGCTCCTGCTGCTGTTCACCAGGGCCAGAGAGCCACCTATTATTATGCTCTTTATCATGCAGTGGTGCCTGAGGGGCAGAGAGCCGTATCATTTTCATGATTAGCATAGCATTCAGAGGGGTCCATGCCTCCTCCATCAGTTCCATTTTTACCACCTCCTCCTCCAGATCAGGGAGAGGGGGGAGTCAGAGTTGATGTTGTATTTGTCACATATTTTTGGGATTATTTTGTATATCTAGATCCTTCTAAGATCATGTATATATGATTCATCCTACTACTTTGATACTCCTTGTGTAGACTTGTGTCATGTTTTTTATCTGTACCATGACTATATATACATCTGATGTAGCTTTTTTCGATTCTAACATGTTTCATGCGCTCTCTTTTCTTTGATAGATGTCGATGCACATGTGATTAGATTTATCTTGGTCTTATGATGAGTTAGAATTGTAGATGATGACAACATTTATGCAGTTTTGAATTTATTACTGATATAAATATGTTTTGAATGATACTATGTGAATATGCAAATGTATGTTTGTGAGTTTTTTCTTTATGCAAGTAAAAATATATGGATGTACTTAGGATGTAGAAATAAATATAATGCATAAATGCTTTGTTTTTGCATTTTTCTCCTGTCTCATTTTATAAATGCAAAATGTATGCTATGGATGTGCAATGATATGAATATCAGTAATATTGATTTGATGTGATTAACTGTGTTTTAGAAGAAATTTGAAATCATTTTGAGCTCAAATTCCTTATACTTTTATTTCTTTCAAAAATGAATCATGCAATCCCTAAATGCAGCTATATGCAGACTCTTAGGACTTGTCACTGATTTGCAGATATTGTATATTTTTTATCATCATTGGGCTCTTTTTCAGAATGGATACCACCTGATAGTACAGCCATCACTAATACCTACTTATATTTGGAAAGTATGAATACTAGTTTTATTGGATGAAATGTTGAAAATAGACTTAGGCATCAAGGCATAGAATCCAGGATGACAAGCTAGTCACCTTTTTTTTACTATATCAAAATATGTGTAAGGTAGGATATTGGACCCTCAGTGACCTGGAAAATTCATATCCTTGGGTACATTATGCTTTGTATACCTTAGTGAGAATCTGAGTTTTTAGAAAATAGACAAGGAAATGGTTTCAACGTCGTCGTAGTTTACACATAAAAAAGATCAAGATATATGCAACTATCCACTCAAGTTGGCATCTCTTACCATAAACATCCAAGTTAGGTGAAATTTATAGGATCCTTTAATGACCATACGCAGAAAACCAAGAAAATGTTATGCCCCCTGTCCTTGCGACTCTTTATCTTTGCGCAGACGTCATAGAGTAACTCGAAAGACATAACAACCATCAATTGAGAATCAATCAAAGAAAACTCACAACTGCTTATATGCCCCTAGTTAAAACATCATCGGAATATAAAAAGAGTTACAATGAAACCAAGATCAAACTATGTTGAAGTAGTATTGAGAAATACTATTGATTCATTTGTCAAGCGCAGTAGAGATTCATCAATCAAAATTTGGAATTTAAAAAATATGGTTCCCATGTCTGTGTATTTTTTATGTTTTCATTCCAATGTAGGTCTTAGGAACATCATTCATGTTAGTGTTGTGTTTGTGCCAGATAGGTGGTTTGGGAAGACATACCCATGTTTCGTGAAAGTGACAGTTTTGGTGCAAGCATCGAGAACCATCATGTCACTTGACAAACCATCCTATGAAAACCTAGCAAACACAACCTAACATGCTAGCAAAGATGCCCCCAGTGCAAAAATGATTTGTTCCCTAAGATAGAAATGCAGACAAACCCCAAGAAAGGGTAGGATATTTGTAAGGAAACAAAGTCAATCCATAGCACAGGTGCAATTGTGAAGGCCTAGCATCATTAATGCATTTATAGATGGATTGCAAAGTACAAGTGATGCCTCATTGCTAGGTTTTCACCACTTGGAAAAACTTTTTCATTCTTTTTGCTACCAAGATGCCCATTTTACCAGGTTTTTATCAAGGCACTTTTCTCTTTTTTTCAATTTTTTTGCTATTTTTTCTTTTTTGAATGTTTTTGTAGCATCAAGGCGCTTGTTTTCTAGGTTTCCACCAAGGATACCTTTTCTTCAGAACTTTTTCCACTATTTTTGGATTTCTTCAGGATCAATTTTATGATGTTTTTGGTATTTTCTGAGATTTGCACTGCATAGGCTCTATTAGCCAGTCATCAAGCGTTGAACCGGCACTTCAACTGTAGAGTATTGATAGGATCTGGAAGGACATCTCCCTTAGGTGTAGCTAGTTGATAGGCTTGAGTCCCAAAATTAGTAGTGATAACATAAGGTCCCAACCAGTTAGGTTCAAACTTTCCCTTCTATTCTCGGTTAGGCTTGTTCTTACGATTCTCCTTAGGATAAGATCCCCTACCTAAAATTTCTATGGTTTGACCTTTTTATTGTATCCTTTGGACATTCATGCTTGGTACACATTCAGATGATCGAACACTTGTTTCCTGCGCTCATCAAGTAAGTCTAAAGAATTCACCCAATCAATGCGGTATTGTTCATCAGTAACAAGACCTTGTAAAGATATCTGCAAAGATGGGATTTTAACCTCAATAGGTAGTACTACTTCCGTGCCATAGACTAGGGAAAATGGTGTGGCTCCGGTTGGTGTTCTAATTCTTGTTTTATAGACCCATAGTGCCAGATTTAGTTGTAAATGCCAGTCTTTGCTAGACTTACTCACAGCTCTGTATAGGATTTTTAGAATATTCTTGTTAGATGCCTCAACCTATCCATTACCTTGAGGATAATAGATTGAGGAGAAATGTTGAGTGATATGGAACTGTGTGCAAAGGTCTTCAATATCTTGGTTTTTAAATTGGCCCCCATTATCTGTTACAATTTATAAGGGTATCCCATATCTACAAATAATGTAGTTCAATATGAACATAGCCACCTGTTTGCCAGTGGCTTTGATTAGCAGCACGACTTCAACCCACTTTGTGAAATACTCAGTGGCTGTAATGATGAACTTGTGTCCATTTGAAGAATTAGGATATATTTTTCCAACCAAGTCAAAGGCCCATTGCTGAAATGGCCAATGTGTAATGAAAGGTATGAGTTCTCTGGTAGGAGCATGGATGCAATTTCCATGTTTTTGGCATTTATGAAATGTTTTGGAAATTTGAATAGCATCTTTTTCCATCGTAGGCTAGTAATAGCCTACTCTGAGCAAGTTCTTTGATTGTGAAAATCCATTTGAATGTGATCCACATACACCTTCGTGGACTTCTTTTAATGCGCGATCTGACTCTTCATTTTCTAAACATCTAAGAAGCGTACCATCGAGACCTCATCTATATAATTTGTTAGTAATGAGTACATAACACGATGTTGTCCTAATCAAGGCTTGTTTTTCATTCCTAGATAGATCATTGGGTATAGATTGGTCAATGAGGTAGGCAATGATCTTAGCATACCGAGATTGGTCTTGGGCGTTTAAATCACAAATCACTTGGTATACAGGGGTATCAAAGGCTGGATAGGATAATTATTCCACCAAGAAGTCATAGTGGAATTGATGTTCCTCCAGTTGTAACATGGATTTCAGTGTAGCCATGGCATCTGCAGCCTTATTCTTTGTTCTGGGCATCTGTTGGAACATGATGAAGACAAAGTACTTTAAATCATCAACCAGTTTCTTGTAGGGCATCAAATTCTCATCTTTCATCTGATAATCTCCATTGACTTGATTGATAATGAGATGGGAGTCACCATACACATGTAACTCTACAATCTTCCATTCTAGAGCAAGTTTAAGACCATTTACCAATGCCTCATATTCAAAAATGTTATTTGTGCATAGAAACATTAATATGTAGGATTTGGGTATCTTGTATCATTGAGGAGTCATGAATAGAACCCCTACTCCAAAGCCTTGTTGCATGAAAGAACCATCAAATTACATCTTCGACGAATACTCAATTGGATGTATAATTATTTCATCAGGGAACTCAATTCTTAAAGGTTTTTCATCTTGGAGTGGTGAATCAACTAATTGATCTGCAAGGACTTGTCCTTTAATAGCCATCCTGTCCATATATTCAATGTCAAATTCGCTTAGAATGAGGACCCACTTTGCCAGACGTCATGTTAATGTTGTTTTGTTTAGGACGTACTTCAAAGGATCTATCTTTGTAATGAGCCTTACTGTATGTGATAGCATGTAATGTCTCAATTTTTGTGATGCAAAGACAACTGCTAAGCATTCTTTCTCAATAATGTTGTAATTGAGTTCATAGGAAACTAGTGTTCTACTTATGTAGTAGATTGCTCTTTCCTTTTTAGTCTCATCTTCTTGTGCTAGAAATACTCCTAGTGATGTGGCTATAGCTGAAATATACAGGAGTAATTACTTCCCATGAATGGGTGCCATAAGAATAGGAGGAGTAGCCAAGTACTCTTTTAATTATTTGATGTTGGCTTCACAATGTTCATCCCATTTGAAGGTGACACCTTTATGTAGTAATTTGGTAAAGGGTTGTTATCTATCGTTAAGTTGTTACATGAACCTCCTAATTGATTGGATTCTCCCTTGTAATGTCCTCATTTGACTAATGTTGCATGGAGGATTCATTTCGAGTATAGCTTTGACTTTGTCAGGGTCTACCTCAATTCCTTTTGCTAAGGCAATAAATCCTAGGAGCTTTCCTAATTGGACCCCAAAGGCACATTTCTTGGGATTGATCTGGAGTTGAAATTACTCCATACAATCCAATATCTTTCTTAAGTCATCAATATGAGTATTCTATTCTTTTTATTTAGCTAAGGTGTCATGCACGTAGTCCATATTTTTATGCATCATATCATGGAATATAGTGGTCATTGCTCTTTGATATGTTGCACCTGCATTATTTAACCCAAATGGCATAACGTTCCAACAAAAGGTTCCCCATGTGCATATAAATGTGGTCTTCTCTTGATCTTCAGGAGCAATTTTAATCTGATTGTAGCCTGAGAAACCATTCATTAATGAATACATTTGGTCGCTTGTTGTGAGGTCTATGATCATATCAATATTAGGCAGTGGGAAGTCATCCTTAGGACATGCCTTGTTTAAGTCTCTAAAGTCTATACATATCCGGATAGATTTATCTGATTTAGATACTAGAACCACATTAGAAATTCATCCTACGTAAGCGATGACTCTAATGAATCCATCTTTCAATAATTTCTCTAGCTCTTCTTTTACCAGTAATGCAACATGAGGATGCATCTTTTTGATTTTTTGTTTTACGGGTTTAATCTTGGGAGCTATATATAAGTGGTGCATTATCAATTCGGGATCCAGTCCAGGCATATCTGTGTATGACCATGAAAAGTTAATCTTTTTCTCTTTCAAGAACTCAGTGAACCATGTCTTCTCATCTTCTGACAAAGATTGTACTAGGTGAACAATTTGAGGAACTTTAGTTGTGCCCAAGTTAACTGGTTGTGTTGGTTCTATTAGAATTGAAGACGTCTCTTGAAAGTGCTCAGGGAGGATATGAAGAATCTCATCTTTTGGTGCCTCTAAGAGGTTTTCACCATCAGATACATCTTTTGTTTTTACTATTTTAGAATCTAACAATGCACAACGTGGTTTTCACAGCCATTTCTTTTCTTCTCTTTATTTTCTAATTTTTGACTAAGAAACTTGATATCCTCCTGTGACATGTTCACGCTCCTTACATTGGTGGAAGAAGGGTAAGGTTCACAATATTTTAGATAGCAAGCCATGGTGTAGTCATTAGGGAAGTTGAGGATAGGAATAGGATCTGTATTAGTCCAATCAATTAGATCTGGGTTTATAAAAGACAAGGAGTCAAATTTTGGGAAGGACAACATCGCGTCAACATCAAGACTATTAACTGACATGACATGTTCTGTTAAGTTATTATCTTTGATGTTTAGATCAATAAGATTTAGATCGTCATTATCAAATTCATTGTTATTTATATGTGGACCAAACTCTAGTGACTCGTCAGTGGAACTTTCATCTTCATCTCTCCGTAAAAGGAGGCTTCTTGCTTGTAGCCTTTGAATTTCTTCTAGGTCTAGGAGAATACCAGTTTCTTTATCAATGAGTGGGGGAAGGAATTCCTCCTCTGCTTCAGAAATATCAACACTATTAGGAGTGGTATTATAATGCTCTTTGTGTGATGATGGAGCTGCGAACATGTGAATTACATCTATCTCAATGTCCTCCATCGAAACAGATAGTTCATCCCACTCGTAATCATGTGAGTTTGTTTCTTCGTCATCAGACTTGTTCAAGAATTCAGCAATAGTTACCTGGTGTACCCTATTATCCATTTCTAGATCAAAGTGTGATAAATCAAGGATATGTGAAATTGTGACTAACTGCCCCCAGTTAGGATGTGAATCTTGTTGTTGAGGTGTGTCTTCAGTAGTTGTTGCGACCAATGATACTGCTGGATTGTCTTCTATTGTTTCTTGTACCTCTTGAATAGTAATTAGTGGTAACAAAGGGATATGAGTGTCTTGTGGTACCTCAAAGATTGGTACATAACATTCTCCTTGATATTCAGGATTCTCCATGCCAACATGTAATAATCTTTCATAAGACCATTGTTCTAGTTTGGTCTCTTCTGTTTCATCACTCCCTTTGTCAGAAACTGGACTATCGCTTGAAGTAGGGTTTTCAAATTTTTTTATTGAAACCTAGACCCGTTTTATCTTTAGTATCCCTAAATTCCATGTGTACAGGTTCAATGAGTCATTTTCCTTTGTTTCCTAAGGGTCCTTTTCCTTTATATCCCATTTTCTTGAGGAGATCATATCCTTTCCCATACTTTTCCGGGGATATTTCCACATGTTTTACCTCAGCTTCCTTTGGTTCTCCCTTGTAAAGCTAGGCCAATACTGCCTATTCTTATGTGTTATCTAAAGAGATGGATGCCTTAACCATGCCAGTTTCTTTGTGGATTTCTGGCATTCCAGATGCAGCAGGTGTGAATGATGAGGAAGGTTTTCCATAGGATCTTGGTGATACTGGAAGTTCTGTCAATGACGAGGTCATGTCCAGCTTGTATTCTCCCATACCAGTTTCTTCAAGTTTTAAGGTCTTTCCAAAGCTTTTCATAACCATGTATTTGGTAGTGTCAGGAGAAATCTCATCCATAGCTTCCTTGTTATGCAGAACCATACTACCTGCCTTAATATTATTGCAAGTATAATTGGCATCTGCAAGAATTATCACTTCCACCCCATTATGTAGAAACTTGATACAATGGTGGAAGGTAGATGGTACAACTTGCATTTTGTGGATCCAAGGTCTCCTAATAGTATGTTGTGAGCTAGGGGTAGATCCAGAACTTGACATATGACAGTCCTTTCAACTAGCCCGACTCTGATGGGTAGAACAATAAGACCTTTAGAGGATCTTTCTTCCTCATCATAAGCTTTGATAGTGATTTTGCTTCTAGAATCCATGGTTTGTTCTAAAAGATCCAACTTCCTTATTAGATTAAGGGTAAAAATATTCAATCCTGCGCCTCCATCTATCAATACACATCTAATAGGGGATTTATGAATGAGGACTTAAATATGAAGGGGTTGATTATGTGGATGGGTCAATGATTTATCATCTTCTTCAGAAAAAGAGAGGTAATGTGGCACTGAGATGTGATTAACTATCACTTAGAATTTTTCTATATCAAGGTCCTTTGGCACATTTGCGGCATGTAGGGCTTGTTCAAGGATTTCCCTATGCACTGAGGATATTTTAAGCAACTCAAAAATAGAAATTTTAGCAGAGGTTCGTTGTAACTGATCCACCAAGTTATACTTTGTTGTAGGAAGAGTAACAATTTGTTTTGTCATTGCTGGCTTGGGGATAGTGACAATGGGTACTTTGAAATTTGGCGTTGGTTTTGATGAGGAATTGGGTCCTTTAATCGTGACCTATGCTTGACTTTGGGTCACTGCATTTGATTGGGAGGATGTGTTTTGAACACCTTTGATAGTGACCACTTTAATTGATTCAATTTAAATGTCTAGCATGTTGATCACATTATCATTTTTAGAGTAGGTGTAGTTCACTTCATTTCCTTTTCCATTGGATACTTCTCCTTTCTTGTAATTAGGGAATGGCTTGTTAAATGTCATATGATCTTCATTAGTGGTGTGTCCTTCCACTTTGATCTTACCTCCTTCAATAAGGTCTTGGATAACATGTTTGAGTTTAAGATAGTTTTTAGTCTTGTGTCCTTTGTTCTTGTGAAAGATACAGCAAGAATTGTCATCCCACCACCTTGGTTTGACTCCGAGTTCCCATGGTTTGGAATCTGGGGTTGTGAGATCTTTTTTGTCTAATAGCATCTTCAAAACAGTCTCAAGAGGCTCTCTCAAAGGAGTGAATGTTCTTTGAGGCTTGGAAGTCCATGGCTGACCTCTATTATTCTCTTTGTTTGCTTTAGGTATGGAGGTTGTTACCTTGGCATCTTTCCTTGCATGCTATTTGTTAGGTTGAATACCTCAGGTTTAGGATTAACATTGGAGGCATCTACTACTCCATCGTTGACAACATTTTTGTTTTGTTTCCACCATTTTGGTTTGTTGTTAGAGTTGGTAGATTTGTTTTCACTTTGAAGAGTGATTTCTCCCTTTTTAACCATGACTTCTTCGACATGGATGGCATTCTTGATTATCCTATTGAAGCTAGGGGATTCTTGCATTTGCAATGCGTAGTTCAACTCAGGTACCAAGTTATTAACAAATATTTCCATTTTCTCAGATTCAGGAATAGCTCTTGAATACCTTGCAAAGATTTTCCTCCACATTTATAGAAAGTGTGTAAAGGATTCATCAGTCTTTTGTTTAGTGTTGCATAGATCCATCATAGTTATATCATGTTGTATATTATAGGAGTAATGTTGGACAAATCATTGAATTAACTCCTCAAAATTTTTTACCTTAGGTGTAAGTTTTTAGAACCACTCCATGGCATACCTACCTAGGCTTCCTAGAAATATCCTCATGAGGTATGTAGGTTCATGCATGTATTCTATGCTTAGAGCACAAAATTCTCTCACGTGGTCATGTGGGTTGGTCTCTCCCGTATATTTGTCATATTTCAGTCTTGCCATGTTGGGAGGAAATGGGACCATATTAATACTCTTATCAAAAGGAAATGGACAAATGGATCCTAAAGAGTATTTCATCTTGGGTTTAACCTTCTCCTATTTGAGAGTTGCAAGCTCAGTTTTCATCAAGGTTAGTTGTTTGGTGAGAATAGATATAGGAGTCGACACCTCCTTTTCTTTTAGTTTTTCAACATCATAATCCTTAGGTAATTTTACGCCAGTGGATGCTAGATGGAGAAAGTATTTCTCTTTATCTTTTCTAATCATCTTTTCCAACATCTTTTGGAATTTATTGCTCTGTTTAAGTTTATTGTATTCTTCTTCAGTGATGTCTTCCTCACTACCTAAATCAAACAAAGGAAGGTCAAAATGTGGTTCTTCTTCCTCATCGCTATCTTCGTGTTTTTTATTTTTATCATTGTCGTATTCCTCAAAGGCCTTACTCCATTCGTGAGTGGGTCTTTCCATTTTTGGAGAGTCTAAATTGAATAGGGAACCACGAGATGTTTCTCCTTGTTGAAAGTGTAGTGATCTTGGAGGTACTTCCGATTCCTTAGAAGTGTACTTGTTACATCTTGTGTTAACCATGTATTTGTATCTCAACTTCGTCAAAGTCTCCTGATAGTGTCAAGTAGAGTCTCAAATCATTCAAGTGAGTGTGTCTAGGTAGAGGTGTTGTTTGTGTTTTGGTGGAAGTAAATGATTCCAATGTCAAAGGGTTAGAATTCCCTGATAGTGAGTTGGGAATCAAATTGTTTTGAAAGGCAAATAGACCACACGTATTGAGACTGATTATGAGAAACCGATATGACATGCAAGGTAGATTTTTTGAAAAAGTGTTTCAACACAGCCACAAGAGACCAGAAAAGACAACAAAGACAGACTAAAGAGCCAAAATGGTATCCAAATCCACTGAGGTTTTCTAAGAAACTCATCTGTAAGTGCCCAATGTCCTAGATACAAGCCTCTAGATGTGAGCCAGGAAATACATGATACGAGCCTCTGATGATCTAAGAAATGCATGATACAAGATTTCTCCCTAAATGTGACATAATGCTACCTGATGTGACTCAAGATACCAGATACGTGCCAGGAAATCCAGGATACAATTTTATGATGTTTCTGTGAGACTTTGTCAGTTGCATAAAATGTGTTTTGGAAGTTCAAGAAGTTTGTTTGATTGCAAATTGCGTTATGAGGCGTTCCCGTGTGTGTAAAACACATGTTCTTCAAGGATTGAGTTTTGTTGTTTGTTTTGAATGATTGTATCTTGTTAGTGATATTTCAGACACATCAAGCAGATTTGCATTGTTAGGGGGAGAAAACACATCCTTATGTATTATTTTCTAAGTAGAGGATGAAAATCCTTGCTCATTGACTTAGGTACACACTCAAATGCTAATTAGAATATGGCCATCACCAAGCACGCAATGGCTCCATTCATGATGTCATATTAGCTGAATCCAAACACAAGTGAGGGCATGATATGACGAGTGTCTTGGGGCAATTATTTTTTTCCTTGCACAAGGATTATCACCCTTTCAGGGATGAATCAGGTAGTTAGACTACAAATTTTGTTGTTTATGATGGGGCAATCTATTCGAAATTATCTCCCATAGAATTGCACAAGGAAAAATTGAGGCATATAGCCCTATGAGTACTCAAATAGGTGTAGTCTCGCAATAAAGATTCAAGTGGATCCACTCTACACATACCCAAGCATGTCCAAGGAATGATGTCAAAATTCTGAGAACAAAACTGATTCCGTCTTCCGAGGATTTGGCCTACGAGGAAGCAATTATTTATAGTGAGTTGGAAGGGTTGGTGTAAAACCCGTCCTCACTTGGGTCATTCCCAGTAATTTTTTCCTCAACCGCCAGGCCCTCTACTATTAAATAAGTATACAAAGGATTGGCAAGCATAGGATTTCTATATTTCTGATTCTTCGAAAGAAGAAGAGCATACTCTCCTATTCCATGTCATTTTCTCCCTAAACACTTTAATCAAATGTTTATTCCCTCAATCTATTTGAGATTGATTTAGATATTCCTAATTTATGAAAATATAGTACGTGAAAGCAAAGCTTGATTGTTCAATTTCCCCAAAATTAGGTGATTTGCTTGTTCAATTACTATTTTCCAAAATTTATACAATGAAGTTGTTCAATTATCCCACAAAATTTTAATGCTTTGTGTTGTTCAATTACTTTCCCAAAATGAAGTTAAACAGTGAGTTTGTTTTCCTTGTTTAGTTACTCTATTTTTTTTTCAAGTTTTAAATCAATGTTTGATTTTCTAATTTTCCTTTAAAGAAAAAGAGCATACTTATCTAATTGATTTAACAAATGAGAAGAAAATGTGTTCTTAGTTTGAAAGACAAAAATGAAATGGAGGTCAAGATAAGGGGATGGAAACCTAAAACACCACAAGTTAGTATTCTTTTTCCCACTCTTTCAGCTCTGATAGCAATCTGCAAACACAAGTTAGGTTGTTCAAAATATCAAAACCACAACTAATCAAAATGTTAGAGGTTGGGAAATGCAATTTGCAAAGTTTTTAACAAGATGCGATCCTAGAAATTCAGGATGTGATGCAATATACCGGATACGAGTTTTTGTTACCAGATACGACAAAGTGTGACCAGATGCGAGCCTCTACTGGAAACGAGCCAGGAATTCCAAGAGGCGATTTCTGAAATACAGGATGCAAGCCTAGATTCTGCGATGCGATGATTCCTCCCAGATACGAGCTTTTAGGACCAAAAATGACTATGTTCCTGAAAACTAGGAAGACAAATTAGTGAAAAATGGATGCAAAATGAGGAAAAGTCAGAAATCAGGCCCCATAGTGGGCGCCAAAAATACGTGTGTGAATTAGTGCACCTATTATCTGCAACACGACACTTCAATAGATCATTATATTAGTAGAAAAGCATAAAAAGCAAGGGTTTGAAGCTAAACACTAAAACTGATCTATTGCTTCCTATCTAGGAGTTTGAATAATGCCATAATCATACCCTCAGATTATGCACAAATCAGTGACATATACAACCTAAGAATGGAAGACTTGAATAAAAAGAAATATAAATGCTCACTAAACATGCATATTAGCTCTAAAAATGAAGATAATAACAATGCATAATATTAAATTTAAGATGCAATATGGATTCACAAGTAATCTAAACAACATAACAATGCTTTCAACTATAAAAATTAAGGGCGATTTGAGCTCAAAAACTCATTCTATTTATAAAAGAAATGAGGAGAGAGAGAGGGGACAAGGTTCATTAATGGAGGTGTAAAAACCATTAATGAGGTGTAAGAGACATTAATGCCAAAGGCATTAATGAGGCATGGTGGAAGGCATATGCATTAAATTCAAGTATTTAAGAGGCATGGTGAGGGTTTAAGAAGCATGGGTGAGGGTTTAGAGTCAAGCTTGAGAAAGTTGACTTTCTCAAGTGGGTTGGATTCCTAATCATAGGATTAGGAATGTGACATCATTAGGAAGTGGGTTAGGATAGGATTAAGATTAGGATTAGACTTAGCATGGGGGTAATAGGTTGGGATGGGTTTGAGCCCAAGGTTAAGGTGGTTGAGATAGGTTAGGATAGGGTTAAGGGGAATATTAATGAAATGAATTATAATTAATATATTCATTCAAAAATAGGAATTTTAATTATTTAAGCTTTTTATTGCTTTAGATAACTAATTAGGACTATAGCGAATTAATTAGATTAATTTTAGGCTAGAAGATAGGATTTTGCAAGTGATTAGATATAATAGGGATTCCATTTAATTTCTTTTAAATTAATTACCTTAGCTAGGTATTGATTTGAATTGATTGGTTTTGATTGGCTAAGGTGATTAATAAAATTTAGTGATTGAATCACTTAGGAGATTAAATTTGATTTGAATGAATTATGCCAGCCGATTGAAGAGTTGTCTAGACATAATTGGGGGTATGATCACACTTAAGGAAAATAGGGTCTATGGTCAGAGTAGAACAAATCTAGGTGGTTACACACGCTGGATGGAGGCTCAAGCACTAAAGAAATGTACTACAGAGATCGTGACTGGATTCTTGGGGGAGCGCGTCATAACTAGGTTTGTAATGTCATTCTATTTGGTATGTGACAATGCTCCCTCTTTCTCTTCTGCCTTGCTCACACAATGGGCCTTTAAAAAATAGGTAAGCCTCAAATTCTCTTCAAATTATTATCTGCAAGGCAACGGCATATTAGAGTCTACAAAAAAAAACTTAACGACAATGATCAAACACCTCCTTGATGACAAATCCAGGGATTGGCACACACAACTAAAATACGCCTTGTGGATTGATCGCATAAGGATCAAGAGTGCCCTAGGGATGTCCCTGTACCAATTAGTCTATGGCTTGCAACCATTTTTCCCTATGAGCTTAAAAATCCCAATTCTGAGATTCATGGACCAATATGTGGGAGGGGAAGATCGGGTGCAAGTCAGGCTCATGAATCTTCTTAATCTAGAGGAGAAACAAACATTGGCCCTTGAACATGTATCAAAGAATCAAGCCGTAGTCAAGAGGTGGTTTGACAAGAGAGCTACCATTAAAGCCTTCAGAATCTATGACCTTGTCCTCATGTGGGATAAAGCAAAAGAAAAGTCGGGTAGCCACACCAAGTTCCAAAGATTATGGACATGGCCTTACCAAATATCAGAGATCATGTGGGAAAATACTTTTAGGATCAGCATAATTAATGGAGAGTTGACCCCATTTCCAGTCAAAGAAAAATTCCTCAAACATCACTTTAGATCCTAAATAGGACTGCCTTCAGTCCCTTGTACCATAGTCCTTTTGCTTTCTTTTATTTCTTTTCTTTTTCTTTGTCGTCCCCACCGTCAGTCCTTTCTCTCGTTCATGGTTGCCTTTTTCCTTTGTTTGGGGGCTTATTTGTTGTTTTGGGTCAGTGTGTTTTGGGTACATTCCAATGTAGTCCATAAATCAGAGAAAAATTATTTCTTAGTCAAATTCTCCAAGGGAGCGTGCAATACAAAGAACACTCCAAAAGATGAAGTGGTGACAGCTATCATTGACCGACAAGAAGAAGTTTGAAAATTGGTCACCCTGATCACAAAACACACTAAGAGACAACACTCGAGACTATTTTTCAATTGTGACTAGCTTTAGTGCGTGGATTTGGGTACCCACCGATCCCAGAACCCAGGTCTGAATGGATGCGGAGGCAATAACAGGAAGAAAGAAATAGCTAGAGAGAGAGCAAAAAGAAGCACACAAAAAGAAAAGTGTCCCAAAGAGGTCACAGGTGTGGGATCTGGGTGGCACAGCCTAATCGTCACTCAGATCAAATCAAAAAAAGGAAAGAGGAAGAAAATTAATTAATATCATGTACCTGAACACAAAGAAGTACACGAACACTTGAGACTTGATACATTTTAAAAGAACGCAGAAGAAATAAAATGATTGTCCCAAAAAAACAAAACTCTCAAAGCAAGAAAGCTACATCCTAAGCAAACAGAACAGACTTGGGTGACTATGACAACCTCTACTGGGGCTATGAACGCCCGACCGGCAGTAGAGAAAGGTTATACTTGGGATTTGGGGAAAACTTTGTCGGGGCTATGAACACCTGACTGGCAGAAAATCTCTTTCTGGGAAACCCTGGTCCAATTGGTGAAGGTTGGGAGCAGCTGGAAAATGTTTTGATTACCACAATCAAAATTCAAGAAATAAATTCACGTGAACACACACTGGGAAACCACACGAAAAAGCCTCAGATTGGAAGTCAGTGAAAGATGGTCAACACCAGCACCTCTTGGTTTCACTCTACTGCAAAGCCACAGCTCGAAAGAGTATTGATGATGAAGAAATGCCTTGGTCATTCCTCCTTTTGTCAGGCCTATTTATTGTGGGTCCACAACACACACCCCATTTTTGGTCCTCTGACCATGGGGACCCCCTCTTTTGTCTTATTGGTCTTCTAGCGTCTACCGATGTCTCAGTCCCCAGCAGGTCAGTCCCATTGTAGGGTTGTCGGTTCATTAACAAAGAGAGAAGACATTTGTTTTTGGCCTTTTGGAGGACCCAAGTCCCCAAAATACTGAGATGGATGAAAGGACAAAAACCCAAACTTTCTGTGTTTTGGCCTCTGAAAACACCAAAAGGCCGAAGGTTTTTACCTCCAAATTCTTGGTGTTTTGGAGGCTGAAAGGTCTGAAAACACCGACTCCACCCACGGGTTATAAAGTGGAAAAAGGGCCCGCATTCATTCACTTTGTTTTCTTTTCATGCTGGCATTTTGAGGGCTCGCGACTTTGTAGATTTTTCCCTCGCCCCTTGTGATTGTTCACCCCTCGCCTTCGAGCTTCGTCATGTCATCCTCTTCCGCTCCACGCTCATTTGAGGTAGGTTCCTACCTCATACTTCACTTTTTTCTTTCCTTTTCTAGGTTTAGGTTAGGTTTTCTTTGCACTTGGTGTTTGTCTAGCCCAGTTTGTGCTCACCTCCACACCCCGGGGTCTCCTAGGGCCTTGTGAATGCCTTCAAACTCGGCAGGGAGTCCCTCCTTGTTGGGTCGAGTTGGGTCTTTCTCTTTTTAGGTTAGGATTTTTGTGGTTTTTTGGTCGTGGCCCTTGTTACAAGTTTTCGGCCCCCCAAAAGGCCGAAAACCTTTTTTTTTCTCTCACCCAAGTATCCATTGGAGATTCGGCCTTTTCGGCCTTTCGGAGGTCCAAAAGTCTAAGAAGTCTGAATCATCAAAAGTGTTGGATTTAGAACTTTCAGAGTTTGGCCATTTCAGACTTTCAATGTTCGTAGAAACTTTTGGGCTTTCGCATGCCGAAAGACCGACAAAGTTTGCTCATCAACAATTGCCTCTTTTGCACTTTCAGCCTTTTCGAACTCTGAACCATTTTTTGGAACCCGAAATCCCAAAAGGGCAGAAAATGCGAAAGAGGCATTCTTGGCAACTTAAAGATCTATTTACCTCTGTCTTCTTAGATTAATTAGCTTTCTTTCAGTTTTTTCTTCAATAAAATACTGAGACTTGCATTCTCCTTATAGCGATGCCTGAATAAAAGACAACATCTCCAATGAAATACCAATATAAGGGGAATCCCCCAGCTTCAAAAGTTAGGAACAAAGACGTGGAAATCATTGATACTAACTATGTGTGAATTAATACACCTTCATGAAATTGATTTATTCAACTACAATTCTATGGAAAAATAATGCAAATTAAACTAAAGAATTGCAATCAAATCACTAAACATTCCATGGATCTCTAACTTGTATGTTAATAGAGCTCTCAGCCTTAATCTCTGTCAATGACAATCCTAGAATGAGAAATTGATAAACTAATGCCTAATCTAGCTCAATTCTCTCAAAGATGATATGAAAATGGAACTCAAATGCTCATGATATGCTCTCAAATCTCACAATTTTCTCTCAAAATGCTCAAAATATTGCTCAATTGCTCTCAAATTGCCTATAGTAATGATGCTATGCATTCAAATTTTCTAGGATTGATTATGCTTAAAAATGGCTTGAATTTATAGTAAATTCCCAAGGGTAGGGGTAGAGTGAATTGATCATGATTAAGCCTTGGTTAGGTGAAAGTCTTTGAGATGGTTTCAAATGGGGGAGACAATTTAAATGTTTGTCTCAAAGGTTGGGACAAAGGGACAAATTTGAGTGATTGAGATTCAATTCTAAAAATGAGTGATTGAGATTCAAATTTAGGAGTGATCCATGTGCTTTTGTGTTCTTAATTTCCATTGGTTGCTCAAATTCATGTTCAAAGATATTAGGACTATTTAATTCCATCAATGAAATAAATTAGCCATGTAGGGGAATAGGTTCAATTTGATTTTTGATTTAAAACTATACATTAATCAATTATATAATTTGATTGATCCATTTTAGGCTGATATTTGATTATTTGATATCATTATTAATTAATCCCTTTGATTTAATTTAATTTTGTCCAATTTGATTGATAAATGTGTTGGAAATATTGTTTAGAAAGCTACAATGGAAACAATTGTTGTTTTGTCATTGATGTCAAAACTTAACTGATGAGACTATTGCTATCTGTTTGAGTACCATATCTATTGATTGATGAAGAAGATTTAACAAGAAGACCAAGTGGAATGGTTGAGTTAAGGCAAATAAAAAAGGGTACTTGATCAGTTGGCACTTTGGCAAAGCAATGTGTTGTTTATCTTTTGATGATAGTTTTACTAGTTGGTTTGTGTCGAGCACCAGTATGCTGAGCAGAATCTCTAGTGACGACCGAGCACCAGTGAAATTGTTGAGCAAGTTCACTGTTGACCAAGTGAGAGCACAATGGTGGCCGAGAGCCAGTATTTTGATTAATGATGAGATTTAAGATCTTTGGCTGACATAGTTGATTTTATTGGGATATGTAAAGTTAATTAAAGATTGATACACATTATGTAATGCATGGGTAACCGCAATTAATGCATGGACTCAAGATTTAATTAAAGACTAATTCTGAGAAGTAAATGGTAATGTAATGATGGGATGATCCATTGGATCTGACCTAACCTAAGATCTACAATCTTGATTAAGAAGAAAAGATTTATCTACCCTAGATGAAGAGGTATAAGATAACCTCAAGGGGTTATTCATGTAATGTGTGTGTGTGTGCAAGAGGATTGTAGAGTTAATTTACTGATTGGTATGATCTAGTAGAGAAGGATGAATAGAGAAGCATAGAATTGCATGAGTGATTTCTTGACGGATTTCCAAGCAGATCTAGAGTTTGAGATGAGAATGGAGGCCACTCAATCAGTTAGCATTAGAGCTGAAATTGGATCTGGATTTGCAAAGTAAGTTGTATGTATCATATCACAACTGCTGATTACTTTATAACCATTGTATCAGTTAAAATCCTTTAACAAGGTTGACCTAACATCCGTTGTATAAATCCTTTGAGCAAGGTGACATTCAAGTTGAATGTTATAAGTCCTCTAACTAGGCCACTCCTGACAGGGTGATTAAATCCTTTAACCAGGTCACATTTACCAATGTGTTTTGTAACCTTTAACAGGGTTGGCTCCTAACAGAGCTCACTTCAGAAGAGTGAAAACTTGGTAGCATGTTAATGGTGGTTTTTCCCATATTGGGTTTACATGTCAAATCATGGTGTCAAAATGTGTGAATGTTTATGTTGTGTTTTACTGTTAAGTTTCTGCAAGCTTATTTCATTAGTACAGTAAACTGCACACTTTTATATTATTGTTGTCGAGCAGATTTGAATTGTTTAAATTGGTATAAAGTTTTAATGGGCACATCTGGATCTGAGGATAACTGATTCACAGATAACTGATTCACTCCCCTCTTAGTTATTCTGAATTGATTCTAACAATTGGTATCAGAGCTTAGTTCTCTTGAAAATAGTTTGAAGGTACTTGGAGCAAAAGATCAAGATGGATAAAAGGGAGGTACCGAAGTTGAACAAGGATAACTTTCCTGTATGGAAAATTTTGATGAAATTTCACTTGGCTAGTGTTGGTGACTCTGCTAAACATCATGTTGATCAAGAATATGTAGCCCCTACAAGAGTTCTCAATGTTGCACAGTTAAGAGAAAAGAAAGAACATAATCAAGCAATGTTGGAGATTGCATCATCCCTGAACTATCATGAGTTTGAAGACATAAAGGAATGTACAAGCGCAAATAAAACATGGGACTCCCTTGAAACCGTCTATGGAGGTGACACAAATGTGCTAAGAGCCAAATCTGAAATCTTGAGAGGTAAGTTTGATGAAATAAAAATGCAAGAAGGAGAAAATATAGTTCAATATTATGGTAGGATAAAGGAAGTTGTAAATGCTATTAGAGGAGCTAAAGGAACCATTCATGATAACACCATCATGAGAAAGGTTCTAAGAAAACTTCTTCCTATTTATGCTATTAGAGTATCTACAATTCAAGAATTGAGATGTACCCCTAACAATAATTTGACTCTGGAAAGTTTGGTAGGTAGACTTACTGCATTTGAGATGTCAAATTTTGATAACTATACTCCACAAGCCATTGAATCTGCATTTAAGTCCCAGATGGTCCTCAACAAATCAAACAAAGGAAAGAAATGTGTGGATAGCAACAGAGACACTTCTAATGATGATCTAGAAGAACTTGAGGAACTTATGGCAAGAAGACTATCTAGAGGAAAAGGAAAATTCAAAGGTAAACTTCCTATTATTTGTTTTTCATGTAACAAAGTTGGTCATATTACTGCAAGATGTCCTGATAAGAATGACAAAGATGAAAGAAGAGACAACAAGTATAAAGACAGAAAGGATGACTAAGACTTCAGGAAGTACAAGGATTACAAAGATAAAGGTAAGAAATCCTGCTATATAGCTGAAGAAGCTTCTGACAATGATTCTGATAAATCTGATGAAAATGATATAGAAGTTGTGTATGTTGCAATGAAAGATGATTCTGATGATGATGAGAAAAATGCACTAATTTCTTATATGATTAAAGGTGATTGTTGGATTATTGATAGTGGTTGTTCACATCACATGATCGGTGATAAAGATAAATTTGAAACCTTAGATCAATGTAAATGTGGTTATGTTAAATTTGGAAATGATGCACCATGTCGTGTTAAAGGGAAAGGATCAATTTAATTGACTGAAAAAATTAGATGTGATGATGTATATTTGGTTGATGGTCTTAAGTATAACTTATTGAGTGTTTCACAACTAAATACTTCTGGTTATAGAGTTGAATTTCATCACAGGAAAGCAAAAATCTATGATGCCAATGGAGAATTAGTTGGAAGTGGTGAGCAAACAAAAGGTAACTTGTTTTATCTGGATTTAACTATTGAGACATGCTTGTTTGCACAATATAGTGATGTTTGGTTATGGCATAAAAGGTTGTGTCATGTAAACTTTGATAATTTGGTAAGCATAAGCAAATTGAAAAAGGTTAGAGGGCTGCCTAAGTTAAAGAAACCTGAAAATACAATGTGCAAGCAATATCAATTGGGAAAGATGACTAAATCTAGTTTCAAGAGTAAAACTCACACTTCTGAGGATATTCTAGAATTGGTTCATACTGACCTTTGTGGACCTATTAGTGAGAAAATTTTCTAGGGAGACAAATATTTTATCTTATTTGTTGATGATTTCTCTAGAATGATGACTGTTATGTTTCTTAAGGAAAAATCTTATGCATTCCAGTTGTTTAAGTTGTACTTGGCAAAAGTTGAAAAGGAGATAGGTAAAAGTATGAAATTTCTAAGATCTGAAAGAGGAGGCGGGTTTATTTCTAATGAGTTTAACAAGTTTTGAAATGACAGAGGGGCAAAGAGACAGATGTCCGCTCCTAGGACACCACCACAGAATGGTATAGTTGAAAGAAGAAATTGATGTATCATGGATTGTGCCAGAACACTAATGATGGAGAAAAATGTTGCACAAAAATATTGAGAGAAGCTGTAAGTACAATAGTCTATACCCTGGACAGATTACAAGTCAAGAAAGGTACAAATACTACACCTTATGAGATATGGTATGGATATGCACCTCATGTAATCTATTTTAAAGTTTTTGGAAGTAGATGTTTCATACTGAAGGATAATAGAAATGGAAAACTTGATGCTAAAGGTGAAGAAGGAATATTTCTTGGATATTCAACTAAAAGTAAAGCATACAATCGTTTGAATTCTAACACTAACAAAATTGTGGAAAGTGCAAATGTTAGAATTGATGAATATGTAGAAAGAAATGAAGCTGAAAGCATGACTGAGCCTGAGAGTTACAAATCATTCACCTATCCTGATGAGGAAGATTCTAACAAATTACCTGAAACTAAGAATGAAGTTGCCGAGCAACAGTTCGCACCTGCCGAGTCACAGAACGAAATTGTCAGGCAACAAGAGGTGACTACCGAGCTATCTGATGGAGATGTTGAGTCACAGTTTCAACCTAAATTAAACATGAATGATCAATCTAAAGCAGAGAAAGACCCTACTTTTGCAAAGTATGTAAGAAGGCACCATAAACCTGATCAAATCATAGGAGAAAAGGATTCTGTAGTCATGACAAGAAGAAAATTGAGAGAAGATACCTGCTTATTATGTGATTTTGAGACTAAAATAGTAAAAGATGCCTTAGACAATGAAGACTGGATTCAAGCCATGAACGAAGAAATTGAACAAATTGAAAAGAATAATACTTGGACACTTGTACCTAGGCCAAATGATAAAAATATAATTGGTACTAAGTGGGTATTCAGAAACAAGTTGAATGAACATTTAGAGGTAACAAAAAATAAAGCTAGACTGGTATGCAAGGGTTATGCACAAGAGGAAGGAATTGACTATGGAGAGACATTCACTCCCGTTGCAAGATTGGAAGGAGTAAGAACCTTACTTGCATATGCAGCCTACAAAGGATTTATAGTCTATCGAATGGATGTAAAGTCAACATTTCTAAATGGTATATTAGAAAAAGTATACATTTAACAAGCTGATGGATTTGTTGACCCAAGCAAAAGAAATATGCTTTGAAAATTACACAAAGCACTATATGGACTGAAGCAAGCACCCAGAGCATGGTATGAGAGATTGCACAACTATCTGATGAAGATTGGATTTGCAAGAACCAATGACAACAACAATCTGTATTTGAAGACAAAACAAAGTAAAGGTCCTTTATTAGCTGAAATTTTTTTTGATGACATTATCTTTTGTGGATAAGATATGTTATGCCAAGCATTTGCAAAGGAGATGCAAACTGAATTTGAGATGTCTATGTTTGGTGAGATAAAAAAAATTGTTGGTTTACAAATATATCAGATGAAGAATGGTATCTATATTACTCAATCAAAATATGTCAAAGAGATACTAAAAACTTTTGGAATGGAAGATTCAAAACTAGTGAGTAC